>CM026422.1:16741674-17167198 GCA_014871385.1 Ceratodon purpureus | reverse complement strand
AATTTTTATAAAATAAAAGTAGTTATAAAGATTTAAGTCTATAATTCTTATTGCATGTTTTAAAGATGTACACTTAACACAAGAACTCAATATGTGACATTGTTAATTATGTATGCAACAACTCTAAATGTTTATGCAGCATGTTTTTGCTCTAAAATTGTCAATTGGCTTTTATGCATATAATACTACTAATTTAAACACCAAATCAACTATAGACAACTTTCTATGACTAACACTACATTATTTTTCTGTGAGCAAAGTATTGATCGAGCAACTTAAATTCGGAAATGACGACTAAAAAATTTCAGTATCTAGCGTCTTTGTCTACCTGTCTCTACCGGAAGAAAAGGAGAAGCTTCTAAAGATATTGAACTCTTCGATTCCTAACAAGAAGTTGAAACAATATCTTCTTTGGAACACTTCATAAACTTCCTACATTTATACTATGAATCACTTTCTCTATGGCTATACATCTGATGCGCTAATGTATAGTATAGTTAATTTTTAATAATACAAAAGATTTGATTTATTGGAGAAATTATGTACTTTTGTATAAATTTAGATATGGTTATTAACAGTTTCTATTAATAAATGAATTTTTAAGGTTATAATTCATTGCATTTTTGCACAAATGTATGCTTAACACTAGAAGCTCATCATGTGGCTTTGGCATCACGTGCATTGTCAATGAGTTCTGCAATAGCTTCAAATGCTTATGCTTCATGCATTTGCTCTAAGGTTTTTATTTCAGTTGAGTGCAAATGAGTTCCAAAATTAGTTCGATTCACTATAATCTCAACATTCTTCTCTTGTCTATTGTGCAAATGCTTTCTTCCTCCACATCCGTGCCATTACCGAATTTGCCCTTTGAATTCTTCTTACCTCATCGCTCAGGTTCTCTAAATCCTTAGGATTAGTATAAAACAATGACAATTCCTACAAAGCCTTTTCCAAGTATTCAACTCCACGCTTTGTTGAAACTCTGACTTCGTGCGAATGTAACAATCACGATAGTACACGACATCTGATTGAAGTTCAAGTTAGAACTTCATGTATGAAAATAATGGTTTTAACAATGCCCTTCCCCACTACAGACCCACAGATCGCAATGTCAAGCCACTAAGTAGATAACAATTCTACTTATATATTCTACAATTCGCAATTGTAGGATACTTATATATGTCTATCATTTTATTTAACGTTTTTCATCAAATACAATTTAATTTTTTAAACTAATTTGTATGTTATTTTTTAATGTTAAAACGTAAATATGAAATTGAGACCTTGTAAAAGCTGAAAAAACCCATTCTATATCAAACGCCACCTTTAATTTCACCTCAATTTCTTTAAAAACAAATACTACTCAAAGGATTATCTAAGTTTCATTTACTTACGACTCGTACACACCTGGAGGATTCGGATGTTCCGATTGTAGTCCTGGCTGTGGATGGTGATTGTGATTGCACTATTCACGAACCGTTATTGCACAAATATATAATGAACACTTTCTAATCAATATATATAATATATATATATATACTTAAAATTAAACAAGACAATGATTAAAATCCAACATTATATTTATTTATTATTCGTATATGAAATCTTGTGATTGCACAAAAACGAGACTTGTGGTATTTAAAATTTAATTCATTTGATAATAAAAATACATTGTAATTACACGTGATTATATCATATTATAATAATGACACAATAACTATATATAAATTATAAATAAATGTAAAGTAAATATAGCCTTATTTTTAATTTAATATTTTGTGATTACTTTATAATAACTTAGTGAAATACACGCATATATTATCATGTTATTATTTTAATATTAAATATCATAATATTTCATTAATTAATGTTTTGTATATAATATCACGTTGCGATGTCATAATTGAGGTGTATAATAATATATTTATAATTATACGTATGAAAGTAAATCAGAATTTAAATATGTACATTTATTCTAAAGCTTTTTACATTGAAAACATTAAATAAAAACGTAGAATCTAAATATATTATTTAAAACTATTTATATTTAACAGATATTTGTATATTAAAACTTGTATATCTAAATTCTCATTGCCTATAAATATTTTATATATATGTATACATTTATTACATTCATATATAAATATATATATATATATATATATATATATATATATATATAGTTATAAATATATATGTATAAATAAATATATATATATATATATATATATATATATATATATATATATATATATATATATAAATTTTTTTTATATTTATTTAAATATTTATATATAAACTTATATATTTTCTTTTAATATATATTCAATTAGTCGTAATTCATATATAGATGTCTATAGATGTATACATTTATACTATAATTATATATATGTTTTAAATTTCATATATAAATATATATATATATATATATATAGTATTTCTTTATTAGGATATTATATTTACATTCAAGTTAGATTATAATAACAAGTCATACGAATTTCTACACATGTTTGAGAATTTTATAATTGTTTTAACCAATTTTATAAATTTCATAAATTTATTAATACGTATATTTTTAATTAATATAAGTTTTAAATTAACATGTATATTCTGAAATTATATATATTTTTAATGAATTCATGATTTAAATCTCTATACTGACTTTGTTATATAATTATTAAAGAATATTATAAATTATACGAGAATATTATAGGTCTTCTTTGATATTGAAGATGCTATATTTTTAATTTGTCCATATAATCACTAAGTTTTAGATTTAAATTTATGATTTGATCCATACAATTATTTATGAACAAATAATTTTAGTATATTATTCGACAAATCATATTACAAATGAAGTAACTATAATTGAAATAAGTGAAATTCATCAATTACGGACCTTTGAAGCTGTGCGGCACGAACACCTTGATTCATCCGTAATTAAAACAGTGATCCCAAGAAATATCACCCTAATTTATTTTATAAACATATTGGTGCCTAAGTAGCCGTTCTGTACAGAACATACTAAATGGTCTAAAATGAATTCTCTGGGACCCGGCTGTTAGTCTAATTGGTCTTGTTGAAGGCGTTCGGTACAGAACGAGTAATGTGCAGCTGATTTACTCTTAGCTATACCCACAGCAGCCTTATAAAGCACGACACCACAACCCGTTCGGCACCGAATCCAAACATAGAGACTAATTTTATTATAGGTACCGAATTCGTACATTCTGAGTTCCAATTTCCAAGATATCATCATCTAGCCTCGACCTAGTGCTTCGGTGCCGAATTGGCCAGAACCTTCTGAATGAAACTGTTGTTTTTTGGAGTCAATCTCAGTTACCATGTTTAGGACGGAATCATTGATTATCAAAGAGTAGAATAGATATAAAGAGCCTGTCATCATATGCCAAATGGCTGGTTACAAAGCATGACAGCACATCCCGTTCGGCAACGAATTCCACAGTAGAGTTTAATTTTAATTCAGTTACAGAATTCCTACATACTGAATATAATTTTCAAAATTTCATCTTCTAGCCTGTACCTAGTGCTTCGGTGCCGAACGGCCCAGGACCTTCTGATTGTATTTTGTTTTTTGCAGGAAATTGCAATTACCATGTTCCGATACATTTTCTAGCGTCTTCACCTAGGTTCGGTGCCGAACTGATCAAAAGCTCTCAATTGGAGTTCAGTTCTGTCCAAAATATATCTTCATTCTAGAATGAATTAGTCTCAGCTTTCATACTTAGTTCACCTTCAATTTGGATTAGATCCACAAAAGACAGTTTCAACTAGTTCATTCTACATTTTGATTCTCCTCGTACACAGTCGACATCTGTTAGATGTGCTTGCCATAACCATTCATCTGCACGCAAAAATCAATGTATATTACTTTGTCCGTTTACTGACCACACAGACGTAAAATAAATACTAACTTATAATGAGATAACATTGTTAATTCAGAGCAACAGAACTAACCATCAATGGAGTCCTCTTAAACTACCTACGGTTTCACCTTCTCTTCCTTTTGGAGAAGTTAACGCCTCCAATGTCTGAACTGAGATGTTTTCGCTTCCCTTTCGGCTGTCTAGGTCCAATATAATATTCTGCAAGTTACCTCATTCAGACGTCACGTTAGTAGTTTAGGCTCAGTTGGATGTAAGAGAAGTAGAA
Source organism: Ceratodon purpureus (assembly GCA_014871385.1). Taxonomy (NCBI): domain Eukaryota; kingdom Viridiplantae; phylum Streptophyta; class Bryopsida; order Pseudoditrichales; family Ditrichaceae; genus Ceratodon; species Ceratodon purpureus. The sequence continues at coordinate 17,163,025 of CM026422.1, read as the reverse complement.
AATTCAAAACATAGCATGATTCTAGTCGCAACGTCCCTTCATACTGACTTTGTTGGTTTATTTATGTACCTGGCATTTTGTCTAGCCCAAGACTCTTCTTCCAATTTTCCGCGAATTTTTCGCAACATTCCCTGTGGGCTCATTGGTCAGCGAGCCAACATTGCATTACCAAGCACCATGGGTGATATGGGCATTGGCATGAGGCAAGTAAGATGTCCATCTGTGGGAAGTTAGATTCACACAGAGCACATGGCTTGACTGTTAGCTGAAAGGAATTCCGGCCCGAATTTAAATCTTGAATATCTTGGCTTGCTCGCAATGTGAATGGAATGTGGATTCTGTCGGCCATCTTCCTCAGTTTATCTCTCAATCGATCTGATTTGTCTTGGAGGTCCTCCATAATTGCTTCAAGTCGCTTTAGCTCTTCCATAGCTTCAGATATCTCACCTTTTGTGTCAATCAGTGCAATCTCCTTCTTCTTCAACCTGTACTTCAGACTCACGATGCGGTCTTCCTCCTTCCTCCTTTCTATCAGATACTCTCCACTGTCCACAATGTTATTGAGAGCTGTTTCCGAAGCTTGCAATTTTCCTTGCAGCCTGGATATGCTTTCCTTGATTCGCTTTGCTTTAGTTCCTACGGCTGGACTTTTTGGCATAGACATCAAGGTACTTATGAAAATCTGACGATCACTATGATCAGCCTCTACCTCACTGTGTTGAAGTTCAGATTTCGCTAAATCTGCCTCAAATCTTGCCTTCACCAATCCATAATACGAATCTTTGGTCACTTGTACTCCATATTTTATGACTGTACTGATCTTGTTCTTTCCACTTTTTTTTGCCCTCCACCTTTCCTCAGCATACTGAGCCCAATTCATAGGATGGCCGTGGCAAACCTCAGAAACTATTGCTCTAGCAAAGGACTCTGAGATACACTGAGTTTTCGGCATATTAGGACATTGGTAAATGGCAGGAAACAATTGGTCTATCCGCTCACGAACTCTACTAGACTTTGCATTTGGATAGAAATATCCTTTCTGCATCTGTCTCTTTCCAAACATCCTTTCCAACTCTGAATGTGAGACGTGGTTGCAGTCTCTAGAAGGTTCCAACCCCCAGTTCGGCAAAGACACCTCCGTTGCAAACCATTCCTCCTTCCCTCTCTCTAGTTTATCCCTCTCCATCACTCTGAACTTGGAAATTCACTGCCCCACCTCAAATATCGTTTCACCTGCCCTGTTATTCAGTATTGCATTAGGAACTTGCACCAAAGCCACTCAAACAAATAAGAATTCAAAAACACTAATCAGTCAGTTCTTAAATGTGAGTCTCGATAGACTTGCACTCATACTCACTATGAAACTGAAAAAGTGAATGCACTATGCCTAGTTGGTGATTACATCAGACACATATTTCAATTAGTTGACCCGTTTACAATTTCAGAGGATTTACCTGGTTCTCTGATATAAATCAAGAAGCTCCTCCTTCCAATGCCGTGAACATTTCGGCACTTGTCCAATACCTGGAAGTGTAAACAAGGTGCAAAGCTTAGAGGAATGAAGTAATTTAAGAAGTCCCCAGTCCATTCAAAAATCTTACTATAAGAAGATTACTTTAATGTAGATGTAAGAACCAAGTTAATGGCAGCATTACTTACCAACAACTTCCTGCTCGTCGATAGCCACTGGAATACGATGGAGCTGGTTTTTCAGCATAAGCACTGCGGCATCTGCATTAGGCACATGAAACCAAAATGAACATCCAGTATATTTCTATAGTTTTCTGTCGTCGCATCATGTTCCAAATGTATGCGGAATATGAGGGACATATTTCTGTAACAAACATTCCGAAAAATGGCACTTAACATTCCCTAAAGCCCTAATATGAAATGTAGATCATGTAGTGCTTGAATGTCTTTGGAGACAATGGCCTGTAAATGGAATACCCTAAACCTGAGCTCACTTTGGGGGTGTAAATTCTCGCTTCTTCTGTTTGGTCGTGAAATATTGGACAGCCCAAGAGAGTTCGAACAAAAGTCGTGGAGCAGTGCCCGAGGTTGCTTTGCGGCTGCCCCGGAAGTAATGGTTTGATGTCCACAGAGCCAATCTGTTCACGGAAACTAACAGATGGACAGCGTGATCGTGCGTAGACGTGGCCAATATTCAGCATAGGATGTACGTGGACGACCTACGGTCAAATCTAAGTCCCAAATAGTATTCATGCTAAAATTTACGAACCTATGACAATAGCAAAAAAAGGGATAATGGTGTGCATAATATTGATATTGAATATATAGCTTGCGCAGTTTGCTCCTGACGGTGCACAACACAAGAATTTTAGACGTGGATTAGTCCAAGGAATGAGACTCACCTGGGCGCGGAGTCACACCTACAGCTTGGCCCCAATCGAAAACAGTTCGCTGTCATGTTTCAACAGCAGAAACCACAGAACTGTTCCATGTAAGATCTATCGAAGATTCCACAATAATCGCAGTAAAAGTAAGTTCTGAACAAAGCGGAGTGCTGAAATAAATCCCCTACTGAAGCTTTCTGAAGCTAAATCAGCAAAAACTACGTTGAATATCACCTCGTACCTGCGTGTGACCTCGACGCAGCGCTCTGATTGCCGTGTTACTGTCGAGAATGCGGATCGTGCCTTGCCGCAACCCGTAGCATATGTGTTTCTATTCACTACAATTTGTCCTCCGACTTATCCAAGTATCACTCATCTAAATATAAGTTTTTGGATAATTTCAGTACTGGATCTCATCCATACACAGTAATAGGACTAACTTCCAACTGAGGCTGTGCCTCTCGTGATTTACGTACACATCATAAACAACATTGTCACTCCAAAGATAACTACCCATGGCTATTAGCCATGGCTTGCATAAGCCATACCTCTGTTTCAACCTAATCTCCCTGGCCATGGCGTCGAAGGAGCTCTATGTTAAAACCTAATCTCCCTGGCCATGGCTGCAAGTACATCTAGAGGTTTCATTAGCCGTTTTTTTTCAGCTGAGCTTTCTAATCTAATGATTTAATTTGACATGGTGGAGTACCAATTATCATTTCATTTGAAATATGCTTAGTTCGTTTGCAAATTTTTCATTACTCTGTGATGAGTTCATCGTCATTCATGGATGAAATGCATTTACTAAATAAAGTAAGTCATCCGCTCACGGCTCATGGAATCTCGCTCACGGCACATGGCTCACAGCTCATCGCTCATGTCCTAGCATTCCCCAAGTGTCCATTAGTGTGTTAAAGCTTTCATGAAGCTTACCATTCGGCCGATAACTGCGACCCATCACAAAAACTGCAACGAGTATGGCTGAAAAGAAATGATCGAATCAATGAGATTAATGACATAGTGACGAAATGAAGAGCTTTGGTATTGATTATGAGCTTTATTGCATTGACAATGGGTAATACCTACTAGTAAACCATCAATATATCATAAATTATAAAGCGTCGATGATCTTGTCATGCCTAGTTTGGATCAACACTTTCCTGTAGCTTATGAAAGCTATTAATATTAATGTGATTCGTTGAGTGACAGATGGTGGCTTCTAAGTTGATGTTCCTGGAAACATGGCAAACTGAACGAATGCAGAGCCTTGAGTTTTGGTTTACAACTGTGATCACTGCTCACCAAACCCAAATTGATGCATGAAACAAAGGAGCTTCCAGCACGGTGTGAAGTGTGTCTCAAGCGGTGTCATATTGATGATGTCACAATTATCAATGCTGTCATCATCCTACTGCTGCTCCTACGTTTGTATTGGAAAACAAACTAATTTTTTTTATAAGATTAAAATGTTCCCTTGGTACTATCACAACGTCTCAGCATTGGGCAATACAGCAATATTGGAAAAGTGAAAATCAAATGATGGATGTCGTAGTGATCTATGATCAAGCTCTGGATATGGTGGATCCAAACCTCAAGTCATCGAAATTCTCGGTGATCAGAACCCCAGTCATCCTAATATACAGTACCTGTGTAGTTTAAGTTTCGAATTTTGAGCGTTGAGATTTGGACTGGGTCACTGGGCAGTGGGCGGCCCCAAACTTGCTGAAACCGCGCCTTGAACGTGTGCTACTCCTGGGCCATGGTGTACAACTGACAGCTGAGAGAGTACTTGGCAATCACAACTGGCAAACAATGACATGAACAAGGTGTACATTGCAGTGTTCTGGCTAATTACAGCGAAGTGATATAAATGGTGAAAAATGCGATTCTACTCAAGTTATGCTTACTGTTCTATACTTAGCAGTCTTAGCTCAACTGATAAAACCTGGAGTCCTAAAAATCATGGTTGAGCAGCATTTCAGCAAGCTCAGGCTTAACTGCAGCTCTGCGTCTGGTACAGTAACTCACGCCAAACTTGAACTAATGGCACCTCGTAACTGTTCCAGGTGTTGAGACACATGCCAAGCTTCTTCAGATAATTTGCTCTTGTCAGCTCCCAGCAATCTGAGATAACACCACTTGTAAATTTAGTGGAATCCTGTCATTTTCTGCCGTCTGTCTATGTATCAGGCTTTAACATAATACTACTTTACTTTCCCTAAGTTGTAGGAAGTAAACTACATTGATCAACCATAGTTACCGGAACATAGGAATATTCCTATCTAAGACGAAGAATCATTTAAATCCAAAAGAATGTTGATCTGTTTGGAAATTTAGAGGGCAACTTGTGTGCGTGTGAACCCAATTTCGACTCCAAGGCTACAGGACCATGCAGTGAAAGCGTATACTATTTTCAATGACATCAAGTGTAGATTATGCCAAAGAAATAGAATGAATCCACTTAAGTTGCTATTCTCCAACACATAAAATAATGAATTTCATTTAAAAAAAGACTAAAATGAAAGCAATCAGAAGATGCTGGTAGCCTGGTACAAAATCCTTAACAGAGCACCATCTAAGAACTTATTCCTGGTAGAGAATCAATCACAACATACAACCTAAACACAAACTTGCAAAAAGAAAAGCAGCATACTGTAACTTACACATGGCAAATGAATTTGAGTCAAAGGAGAAGTGGGGGCCATGCCGCCAACTCAAGATCACAACACAACACACACCCCAACAAAATACAACCACTCCGAAAATTCTCCACGACCTCCTCCACAATCTCCGTCCCAGATCCCCCACTCTCACCCAAGCACGGTAACTTCGCTGACTGGACGTACTGTACTCAAATCCAAAATAACATAAAATAATATAACCAAAAAACATGCCACACCAACTACATATAAAAATATATCCTGAGTGAACTCACACTGCAGTACGAGTACTAATCTTACGCCCTCATACTAATCCACATAATCATAACCATCCACTAATAATATAAAATTACAAAACTATGTAGAAAAATACATCCGGAGTGAATCACCAATCTGACGCTCGGATACAAATCCGAAGGACATGGTGGTCGCGGAAGGACGAGGGAATGGCGGAGGAGTAGAGGCAGTGGCACCACAACAAGCTCCGTAACAATCGATCTTTGACGAGCGACGGGCGACGCTGCGATGATGCGATGCTCGCACGGCAACCAAGTGACGAGAGAGAGAGAGAGAGAGAGGCTGAGCTGCAGTGGTGCTCCACCCAGTTGGCAAGGACCGCGACTTCGCTGCCCCTTCGTCCTCGCCCACGACGCTGCTGCTGTCCCAGTCCCAGCAGTCCCATGGTGACGCCACACCCCAGCTCATGCCCACTCGTATAAGCCAGCTGCGTACTCTACTCGGTGGACTGGACTGCCCTGCCCACAACTTGTCGACTGGTCACTCACCGATCACCCAAACTCCTAAAAAACTACGAAATTCACGAAGAAGCCTCATCTCCCCTGTAGCCACCCCCACTTGTGTGTCTGTGGCGGTGCCGTTCCTCTTCGTCGGCTACCTTTCCTGGTATGTCATATCACCCGATGTGTCTTTGCTCTCAGTTGGTTCAACATTGCTTGAATATGTGTTGAATATGTGTTGAAGATGTGTTAGATGTGTTTCCTTCAAGGTGGTTGGCGATCATCTGTTTTGAGGTTTCAGTGAATTTTTGGGTAAGGTATGTGTTTTGGCGTTCATGTTTACTTAGTTGCAGTCAGAGAGAGTACTCAAAACAATGTTACATTCTGTTTTGAGGTTTGGGTAGCCGGGAAGGTATGTGTGTTTGGTTTCATGTGCTTGTAATGACGGATGGTTACTTGAGTTAGTTGTGGGTTTTAGGATGTGGAGGAGTGTTTTTTGGTAGCGAGAAGGTGAGGTTTGAGTGTTTTTTTCGGTTGGGTTGATGCTGGTGTCGGGGTTTGTGTACGTGTTGGTTGTGGTTGCGGTTGCGGTTTCTTTGTTGTCAGAGTGCAGTAATGGTTGGACAACTTGGACGTGGTTCTTGATGATGTGGTTCGGTAGGCGGATTATCTAGCCTGTATTCATGACTGTGCATTGATTGTCAGGGTGTTTTGCGGTGGGAAGAGTGTGAGCGTTTGAAGTATTGCATTGCCGTGGCTGATGGTTTGCTTTTTCGTTCTTGTTCTTGCGGTGTTGGTGCAGGTAGTGGCTGGCGAGACGTGCAGCTTACGTTTCCACTGCGTGTGAAGTCTTTCGTGAAGGTCGTGACTCGTGGGCTATTAGTGGCTCTTCTTTTTGGAGAGCGTTTGTGGTTGCTAGTTTAGGGAGGAGGGCGGGATTTTTGGGGCAGAAGAGTCCGCGAGAGTATGTGCAATGAAAACTAGGAATGGAAGGAACTGGGCCCTTGGCATTACGATCATAGCCGCGTTCTGTCTCGCGGCAGCTGTGGCGGCGCCCAACGATGGCGCGGTGCTGCAAGCTTTTCTGAAAGGGGTTGCAAACGGAGCATCTCTGAGCTGGACAGGGACGGACTACTGCGGAGGGACGTGGAATGGAGTGACATGCTCCGGCGGCAACGTCGTGCAATTGCGGCTACGCGACTCAGGGCTTGGGGGGACCGTCACGCCCACGCTCAACCAACTCACGGACCTAACCTTCCTTGAGCTTCCCAACAATGGTTTCACGGGGGCGATGCCGTCGCTCGCCGGCATGGCCAACCTCCAGAACGTGTACCTCCACCAGAACAACTTCACGAGCATCCCCGGCGATTTCTTCAACGGCTTGACGAACGTCGTGAACTTGTACATTGACAGGAACACAGGGTTGAATGGAACTGCGGGGTGGACTTTTCCGGAGGCTATAACCGCGTCCACGCTCCTTGCGAACTTGTCTGTGGCATCGACCAACCTCAACTCCATCCCGGACTATGTCGCTGCAATGCCAAGCTTAAGAGTCTTGTTGGCAGCTTACAACAATATACCATCCATCCCTGCGGCGTTTGCTGGGTCGAACATCGAAGTGCTGCAGGTGAACAACCAGGGTGGGATGAAGGGGACCATGGCACCATGTGGGCAAATGCCGGCTGTGAAGCTGCTATGGCTGCAGGTGAACCAGCTTACGGGTCCCATACCAGATGGGCTTGTGGATGCTAAAGGACTCACAGATCTTCGCTTGAATGATAATCTTCTCGTTGGGCAGATCCCAATGGGTCTGGCGAATCTGCCGATTACGACAGCGTTTTTAAAGAATAATTATCTGAGTGGGCAGATGCCTCCGTTTCCTGGAACTGTGAATGTGTCTTCGGACGCTGCAGATTTCTGTGCCGCTGGTGGATCGCCTTGCTCTGCTCAGGTGACGGCGTTGCTTCAGTTTCTTAAGGATGCTGGTTATCCTGAGACGCTGTCACAGAGCTGGATAGGGGCGGACCCGTGTGTGGGGTGGAGCGGTGTTACGTGCGCTGGAACTGATGTCGTGAGCTTGTCGCTTGCCAAAGTGGGGTTTACAGGGACTATTTCTCCGTTTTTGGCGAACCTTACGTCGTTGAGGCAGATTTTGTTGAATGACAATGCTCTTACTGGGTCCATACCTACTGCGCTGACGACCTTGCCGGTTCTCCAGACTCTAGATGTGAGCAACAATAATATTTCGGGTCTAGTTCCTATTTTTTCGTCTAATGTGACATTCAGGAGCACAGGGAATCCGTTATTGGGAACGGTTTTGCCTCCTCCTTCCTCTGCTCCAGGAAGTCCTGGTGCTACTCCGGGAGCTGCCTCTGGTTCCTCGTCGTCGTCGAATGTGGGCATGATTGTGGGCATCGTTGTTGGAGTGCTGGCGCTGGTTATTGCGGTTGTTATTTTGGCTATCTGTCTGAAGAGAAGGAAGAAGAGGAAGTATTCGTCGTTGATGCAAGGTCAGAATACGGTGGTGCATCCTCAAGGAGATTCGGGCTCGGATCCAGAGTTGGGAAAGATTGTGGCAGGTCACAGAGCTGCGCAGGCTACCGATGGAACAAGGACTAATTATAGTGGCCCCAGTGATTATCAGGTATTTGTCCATTTTATCATAATTGTATATTAGTGTTTTGCTAGAGCCTTGGGTGATGAAGTTGCTTGGGAATGCGTGTTCTTGATATGTGGCTATGTCAATGGTTGAAATATTCTACAATTTTTGCGATTGCATAGAATAATTTTATATTGATTTGCGGGTCAACTCGAAAAGGAACTGACAAACTTATATTCATTATTTCGGGTTGCTGATTTTATTTGGTTCTGGTCCAGGTGGAAGAGGGTGATCATCTTGGAACCTCCTATGAAGTGTTACGAGAAGTGACTGAGAATTTTGCTGAGAAGAATGTTCTCGGGAAGGGAGGTTTCGGGGTTGTCTACAAAGGGACGTTTCCGGATGGTACAATGGTTGCAGTGAAAAGAATGGAAGCCGCTGTGATGAGCACCAAGGGGCTGAAGGAATTTCAATCAGAGATTTCTGTTTTATCGAAAGTCAGGCACCGTAACCTCGTAGAATTGAAAGGATATTGTGCATATAGGAATGAAAGGCTTCTGGTTTACGAGTACATGGCACAGGGTACTCTTGCTCAGCATCTCTTTGAATACAAAGCTCTGGGAACGAGTCCTTTGGAGTGGACTAGGAGGCTGAGCATTGCCCTTGACGTGGCTCGTGGTTTGGAGTATCTTCACGGACTAGCTCACAAGAGTTTCATTCACAGAGACTTGAAGCCTTCCAACATTTTACTGGGAGACAACTGGCATGCGAAGGTTTCAGACTTCGGTCTTGTGAAGTTGGCCCCTGAAAACAATTTCTCTGTCGAGACAAGACTAGCGGGCACTTTCGGTTACTTGGCTCCTGAATATGCAGGTATGTCTATCTGTCCCGCATAGTAGAACTAGAACCATTAGTATGTATGCCATTCATCTCGATGAGTTACAGGTTCCTGCTGTAAATAATTGTGTGTTTAGCTCCACTATCTGAAGTCAAACTGTCTAGAAATGATAGTGCAAGTCTATATACGTTGTACCCGTGGCTTATACCTTGTGTGCAATATTATGCGTTGTTGCTGATTAAATGTATTCATTTTTGTCAGTGACTGGCCGCGTGACCACAAAAGCGGATGTCTTTAGCTTTGGCGTTTGTTTAATGGAGATGATGACTGGAAGGAGAGCGCTCGACGAGACAGAATTGGAAGAGAACATGCATCTTGTCACCTGGTTCCGGCGAACGAACACCAGTCAAGAAACCTTCATCAACTGCATCGATCCAACTATTACCGTCGACGACGAAACACTCAAGAGTCTCAACACTGTGTCAGACCTAGCTCTTCTATGTACTCAGCGGGAGCCATATCAGCGACCAGACATGGCTCACGCAGTGAATGTTCTAAAGCCTCTTGTGGAGCAATGGAAACCTGCGAAGACATTGACCGGAGAAAGCAGCGAGGAAATAGACTTACAACTCACGTTACCAGAGGCTTTGAAGCAATGGCAGGATTTGGAAGATTATTCTTTCACTGGTGGAGATGATCGTAGTAGGACAAGTACCGGTATCCCGGTCAAGCCCCACGATTTTGCTAATACTTTTACTTCAAATGACGGACGCTGAGGTGTGAATTGCACCTGGCATTTTAGGTGTGTTTGTTCCTTAGTTCAATTGCCTTCTGGTTCAAAACTGGTCAGCTTGGACAGTGCATCAGCTGGGAGTCATTTTTAGGTTCATCATTTTAGAGGAGCATTTTTGTCTATAGCGATCCTTGACTTAAGACGGCGGCTATAGTTTGTGTCATGGTTTGGTGTTGTTAGAGTGGATTCGCAACGTGAGCCCAAGCTCCAGTTAGATTTTTTATTTTTATCTTTTCAAATTTTTTTTCTTTCTAGAACTCACGCGATGAGAGCAATGCCTATTCTGAACAAGGTTGTGCTCTGGTGAGAATCTTTCGGCACTGTTTGTAAATGCTGAGATCTCAAGGATGTAAATTACCATTCTCCATTTGAAATACCACTTGAGAAAATCAATCTATGTTCAGTTTTTGTGTACATCTTCCCGACTCTTATGTTTTAAGATAATCTCAGCTCTAGTTTCTGAATTCTGGTCTGTGTGACCCTTCACCTAGTAATGATCTCTCAACTTCAAAGACTAGACCTTTCTAAGGTAATCGTCTTATTATCTATTCTTACGAAACCTGAATTTACCGAAATCATTTGGATCTATAATGTATTTTCGATCAGGTAGTTCATTAGAAACGGAAACATTGAATCTACAGAGTTCTACATAAAATCCGATCAATACACCTGTAAGCTTCATCTAAGTACCGACTAACTCCTCATCACTGTTGATCATCTCCGTCCCTATACAAATCTGTCGCACTTCTCTAATTCACTCGTCTATTGCATACTTGCTCTCTCTGCAGGAACGGGTGGGCTTACTATTTCCACAATGACATTTGCGTGTGGGTTACTTGGTGGGGGAGGGTGTCCTCCAGGCGTAGGTTTGTCCAGGATGCCGTTCAAAGGAGCAAGTCTTGGCGGAACCACTCTCACAATACTATTTGTACTTGGATTTGGTGGAGGATTATTCCCCCCTGGCGGCGTAGGTTTACCATCCTCAAGGATATTCCAAGCAGTGGTAGGAGTACTACTCCGGACGATACCATTCACAGATGCATAGTTGCCAGGAGTACCCCGGAGGTGCAATCGATGCCCTCGAATTACATCGTACTCCGATCTCGTTAATATGCAGGGGCCCCTCTTATATGGACGAGGTTGGTACTCGTGCACTACTCTGTGCGGATGGTGGTCCATATGGCGAGATCCACGACTCCAAGGCTGCAAAAAATTGCCATCGATACCTCAAAACTCAAGCAAAACATGAAACACCAAAATCAGATAATAACAAGCTGTGTATTTCAGGCTTTACTTTGATTCAACTTGGCTTACCATGTGATCTCGGAGCCAGTGACGATGTTGTGTCCCCTGTCTCTCCGTAGACTCTGAGACGGCACCATGTTGTAGTGGTTGCAGAAATGGCAGCTCCGACGATGCAACAACCGCCAACAGCAATGATCCTAGACACAGAACAAGCACTACCAGTGAAGTACTATAACTCTTCCTCCCAGAAACAAATCCCTCCATCTTGAAAGAGAAAGACTTACAGATCACAGATCCCAAACTAGAGTGATGTGGGAATTCTAGAGCTTTTATAATGGATACGCGAGTGTGTTCCATCTTTATGGTGCAATGGACGAAAGCGGGATTCAGGTCCAAGTAATCACTATTTGGCACGAGACTCCTCAAGTCCAACTTTGCATGTTGAGAAACTGGGCACACGCTGAATCTCGAGAAAATGATGTAACTTCAACTTGAAAATTGAAACATGAAAAATAGCTTCACCATGATGACAGCTCAAGCCTCAACCGTTGGTGCCTCTGCAGATTCTGAGCCGTTCCTGCAGCCAATGTTGGCTCGTCGGAGAACATTGATGTACGGCGTTAACTTTAGAGGGGCCTTTGGAGACTTTGAGTAGCAAAAATATGAGTATTCTAAAGGTGGTTGAACAGTATGGTAAACTTGACTTGGACATGAAGCAGAAGAAAAACAATTGAGAAGCAGGTCGGATGAAACTACCAGCCATATTTATCCACAGCTAGGGGCTACATCTGAGGACTTTGCACCCACATGCATACTTTTATGCAATAGCCTAAAATTTTGATGATTAATTAACTTCTGCGCGCAATTAACCATATTTTGGAAAATGGTAGAAAGTGTCCATGGTAACATCAATTCAACGGAGTGTTAATAGATAAGTTTTGAACCAGTTCTTACTTGCTTGCAGTGAAGGTAGAGTAGAAAACAAAACATGGGAAAAGAACTTTGACATTATTTGCTTCATGACAAATGGACCGCTTCACATTCATGTCACCTGCACACTATGTTGCACTTCACCAAAGTTTGGAACTAGTTTGGACATAGAGTAAACCTTTCAAATACATGCCACATGCACACTATGCTATCAGCATACTTCAGCAAAGTTTGGAATTAGTTGGAACTAGTTTGGACATACATGTCACTTTCACATATATGTTACCTTCACACAATGTTGGGCTACACCAAAGTTTGAAACTAGTTTGGACATACATGTCACATGCCTAGTATGTGATACTACACCAAATTATGGATCTAGTTAGTTAACCCCTAAAAGATAAAGTGGCAAAGCAGGCTTTTTTTAGAGTTTGAGCATGTACCTGTGACTTCAATTTAAATCGATATTTTTTGAAACTTTTTGTGAATGTTTGCCATAACAAGGACTTTGAAGGAATTTCTTGTTTCTTTTTTCCAATTAGACATTTCAAAAAATAGTTATGGTACCCGAAATGGAATTTTGTGTTCGGTAGGCAATTCAGGTAGCCAAGCTAAATACATTTATTACCTCTGAGATTTTTTCTATAAATACTTTGCACCAAAACCCCCAAAATCCATAATGCAGAAAGTTTGTTTTCAAATTTTAATTACTATAATCTTCGTTTATCTATAGCCGAATTTTTGAAAATTTTTGAGCTGTTTACTAGAATAATCTAGTTGAAGATTTTACGGTTAAAATTAGAAAATAATGATTTTTTAGTTATTCATGCTTTTTAAATTGGAAATGTTGGTTTTTGAACGTTGTTTGGTGAAACATAGTCAAGGAATTTTAGGAGTTAATTGATTTGCTATGAAAATTGAGTTGGACATCTATGTGTTGAGATTATTTGAAGCTTTTGTAAAATAAAATGTAATGTCACTTAAAAAGTACATTGATCCAAATCAAATTACATTAATTCATAGAACATGAAGAAGAGAATACAATTTAAAAGAATAAAACAAGATAATAAATTTATAAATAAAAAAAAATAGCATATAGTGCATGTCTTGCATTCATAGATGTTTTTATATTTTTAAGTATTTACAGATTTTTATGCATTTTATACACAAGTATTTTCAAAGTTGCACAACTCCAAATTGGAATCTATTTTTCTAAAAGATGTTTGTTGTAATTCCTCACATCTCAACGTCAAATTCAAAATCCAAGCCTTACGAACGGACACTTTATTCACGCCGGCCATTCAATTGGCTGGTGTTTCTATCTATCTATCTTCAAAATCCAATTCTATACACAAATTTTATTGTTTGCATTTTGGACAACAATGTACCTAGAATGTGATTGTGTGGGTCACAAAAGGATTGAGGAGGTAACATCTCTTAAGGGTTAAGGAGGTAACATCTCCTAAAGACCAATTATATTGCAATACTTTGGTTTTCTTCCTAAAGCTACAATCAGAAACTCGCACCATAGAGAACCACAATTCCACTATCACTATTTTCACAAAGACAACTCATCAATGCCTTTCAAAACATGGTTTGAGTGAAAATACAAAAATCTTGCCTAGAAAAACTTGTAACAAGCTCTTTAGAAATGTATAAGGTAGAAGGACCACTAACTCAGAAGGACCTGTAACTCTAGAAGGACCAACAACCAACAAAACTAAACCTTTATCAACTAATTATAAGGGTACTAATTCCTCACTCTCCATTTTTGGTATAAGTGTCTCTTCATGGGCCTATTAATACTTAAACAATCATTTTTTTATGCCAACTAGTGACATTTTCATAAGCAAATATTCATCAAATATTCGCATCTTTAATTTTTGGACCTCAAAAATTTGTAGAAAATCCAATATAATTCCAATTTTAATTTTTTGGGATTCATAATCACATATTTATTCAACCTTTCTATATTTTGATTACTGTAACACTTCCTGTGCCACTTAACCCTTAAACGTCAGACCCAACCCGAGGGGCTGGGTTTTTTTTGAGAGAATCTTGCTCATAACTTACACTCCATTATACCAAATTGGATTTTTAGAATGTCAAACTGAGCACCTTAAAGAGATCTATACTTTCTTAGAATAGTGCTCAACCAAATTAAAAATAGAATAATGCTCAAAATGGAGTTTAAAAGAGATTTTGGGAGTAGTATCAGGAAAGCATATGACGTTTAAGGGTTAAGCAGCAAAAGGGCTCCAATTTCGTCGGTTTTTGGTCCCTCTACCTTATAGCCTACAAATTTGCAGTTAGATTCAAGCAAAGACATTCGAACGGAGTTGATACCCGGAAGTCAGAAATCCGGATAATGCTTGAGAGGGAGAGCCCGGATATCAGAACCATGAAGAAAACAAAGCCCACGAGCTGTGAAGAAAATGAAGCTCGCTGGGAGAGAAGAGAGAGAAGAGGAGAGCAGATTGGAGCCATGGTGGGTGCGATGGCGGACATGGCTCTGCTACACACCACATCGTCTCTTCCACGAGCTGCCCTCTCCCGGGGAGCTTCGGTCTCTGCCAAAAATTTCACCCAATTTGGTAGGTTTTTGGGCAGCCGGAGGGAAGTGGTTGGGGAGGTTCAGAAGCGACCAGGTGGGGTTCGTTTCAGGTTGACGGGGTGCTGTACGCGTGCTTCAGTTGGGGAGGATCGTCGAGACAATGCCAAGGAGCCCCAGTTTCCACCTCCGGTGAGAGAGCTACCCCATTTCTGACATTTTTAATTTGTTACAATTTTTTGTGTGGGTAGAGGTCTGTTTTGCTTTGTAGTTGCATATCAGGTCTTGTTGTTGCAATTGGAGGATGAGGAAGGTGATTGTGTTCAAATGCTCGAGTTTATGAAATAGTCCTGCATTAGTTCTTTTACTTGATTGATTAATCTATTTTAGAATCTGTGACTTTGCTGGAATCTGGAATTTGGTGAAATGAATTCTCTGTCCTGTTCTAATATAGGTCATTTTAGAACCGTTTTAGGATTTTAGGGTGTACTGCTAAGTTTCAAACTAGTCTCTACTTGTCAGAGTTTGTATTTGTTGATGGAGGTCAATGGGAGGCATCTGGCTTGTTGTGCTTCTTTTCTTGAAGGCAATGAAATGATGAAATCTTTCCAATTTTTTACTGTTTAAAATTTTGAAGGGTTGAAACGTGGAAGAAAATCAATTCCATATCATTCCCTCCATTCTGTTGTTTTGTAGAAATCTGTGGCAGTGGATTTAGATATGTGATTCCATTTTTATTTATTTTTATGATAATTTACTTTGCGAGTTGTTAGTTTGATGATGTAAGGATGGATATTGACCGAGCTGTGGAATGGCACAGGGCGAGCTGCAGTACTTTGGGAAGCTGAGTGCAGGTTGCGTTGCTGGTGCATTCCTGGTGAAGTATGGTAGTCTTTGTGTGCCCTCAGTCACTACTCCAAATATCAATGTAGCATTGTTGATGATCACTACTCCATGCGTTGTTAGCGTAGTTGTATTACTACTTGCCAGTGTAATGGGCACAGATGGGAAAACAAAGAAACAATGATATTTGGCATTCACCATTGGTTGCTGTGCTGTAATGTTGGATCTTTTTCTTGTGCGATCTGATCTGTAATTGTTTGTTGAGAGTCAGCATGTGTGCAATTGTTCCCAAATGAAGGAGTTATTGAACTATTCAGGGTTGTGGACTCCAGTTAGGTATATCTCTCATTGACACTGTTGCTCGCTATGATTATTTCCTGCCATTTCCTTACCTTGTTCAGTCTGGAATTTGATTTTGCAATAAAACTTAAAATTGATGTAAAGATGAGTGCTCTAACAGCCTCAACAAGTGCAGCCAGATGGGCACTAGCGACAAGCTTCATATCGATTTGCTTTACATTTGCTAACTCAAAGATGGTGTTCTCGAACCACTTTAACACTTTATTAAATCAAGTCAAAGTGTATGAATATAACGCCATATACAAAATGTGACCTACGCTGTCATGGATTGCCAAATTCCATTTCTTTCATAATGGTATTTATTTTAAAATAATTATTTTAAATTAAATGTCATATTTAAAATAATTATAATGCTATTTGTTTTAAAATTATTCTTATTATAATGGTATTTGTTCTTAATTTTTAATTTAATGGTATTGTTTTTAAAATTATTCTAACAATACCATCATAAAAACAATTGTTTTAAAATTATAATACCATTATTTAAAACAATTTAAAACAATACCATCATTTAAAATACTACTCCCTCTGTCCCAAAATGATCTTCCTATTGGCTTGCATTTCTTGTCCCAAAATGATCTTCCTGGTGGATGGATGAAATTTATTGGATGATTTCTAGAATTTTGGATGAAAATTGAAATATTTTGGATGAACATTTGGATAACATGGATGAATGTTCCAAGAAGAACCAAGGGAGCTAAGGAAATGAGTGGCTACAGGTGCTCCTCAAAAATGGCCAAAAAATCCCACTTTTCAATGCTCCAAACCTACACTTTTAAAAGGATTCTTAAACTCAAATTTTCAGGAACAAAAGAGTGCACTAAACTCTACTTCTAGTTCCAAAATGATTTCAAAATTGTCATTTTCAACCTTAATCCAGATCATTTTATCAAACAAGAAGATCATTTTGGGACGGAGAGAGTATTATTTAAAAGAATACCATTATTTAAAATACCATTATTTAAAATAATACCATTATTTAAAATAATATCATTATTTAAAATAATATCATTATTTAAAATAATACCATTATTTAAAACGATGCCATTGTTTAAAATATTTGTTATAATAATATTTTAAATTGTTTTAAATTATTTTAAATTGTTCTCTATTAGAGCGCCCCTTCTATCTTGACTTTGTAGTGGCCTTTCTCATCAATGCGGAGCCAATCGTCCATCACCCCTTCCTTCATGCCTTCATGAATAAGTTTGTGGTCCTTTCTTGATCTTAGACATGATTTGTCTATACGTCTTCCAACAGGTTTGGACTCGATCAAAGTTACTTGAAGGTTCTTCTTGAGGAGGGGGAAAGTTATACCACATGCATAAAAGATTATACTCTGAATCCTAAAGTGGGTGGTCAACAATGCTGAACCATCGGCGCAAGTATGGACTTCCATCTCGTCAGGAAGCAGCATGAAGTTCTCAATGAAGTGTGTGTACACCTTGATAAGGAGGGCTTATTCTCCAGTCTCAAAGGCTTCAGATTTGGCAAAGTGGATTGTCAATCTGAGTGAAGCTCCTTTCATTGTACTGTCCACCAGTTGATAAAACTCTTGGACGAGGCGCGAAGGGGCATAAGATTCACTAACCTCTCCACCGGCAACTTCTCTGGTGGCTCCATTGCCTCCTACAACATTTCCTGGCTTACAGGTTCGAAGATAGTGTGGAGGGAAAGTAAATGAGTGGAAGAGTGGTGGAAGGAAATGGACGGAAAGTAAATGAGTGCAAAGGTAGAGGGAGGAAATGGAAGGAAAGTATATGGTCGGACACATTAAGTGCCTACGTGGTGGAGGGAAGGGAGGGATGTTTAATGGTTGGGCAAAGTGAGTCATGTAAAGGAAGGCTATTATGTAAATTAGAATATAGCAATAAACGAGGGGGTAGAAAATTAAAATAAGAAATACTAAAAATAGTGATAGAAGGTTATTTGAAATATAAGAATAGGATATTAAAAATAAAATAAAATAGTAATAAAAATTAAGGAAACGAAATTATAATGAAAGTAAAATGGTGTTAAAATATTAAAGAAGGGGATATAAAAATAAAGTAAAAGGATATTAAAAATTTAAGAAAGACAAATATAAATAAATAAAGAAAACAATAAAAATTTAAACAAAATGCATTAAGAATAAAATAAAAAGAAATGCAAAATAAAAGGAAGTGATTAAAGTAGGCACAAACAGCATAATCTGTCTTTCTTTACTTTATTCAATGATGCACTGCCTTTCTTTACTTTATTCAATACTGATCTCTTTTTCTTTACTTTATTCAACAATGGACTGTCTTTCTTTACTTTATTCAACAATGTGAAACTACTAAACACTCACAAACTTCAAATCTGTGTCACTTAGTATGCATAAATAGCATGTTCTGCCCCTCTTTACTTTATTCAACAATGCACTGTCTTTTTTTACTTTATTCAACAATGCACTGTCTTTCTTTACTTTATTCAACAATGCACTGTCTTTCTTTACTTTATTCTAGAATGTACTGTCTTTCTTTACTTTATTCTAGAATATACTGTCTTTTTTTACTTTATTCAACAATGCACTGTCTTTCTTTACTTTATTCAACAATGCACTGTCTTTCTTTACTTTATTCTAGAATGTACTGTCTTTTTTTACTTTATTCAACAATGCACTGTCTTTCTTTACTTTATTCAACAATGCACTGTCTTTCTTTACTTTATTCTAGAATGTACTGTCTTTCTTTACTTTATTCTAGAATGTACTGTCTTTTTTTACTTTATTCAATAATGATCTGTCTTTCTTTAATTAAAACAACAATGCACTGTCTTTTCTAAGTTGCATCAAACTTCAAACTAAGTCAGTGGAAAACCAAGTTTAAGTGAACATAAATTACAAGTCATATTAAACCAAAAATTATAATTTCATGAATATCAAATTGAAATGTCCTTAAGTGTTGATGATACGTATCTGAAAGAACATTATTAGTAAGAGGTGGAAATATGAGAGGTTTGTATCAAAAAATAAAGGTGACATCAAAAACAAATGTGTAATTTACGTTCAATTACACTTACTTTTCACTAGAATGATTAAAAGTCTCATAGAAGTATTGAAAAACAATTCAATATTTAATAAAGTATAGTATGACCGTATGATAGATTAGATGGTTCCAAACTACAGTTAAGTGTTAATCACACATTGAAATTTCATGAATTTTTTTATTCTTCATCAAATCATTGTTTTTTATTATTTATGCATCTATATAATTTATATTCTATAAGTAATACAAGAAAGCTTAAATTGCTAAATATAAGGTTTGAATAGCAATAAAATATTTGCATTGCATCCTTGTCTTACATTGTCTTCTATTCTTGCATTGTTTTCAAGTCTTTGCATTGCTTCCTTGTCTTGCACTATTTTCTTGATTTCCATTGTCCATCGTAAAATCTATCCATAAGGTGGTCTTTACATGATATGGTTGCCAAATTGGAAGGTCCTGTGTCACCAAGACAACTTCTGTAGATATTTTGGATAATTGGTATTACTTGACTTCACCTTCACGGACCGACATTCATCTATTAAATAGTCGACAATGGGCAAGACTTTCTCAATGAATTCCAATCTTCTTAAAGTGGCAGTACCAAACTATTCTTATATTTCAAAAGTGTTATATTGAATAAAATAATGGAAGATAGTATGATAAAATAAAATAATAAAGGACAATGTGCCATTGAATAAAATATGGATCAAATTAATGATTTTAATTTTTAGATTATTAATTTGAAAAAATAAAAATAAATCTAAGATTGAAATTTTAAAGACTTCTTATTTTCTATTTTTTTGACATTGAGAATTAAAAAACACAAAGCTTAGAACTCTAGTGTCTTTAGATCAAGGTCATAAAAGACTATAGAAATCAAATTTTTATTTGTATTAGAAGGAGTTGTACTCATAGTATCTACATTGTATCTAGTCATATGTATCATCGAAGAAAATTAGTTGCACTCACAAATATTATATAATTTATTCATAGTCTTTTCATTAGTTAGAGGTTATTTAAAAAACAATTCTTCATGATTAAAGAAAAATGATAAGTTGATAGTCAAACATATTGGTGGATTGTTGTATAAAATCCTTTGAAGTCAATATATATTGTAAATATATAGATTTTAATTGTATAAGATATCAGCATTGAATTATATATTTTGATGGCCAACCAACATAACATTGTTAAATTAGTCTTTTCTAAATGATCTCATTCATGAATGGTTCTTCCAATGAAGGCACGGATCTCAATCATGTAATCCTGCAACTCCTCAAAATTTGTAGGATGCTGGGCTCCTTGTTGGGGATAGTATTGCCTTGCTTCTGCATTGACCTTCCACACCGGAAGCTCAGGGGAAAACCATTCATTTCCCAAGCGATCCAAGGCTGCACTTCCCAAGCTATCCAGAGGTACATATAAATATAATAAAAAACAAGAACTTCTTCCTTCTTTGCTAGCTTTCAATTTTTTATATAAAAATTTGAAATCCAATTTTTTGTTATTTATAATTTTCTTCTTGACAACAAAAATTTATATAAATCTATTGAATTCTTAATTTTTCTCATCATAACATTCTTTCTTCAATTTAAAAAAAAATAAAAATCAATGAATTAATCTTATTAATTTTTTTTTTAATTCATTGAGTATTTGTTGACTTCATTATTGGAATTCATTGAGAAAGTCTTGCCCATTGTCGACTATTTAATAGATGAATGTCGGTCCGTGAAGGTGAAGTCAAGTAATACCAATTATCCAAAATATCTACAGAAGTTGTCTTGGTGACACAGGACCTTCCAATTTGGCAACCATATCATGTAAAGACCACCTTATGGATAGATTTTACGATGGACAATGGAAATCAAGAAAATAGTGCAAGACAAGGAAGCAATGCAAAGACTTGAAAACAATGCAAGAATAGAAGACAATGTAAGACAAGGATGCAATGCAAATATTTTATTGCTATTCAAACCTTATATTTAGCAATTTAAGCTTTCTTGTATTACTTATAGAATATAAATTATATAGATGCATAAATAATAAAAAACAATGATTTGATGAAGAATAAAAAAATTCATGAAATTTCAATGTGTGATTAACACTTAACTGTAGTTTGGAACCATCTAATCTATCATACGGTCATACTATACTTTATTAAATATTGAATTGTTTTTCAATACTTCTATGAGACTTTTAATCATTCTAGTGAAAAGTAAGTGTAATTGAACGTAAATTACACATTTGTTTTTGATGTCACCTTTATTTTTTGATACAAACCTCTCATATTTCCACCTCTTACTAATAATGTTCTTTCAGATACGTATCATCAACACTTAAGGACATTTCAATTTGATATTCATGAAATTATAATTTTTGGTTTAATATGACTTGTAATTTATGTTCACTTAAACTTGGTTTTCCACTGACTTAGTTTGAAGTTTGATGCAACTTAGAAAAGACAGTGCATTGTTGTTTTAATTAAAGAAAGACAGATCATTATTGAATAAAGTAAAAAAAGACAGTACATTCTAGAATAAAGTAAAGAAAGACAGTACATTCTAGAATAAAGTAAAGAAAGACAGTGCATTGTTGAATAAAGTAAAGAGGGGCAGAACATGCTATTTGTGCATATTAAGTGATTGAGATTTGAAGTTTGTGAGTGTTTAGTAGTTTCAGTCGAAGAGTGTTTGTAGGCAGAACATGCTATTTGTGCATATGGAGTATGTGTTTGTAGGTTGCGCATGCTATTTGTGAATAAAGGGAAGGGGATTATAAAAGAAAATGGTGACTTCAATACAAGAAAAGGGAATTAAACGTAAGTGACTAGGTCATTAATAATAAGAGAAAAGGGTGTTAAAATTATAAGATAAGGGAATTAAAAATAAAAGGCGTGACAATGTGGGATAGAAGAAAGTGGGAAAGTGATGGAGTGTGTAAAAGAACTCAGACCACATGAAAATTGATAAAAGCTACAAATAAAATTATTTAAAGTAAAAGCTAAACAATGATTAATATATAAGAATCCACACATGAGAATCCACATATGAAAGGAAACTTAAGGATACCCTTTATGGTTTGTTAAAAGGTATAGATTGATTTAGAAGTAAGCAACTTAGAAGTATAGTTGACGCAATTATCCAACTATTAGTGTGCTCTTTTAGTTCCACTATTAGAAGGGGCGCTCTCGTAGAGAACAATTTAAAATAATTTGAAATATCATTATAATCAATATCTTAAATAACGGTATCATTTTAAATAATGGTATTATAATTTAAAAAAAATTATTTTTATAATGGTATTGTTAGAATAATCTCAAAAACAATACCATTATATTAAAAATCAAGAACAAATATCATTATAATAAGAATAATTTTAAAACAAATACCATTATAATTATTTTTAATATGGCATTTGTTTTAAAATAGTTATTTTAACCCCTAAACGGCCAAGGGTGTTTTTCATCAAAATTGCCTGAAAACAGCCCCTCTTCAAAGCAAGGTGGATTTTGCAAAGTTGGGGTCTTAATTAGTACATCTAAACGTAAGATCTTATAGCTAACTTCTATGTCTACATGTCCACCAAATCTTACACATTCATTCCTTACCAATTGCAAGATCATAACATTCAAGGTTGAAAAACAAGTTTTTTTCCCTGCGCTAAAAGGGATAAGCAGAGTTTTGAAGGCCCAAAAAACCACTTTTTTGCATTATGGATTTTGGAGGTTTTGATGTATGTCAAAGAAGACTAAGTTAGTTAATTGTGTTAAAAAAAATTATATTCAAAAAAGTTGTGGAAGGTTGGCAAAAAAATCATTTTTCGCTAGGGGGTGTGCTGAAATTCACAAACAAAGGCCGTTTTTTGACAATAAAAATAGCAAATGAAAAAATTTTGGATTAAAAATCCGAACGGTGGAAACATGCTCTACTACTTTATCTATACATTGAAATTTTAATTTTTTAAAAGTATTAAAATCTCAATTTTTGGTAGAATTTCAAAGTTTTGTCTTTAGGCAGATTTGGGCAGATTTGGGCAGTTTTGGGCAAAAATTGCTGCATTCACAGTGGCTGAGAGCCTGCTTGTGGAAGGGCGTTTTATGCTCAGAGGAGCATAACTTTTTCTCACTTTATCCAAAAATAATAATAAAAAATATTCTCATAAACCTCTTGAAAAAACTTTTTTCCACAAAAAAATTCAAAAAATTTCAAGTAAATTTGAAATTTTAGGAACCTGCCCAAAATCCAAAAACACCCATTCTAGGACAATGGCGGTTTAGGGGTTAAAATAAATACCATTATGAAAAAAATGGAATTTGGCAATCAATGAGAGGGTAGGTCACATTATGTATATGGTGTTATACTTATACACTTTGATTTGATTTAATAAAGTGGTTTACAGTTTAAAGACCACGTACATTTTGAGGAGTAAAACTCATATTTCAATTTTCATCTTTGCTTATTTGCATTCTTTTATAATTTTAATGTTTTTATATTTCATGTCATAGAATATCCAAGGCTGTTTTGAATCATTCTTAAAGTGCTTTTAAAAATTACTTTGAAGATAGCCAACAATTAAGAAGTTCATTTTTCCACCGACTCTTTTATATCCCACGATATAATTAATCAGCTACAACACCAATTTAGCACTCTTAAATGTCACAATGCAGATTATTAAAAAAAAAAAAGCTAAAACACCAATCATGCACTCTTAAGTGTTATAATGTAGATTATAAAATAAAATAAAATAAAACAACAGCTTTTGTATTCTCTTAAATCTAAATTACTAAGCCTTATTAGTATACAAAATTATTCACGGGAATGCTGCATAGAAATAAATCACAAATACAGTATACCCAGTATATTGGAATTATCATTTCTCTAATAATTTCAATTCAGGTTGTTTGATGTTATATATAAGTATCTTATTTTTTTTAAATATCTTAAAATTTATAGAAT
The DNA here is from genome assembly GCA_014871385.1 of Ceratodon purpureus. Taxonomy (NCBI): domain Eukaryota; kingdom Viridiplantae; phylum Streptophyta; class Bryopsida; order Pseudoditrichales; family Ditrichaceae; genus Ceratodon; species Ceratodon purpureus. The sequence goes on along the minus strand of CM026422.1, from coordinate 17,139,152 downwards.
TGGTCATCCATCAAACAAAATAATGAATTCCACACAAATTGTTTCATTTTTTGACATGTTATTTTCATTATGTACATATTAAAATTAAGCACATCATCTTCTTTCAGTCTTGAAATACTCATCTATTATATATAAGCTACATTTGTAAATATGACAAATGCTATTTTAAGAGAGCCTCCACTGAATAGCATATTTGACATTTCACTTTTTACGTGTGATTTATCCTTCTTTGATCGACGATAATTTACCCTAAACCCTAAAACCCTACCGCCTACAATGTCATTGTCGACGTGCACCGACCTTTCTCTTCTTGATTTTCGTCCCCAATTTTTTGTTGTCTTTATCCTCCAAGGCGAAGAGTATGTAGAGACTTCCGCATGGACTCACCCAAAAGTCCAATTGGCAATGACCTATCATGAAATCCTTTTCACACTTTGAAAGAAGGTTTTATTATCCATTTTACACATGGGTGATGCGGCGCCCGCTATGGTGTTCTTCCATTCTCAATTCGTAGACAAAGATCCCGCCATTGTCACCGCAAGCTCCATCTCTAGTTTTTATCAGGTGTAAACAGACATGAAACAAATCGTTGTTGAATTATTATAGATGGTGATCCTAAGATCACAGTATCACATACTAGAAGGATAGACATACTTGTATCTAACCCATGGCCTACAATTACCACTGTGAACCCTTAAAGGTCAAACGCAGCCCGAGGGGCTGGATTTCACAAAATCTTCTCTGTAGCTCTTCTTGTACCCAACTTTTCACTTTTTTTTTGATATATCATTCAAATCACCTTCTTATGGTGCATTCTTAAAGTGAAATTTTACACTTCAATTCACAATTTATATGAGTGATTTGTGTTGTGAAAAGATTATGGTAGGTAGGTTGGGGTTGCACATAACCTTGTAGGAGGTTACAAGCTCATCATTGATTAGTTCATTTATGATGCCCAAGTTCAAAAAATGCACTATTCATGATGCCCGAGTACAGAAGATGCTGTGATCCAATTTCGGTCTGCCCCCAGTTCTAAAATGACCTTTAAGGGTTAACCGTGTAGGTTCATTCTTTTCAATATGATTCCAGTCCCTGAGGAATTGACATATTCTCTGGTTGCCCTCCAAAGGCTCCAATCTAGAATCTCCCATATTATTCCCCATTTATATTAACTTCAGGTCCGTGTGGGCAACCAGAGAGATGTTCAATATCTTCATCATGCAAACTCGACAACTCGTACAACCCACTATTACGAGACTAGTGTAATGAAGCGCTATTTTTACACTGGCTAGGACATGGGTACCGGTACCTGTACAGAATTTGATGATCTTGCTCAGCACAAATGGATCGTCGAATTCTGTGGTACCGGTACACAGAACTTCAGAGATAATGGGCATGCAACGCAAACAGAGACCAAAGAAATTTCGAATGAATCGAATGGGCATGTTACCTAAGAAGCACTCTCAGGGCTACAGAATGTTTTATCAGCATTTGAGCACCATAGCTGCTGGAATCTCATCTCGCATTGAAGCTTGCTCATTGAACATGATGGTCGGATAAGGCGTGTCGGACGGTAACTGCTCGCCAATGCCAGCTACTGCTACTACTCCTGCATTGCCAAACGGAGAGAAGAGTCCAACACATCACAACTCCGTAGATCAACTGTCACAACCCCGCTCCAAGTTGCATTGCGGAACTTTATGCACATTAGAAAATAATACATTGAGAAATTTTGTGACGAGTTGTCGCATGTAAAATCCTCACCCTGTTTGCCTCTGCAACCACGAGCGAGACCATGAAATTCACATCAAAGCAGAGCAGAGCTATCATCGATCGAATCACTCACATTGCCATTCCACAGTTCAAAATGTATACCTGAAAATTTCTCTTCGAACGTCAGCTGTAGATTTGAAACATAGGAAACCTGCACAGCATCGAATTCGAATTTCGGGAGATTGGTCTTTGTCCTTCGCAGGTTGGGATGGTTTCCGTTCCTCTACCCTCGTCGCTAGATGCGTTTGTTTGGCATAGAAAGTGACTTAGCGCTGAGTCTAACTTCCAATTCATGACCAGCAGTGCATGAAGTAGCAGAGCTTCCTGACACTAGAGCTCTGGGCGATCGAATGCACTCAAACGCAGCGTTGGGCGTCATTCGAGGGCTGTAGAATGATAAGCTCCTCATCTCATAGCACAGACCAGCAGACACCTTGTCTGCAGATTGTTGAAGAATCAAAACGAGACATGGGAGCATGGAAAGAGAGTCCCATCTTGGAATGGGGCTCTTCAACCCTAACGATCTGGAATGGATTGTCAAAGTTGGACATGTCAGGAGACAACAAGGTTTCGTGATCAAAAACCGTTGGAGACAGAAGAATATGACATTGATTTATGCAGCTGGAGCATCGTTCATGATTCTGAGAGAACTAATGATCCAATGCCGCTCAAGGATGCTTTCTACCGGTCTCACAAGAAGATTAAGACCTGGATAATGCGCAATCATTTTCGAATTTCAGAGTTGATCCCAGGAGAACATATTTTCCCCCACTTTAGCTACTATTCCCATCTTGAGCAGTACACAAATCCGTGCAGTATGTGAAGTCTTGGCAGTTGTTCAGCGTTACGTACAGCTTCGGAGTTCGGACCATGGTTCAGTCGTACCTATGCAACCAGTATCCCGAGGAGTTCACATCCATCTTTTGGATTAACCAGCTCTTCTGAACCATTTTAATGTTCTGTCTTTGATTTTTGGAATTTTTGGAGTTTTTAGAAAACGATACAAAGGAATGGCAAATACCAGTGACAGATTTTGTTCAATGGTTTTTGAAAACAATATAAAGGGGAAGCATATAAGAGATGTATATGATACCAATCTTTCATTCCTTGCACAGGTTGATTCTATCTGTACACTCTCTCAGGTTTCTCCTCCAGCTCTACTTTCCCATCTCCAGCACTCTATTTCTCCTCCACTTCGACGTCTAACTCTACTACCCTGGTCTGATAATGCTGCCTTAGACTGTTGTGCTCCTCAGCACAGCTATTTTGGAACTGTACAACAAAAAAAAGCTTGTGATTTTATTGTGGAAACACATAGGAGGACGCTCGAAAAGCAACTAGAAAAATGCAAAAAGAACCTAGAAAATCATTATTTACAACTGATGAATGAGCGGCCATTACCTCAATCCATCACTTCAACAACAAACTTGATTTCAACTCATGTAGCCCACAATCCATCACTCCAACTACAGATACTTCCAACTCTCTCTTGCAGCACTTGAGTGGGTTCACCATACCTTGAGAGTAATGGGAAAACAATAAGGCATAACTGCCAAGGTTCGCAACAATACCGCGAAGATAATATCTCTGTAGCAACGTGAAACTCCTTGTGTCACGTGTGTCAAAATGGAATAGTTGAATTCTGCGGCACCACTTTCTGTATGCAGTTGTTGAGCTACAGCTTCACCACACAATTGTCTGGCATGCGGTGTTGAAATGGCCGAAAACTTGGACTGGCAGGGCAATCCTGCAGATCTAGCATCTGCAAATTTTTAAGCTGTGTAAAACACTGTGGCAGAGCTTTCAGAACTCTACAGCCGAAGAGGTTCAGCTTTTGCAAGTTGCTCAGCCCTCCAAACGACTCTGGCAAACTTTGAATCCCTGAGTACGCTAAGTCTATGTGTCGAAGCTTTTCGAGACTTCCAAATGAAACTGGGAGGGAAGTCACCCCTTCACACCATGTCATGTTCAATACTTCCAGGTTGCTCAACCCTCCAAACGACTCTGGTAAACTTTGAATCCCTGACTCCTCTAAGTGTATGTCTCGAAGCTTTTTGAGACTTCCAAATGAAACTGGGAGGGAAGTCAGCCCTTTACACCATGTCATGTTCAATACTTCCAGGTTGCTCAACCCTCCAAACGACTCTGGCAAACTTTGAATCCCTGAGGACGCTAAGTTTATATATCAAAGCTTTTCGAGACGTCCAAATGAAACTGGGAGGGAAGTCACCCTTTGACAGACTGCCATGTTCAGTACTTCCAGGTTGCTCAACCCTCCAAATGACTCTGGCAAACTTTGAATCCCTGAATATGAAAGATTCAAGTCTTCTAGATTCTTCAAACGTCCAAAAGAATCTGGTAGCCGACAAAGACTCCGAGTTTGCTTAAGATTCATCACTTCCAAGTTACTTGCATTCCCAATTGAGTCACATAAAGTTTCAAAGCTTGAGCCTCTTAAATTCAAGATCACCAAGTTGTTAATGCGAGGAATTTCTGGAAAAAATTTCAATTCTCCATCATTGTATTCAAACCAGCTCAAGGTTTTTGATAGAGACTGCACCACCAAGTTTATAAAACCACCACATATCATTATGCGGAGGTCTTTCATGTATGAAACATTGAGGTCTTTCGCGTCTGAAGCATTGATGATCATCAATGTTTGTAGGTTGTCAAGTGATTCCTATACATTAACATTCAAGTATATTATGAATTAGACTTATGTAAAGCTTTTATAAAATTGCTAGTAGCTTTCATAGATTTTTACACAAATTCATCAAAACAACCTTCATTGAATATTTGGAATGTACATTCTAAGTTCATATTCTAATTCTAACAATGTGGACAAGAATGAAGACTTTGGTAGACATAGGATCCAAAAGCATACCTCATTGTTCTCCAATAGTGACCAAGACTCAGGCATCCATAAGCGTCTTATAACTCCCTCACGTATTCTTTTCTTCCTAACAATTTCACGTCCCATGTCCCTCAAGTGATCATGCATGGTTAAACACCCAGACTTGTCCACTGTTATCAATGCTCTTTCAATAAGGGTCCGAACACCTAGTGTAGGTGACGTATGATGATAGCTCCAAGTTCGTATTGCCAAATCTTTTGGTTTTCCAAGTAACACACATGCTGTATCCAAAAACATTTCTTGAAGTTCTTCGTTTAGAAAATTGTAGCTGATTTGCAAACAACCAAAGATACCCATTTGATCCATTATCCTTCCAGTACTCAACTTGTCCAAAACCTCTTTCCAAATCTTCACGTCCTCCTCTTGCTTCAAAAGAGACCCACAAACCTTCACCACCAACGGAACTCCACCACATGCCTTACAAATATTTTCCACCAACTCTTCAAATTCTTGTTTTATTGTCCAATAGCCTCCAAACGCAAACAATGAAAACATCCGCTTCGAGTTCACATTGCTCAATCCTTGAACATTGTGAATGTATACTTCACGTTTAATATCAAATGAGTTTAACTTCTGAAATATACGGCTGTTGCGGGATGTTACTATACACATGCTTCCTTCAGCTAACATTTTGCGGGATATCCAATAATATATACCATCGTTGTCACCAACTTCATCATGAACATCATCAAGAACCAGAAGGACCTTGGTCTTGCTTAACCTCTCCTCCAAAATAACTTTCCCCTTAGATTTGCCATCAATTTTAAGGGACTCATTTTTACATAGGCCCTTCAGAATGCAGTTTTGAACTTTCACCACGCCACCAGCTTGACTCACCTTGTCTGTTACATTTTCAATAAAACAACTTGCTCCAAACATCTTCCTCATTTGATTATACAACTCCCTTGCCAAAGTCGACTTCCCAATTCCACCCATTCCCCATAGTCCCAACATCAAAAGATGCTTATCCTTCTCAAGTCTCTGCATGATTTCCACCGCTACTTCCTCGACACCAACAACATATTCACCTATGTCCAATGGAAGTGACTTCTTGGCCAATTCACATACTTTTCCAACAACTGCCTTAACCAAATCCACTTCCAACCTACAAACAGAATGATACGAAACATGTCAAAATTCAACTTCAACGCCATTGTCATAATTCTCAAAAAACTCAAATCAACATGTTAAAAGCCCATATTTACCTCCGATCAGCAGCTGAATGCTCCCATCCCATAATTTTCGAAGCTTGGTCTAAATCTGCTCTCCATTGTTCAATAATGTTGCTGTGATGATGTCTGGAAGCCAACTTCTCAAATCCATCTTTCAACCGGCCACTCTCAGGGAACCTCACTTCGCTGGGTCGCACATTGTAGAAGACCGGTAGCACCTTGACTGAAGGAGTATGTAACATCACATGCAATTCTCTGAGACACCACTCCGACTGTGCAAAACTCTCTGAAAACACAATCAAGGCTAGAGGTGTCCTCTTGATGGCATGCTCTATACATTCCCAACTGTCATCACCAATATCGATTGATTTGCAATCTAAGAATGGTTGCAATCCAGCTGCAACCAGGTCCTTGTATAGAAAGCCCACGAAGCCTGTTTTCGTATCAGGACCTCTATGGCTTATGAAAACATCATAGTTTGCAAAGTCATCTGCACAGCAAGTGCGAGTGATTAGATTTGATGCACAGAACAATATCTGCTATCATCCGTTATCACATTCAAAAGTTGGTAGAAATGACCATTGTGATTGATGTTAGAAAACGCTCACCGGTTTCTGTGTTGACCGTTTCTTCCATCATACGGAGCCTTTTGGGAAGCCTGACATCGCCCAGCTCCATAGCTTCCGCCTCGGTACTACCCCTGCTGTCTTGTTTTTCTAATTGTCGTCAACCCTCCTCAACTCTCCTTGCAACCAGTGTTACTAAAGTCTAGTTTGTGATTCACCTGCACCACCAGATTCAGAGCATTCAACATATTTGCTAGTAATATTGCAATTAAAATCTAAGTCCAACGAACCAAGAAACTCCTTAATCTGATCATCATACTATTTTCATTACCAAATCATAGCATCAGTAAAACTTTGCAAAAACAAATTCGCTACGTACTGATGCTGCAACAAATAACAGTTTCCACAGGCCTAACGACGCTCAAATATGATGTACCGACACAGGTCAAACACCATGCATCTGAGAAGCAAACGCCAAACACATCCTCAGTCTGCTACACTCATACGCAAAGTGCGGCACGAACAAGCTGTAGACACCATCACCTTCAAAACAGGAGAAGAAACTTATAACCAGCCCTTGTTACCGACAAGTTCTCTCCGACGCAAAACCCCAGTTCACGAATAACCCTATCGCAAATTATGAGACCGATGCCGCACAGGAACAGAACCCCAACGGAACGAGAGCTTCCAGCAAAAAACACAAGAGGTCCAAGAAAACATGCCGATTGGTGATCCATCGAAGTGAGAAAATGCACAGGAGTGCGAAGCTGATGGACTGAGTGCGAACTAATTGGTATACTTGAAGTGCCCCCACCCCTGCCCCCACCCCTAGTGCCCTCACCCCCTACCGATACTGCAGCACGAAAATGTCTGCATGCAGACAGTAACATTGAACAGTAACATTGAGTTTCTTTTCTTCGAGGATGGACTAGTCAGAGGTTTCCAATTTTTTATTATTAAAATCCAAGAAAGAAAACTAGACTCAGTAATTCAACGCATCTTCTCCATGTTCCTGGAATCAAGTGCTGGGGACAAGCTCGAGAATCCATCAAAACTTTCCAGAAAGCTACCCAAAGACATGTGAGGTCGCTTCTGGTTTCTGATTACATGTCAGGTAATTCAAGTAACTCATTGTTGACAAAAGTACAGTGGCTCTGCTCACAAACTTAAAGAATTGGGTTCATTGTTTTGTTGGAAAATAAATAATGTGAGTGCTAAATCAGGCGCACTTGACCAAATCCATGTAGCTTGCACCAGAGTGCCCTTGCCTTCAAACTGGAGGACTTTGACTTTAGGTAGGACCAAAATTCATCTAGCATTGCTATTTTAATGTTGTAAAAGTACTACATGCTTTGTTGCTTGCAGTTGGGTTTGCTAGTACCGCTGGTGTGATGACTACTTTCTAATCCATCGTCTGATTGATACTCAAAAATAAAGAAAGTTGATAGGCCTGAGCACAAGAGTTTATCTAGCACCGTATTAAGTTAATTTTGTGCTAATGATATAGGTGTCGTTGATTGCAGACTGCTTTGGCATAATGTTTGCTGTTACTACATTTATATTTGGGCTCAAGTTTCTAGTTGTGTTTTTTCAGGTACTGCGGCAACTTGATGCAGATGCTCAGGCGATTGAACGGGAGCTGAGGTTGGCAAGAGCTGAAATTGAGGCTCAAGAACTTCATTTTGAGGATTTGAGGCTCAAGAATTTGTACCCTGCGCCAAAACCTGCATCCCATCGTCTACAGTCAGCAGCTCTTTCAAAGTCATCTGGAAAGGAGGTGAGTTAAACTTCTTCAGATTTTTCTTGCATATCATTGAGAATTAACAGGGATGCAATTGATGGTATGAATTTTAAGAGAGTTCGGGATCTGAAAGTGTGTTTGGTGTACTTGGTGCAGAATGTTGCTATCACAAGACCAATACAGGATTTTAGTAGCAGCTACAGGCAGGTGCTATATGGAGGCTTGTCGCTGGTCATAGTTTCCTTTATATATAGCTCCATTTCAGGTTTGGAATCTTTCTGTATGCTCTGTTTTTCATTAAATTTTTGTGACATTTGATTTGACATCTTCTTACAGTGAGGAACTAGAGATCATGTTGCCATGGAATCACTAACCTGACCTTCGAAATTGAAGGGCTATTTACGTTAAGTCTTCTGGTTATCCACAAGTGTGCTGACAAAATTACTTCAATGACCTCGGACATGTTTTTTGAGAAGGTTTTGTTGTATTGTGTGCATGCAGCACTATTCGCAGGTACATGGATGCGTGCTTCAAAGTTAGCCAGCCATGGATTGATCTACTCCGCTCTCCTGACTGTATTTCAAATTTTATTTCATTCTCTTCTATGTTGTATTTCTGGAGTTTTCAAATGCAATAGAGTTCATCTCTATCCATGCAAGATTTATTTCAACCTGAGATCCACACTTACTGCACACCCAACTTGTCAAAATCTGAAGGACTCATGAAATAGGTCTCAGTTTAAGGGGTTGAGTAAAATATTTTACAGCCATAACGGAGCAGCATTTGGCAGTGCAGCCGTCCGACGAACTGATCGGGAGACCTGTGCAGGTAGGGCTGGAGGGATTGTAGGTCATGAACTAGCATCAGAGGCTATAATCACTAGAAGTTCCCTTCAGGTTTTATGCTTCCCTGATGGCCCTTCACAACCATCAATCTTGTACTCAACGATACATTATTCAGTATCCAATCCGATGTCCAATTGTTTGTGCTAATCACATAATTGTTCAAGCTTGCAGTTCGTTTTTTAGGGCGTTGCTTCTGGGCGAGATTAACTCATGTTCTTTTGGTTTAGCCTTCAGACCAACGGACGTTGCTAAGAGTTGGATGGACAAGCGCTACTGGGACTGAATATTGTGTGTTGTGCTCCTACTGCAGTGTACTGTTTGATGTAGATGATCAAAGGCATCCTGAGGAGCAAAAGAATGGGCTTGTATTTGACGATGCGGTGGGTACCATGTTTTGGAAATTTTGACGTTTTTCCAGAGCATGTGGTAATATTTTTCAGTCTAAAGGGCATTTTGGTGTTGCAGTGTTAAATGATTATATTTGCCTATGAAGTACGAATGCTTTAGGTTCTGCACGGGCGTTCTAGGTCGACCAATTCTTGAAAGATCCAGGAGAATTGGTTCAATATTTTTCCTGAGTTGGCGTTTTCATAACATAACCTAGTTCTGGATCAGCGTAGCATGAACTTGACAAGATTCCTGTATGCTGGCTGGTGCAGAGTTTGAGCTGGGCTTTGGACCGGGCGCTGGATTATTATACTCAACGACCTGAATGGTGGCAAGATTTAGATAAAAGAGCCATGCAAATGGACTTAAGTTGGAATGCTTCAGCTGATCAATATCTGGATCTGTATGAGCAAGTGCTTTCGAAGGTGAAGGTTTGATTCTCCGGTTCAATATTCTTACCAGCTGAACATTGAATTTCAATTCAATTAACATTTTTTAATAAAGACAAAAGATATATACACATGAAACAGTAACGTACGCTTGCAAGTGTTGGCCTATCCAAAATCACTGAACTGCTTGAAGAGTGAAGCTTGAACATCCGCTGTTGGAACATTCAGAACTTATCCATACACCGCTCATATGATTCTTTTTGGTCTACAAGCATTTCTCTTTAAAAAATGCCAATCTCAAATGTATTGAACAACTTAAAGATGCGTTAAAGACAGAATGGCTCAGTGAAGGCCGAGACGTTGCAGCTCGGTTTACACACGATGAAAATTTTTGTATGCACAATAATTCCAGTTCGCAAATTAAGTTAGAAGATGGATTTTATCAACTTGTTCAGAGCCCTATATGGCAAATAGTTTTTTTCAGTACCATTGAGAATTTGGGTCTCTGTTTCTTTACTTAACTGGTAACTTTGTTACCTCGCTAAAACCCTTCCAGAGTCAGATTCAGCTGAAATCTGGGCATAATGCACTAAATTGTAAACCAACCAGCTAAATAAAGCAACTGCCTGTTTAACTCGCCTGCTCAAAATCTATCCTCTTCAACTTGATCCTCTTGCTACCAGAGCGTGCAGGGCAGAAGGAGGTTCATTTGCTCCCCAACCCACGAACATCGCTCGTCAAGGAGGTACTCTAGAGGATTTGGAGGGAAATTCCAATCCCAAGAATGTGTTACCACGTCAAAAGTTGCCGTGACTCCAGTGGACTCGGACATGAACAAGATGGAGTTGCCGAAGCTAAACGCACTTATGCAACTTATGGAAGGTCGCCCTTTATGTTCTTAATCCCAGCTTCAAAACCTTCCACAACATCTGCTTCCGACGTTTCAAAGAGCACCTCTCTTGTCATTTCAGGGATTTTGAGTTCACTCAACTCAAACGACCAACCTCTCCCATCATCAAATTCCAATGGTGATGACCATGCCACCAAAAACAAGCAATTGGCACTGACTACGAGACGAGCGCTATCCTCATCAACGTCTCCAAGAGGCACATCCAGATTCTCCCAGGCATCCTTCACAAGGTTGTATCTCCACAGTGGATGTTCTTCTTGTAAGGAAGAGTAGAGATAAAAGTACAGATAACCTTGAAATAAGACACGGCTCCCCAGAAGCTTTGATCCAGAACTGATGCAAATTGGGTTGTTTAAGGTCTTCCACTCGTTGGTAACCGAATCATAAACTAGCTTTAACAAAATCAATTCCAGAGGCAGACTACGGTAGTTGTTGGAAATGTAAAATAGAAAAATCTTGAAACTTTGAGAAACGTTGTCCACAACGAAAGTTAACTCTGTAAAGTATTTAGAGGGCAAGCACTTACGAGGCACAGTTGGCACTTCTCTATGCGTATGCGAGATGGGATTATAGACAATGATTATGTTAGGCTCGAGATCATTCAATAAATATTGGCATACAAGACCTCCATCCATCCTCACATTTCTAGGAGAAAAGTACATGTGAATTCCTTGATCATCGTCCTTGAACACATACCATCGCCTTGCATTCACATCAAGGAAGCACCATCCCGTATATTTAATGCCACCAGTAATGTACCGCATTGCAATGAAGGATGCCTCTCTGTTTGCAGCAATTTGAGCACAAAGAGACCCAAATTTCGGGTCGCACATCAGCCGATCCCATCTCTTGCAAACGGTGCGATACCTGCACAAATCCGGCACTGGCAGATATGACAGCACTTGTTCCAGCATTTCCAAGGGGAGATCACTCTACAGGGCAGCGCTCAAGTCCATCGACCCTACACACTTCAAAATGAAAAAACCTCACTCTCAAGCCATCATATCATAACCTCACAAGCTAAAAAGCACAGCCCAGAAACAACACACCTAATATGTTACATCCCCCCCCCCCCTCCTCCCCAAAACACAACACACATGGCTCTCACTCCACTCAACGATCCCGGAACACCCCCTTGCCCAATCCATAGCACTCTCGACAAGTTTCAAACCATCATACAGTGGAAACTGAGAGAGTGAAATTTAAGAACAACTCAAGATGTGATAGAATCACATCGTCTTTTGAGCCCAATCCATGCATGTCTCAAACCCTAAAACCTAACCCTTGTCAAAAGCATCTTTACCAAGACGACATGCAATATAAGTAACTCCATGGCCACACATCAACAACAACTTCAAATCAAAACATAACTTCATTTGCTAGAATCATACCTGAGAAGAACGCTCACAGGAACCAAACCAAAGCTCAGAGGCTCCCAGAAATTTCACCAATGGAGCAGATGTTATGTTGTCTGAGAATTCACAATCTGTATGGGGAATGGAACAGACTTTTCTTCACAAAAGAGATGTGGATGGAGGATCTGTGCAGAAGACTGCTCTAGAGAGATCTCTAGCAGTGGTGTGCACATCTAGATGTGTCTGTCTGATTTGCAGAGCAACGCAGATTACTTACCATCGCTTGAATTTGTAGCTAGACAAAACCAAACTCCTGCATCCGAAAACAAAGTCATGAAAATATCATGTCTCAACTGCTCATATCCTTCACTTTCTACAGATTACGTGGATATAAGGCTCTAGTAGATGGTCACTTGTAGGGAGAGTGTACTACAGTCAAACCTTGATAAGTGTTAACGGTTGGGAGCATATTTTTTCTTAACACTTAGGGAATAGTAACACTTAACACTTATTGAGTAAATAAATAATATTTACAGAAAAGTAAATACATAACATTTACAGAAAAAATGGATATATATTCTATGTATGAAGTTCACAAAACAAATAATATGTAATAATATATTGTATAGCCTTCACTCCCTATTTATATCATTTCCACCTTGCCTACTTGCTTTTATTTTTAAGTTTATAAACTTAAAAGTACACTTATCTTTTACTTTATCAACTTAAAATATATGATCTTTTACTTTATGGTCTTAAAAATACATGTACCAATCAATTTGTTTCTAAAATGGAAACTAGAAACTATTGCTTGACCTCAAAGTTATCTCCCCCCAAATTATGGTTCTTACAAAAGCCCTTTTTTAGAAAGTAATCACTTATCGAGGTAAAATTAACAAAGTCCGGAGCACAACATTACATAACACTTAACACATAACACTTACTAGTCTTAATTTTAAGGGAGTTTTAACACTTATCAAGGTAACACTTATCGAGGTTTGACTGTATCCAAACACCGTCAGTGTACCCACAACCACCAAGAGTACTTCAAGTGAAGGAGAGAGATTAATATAAATGAATGGAAGACTTGGACAATGATGCACATGTTTGGCTACATGTATATATTAACCTCTTGTTTGTAACAATAATAACACTCACTTAACTCCAATGAATTGATTTATTTAGGATTGAAAAGGCTCAATTTTTATTATTTACTTTGGTTCTCCAAGGGAACTTCAAGCACTTTCATTGGCCCAAATTAAATTAAATTAAGTTAATTCACCCCAATAGAGTCTTTTATAGATACAGATGTTGGACTTGTATCCTTCTTGAAAAAAAGGTGACTATCTATAGTCTTTTTGCTTTTTGCTTTTATGCTTTACTCCTATATCTAGAGTAAACACCAGATTAGAAAATGGAACTCAGGACTTGGTTCATGTGTATGTAGATCATATCGAACTCTTGTTGAATATTTAATGCATAGAGTGTGTATTGAAGTGGAAGTGAATTCGGAATAACTCAGTTGCTAGTCTCATCGATCCATGCTGAATAATGTATCGTTCAATCCGATGTCCAATCCCTAACAAACTAAGGCCTCCACACTGCAAACTTGCACCCTGAAAACACACTGGACCCAAAACCTCCTCACCTCCTTGTACACAACTTTTAATTTGACGTACGTGTTATTTCGCAATAGAAAAGCTCTCTCATTTGTGTCAAAAATATATTAAAACAATGTAAGCTCCACCCTTCTTGGATTTGTTCGAGTGTACTCTACATATTAAAAGATTTCCGAGCTGACACATGTAGACTCTCACACATGGGCAGTGCAGGTTCAAGAGCGCAAATTAGTGCAATCTCTCGAACATCCCTTTGCGTCTGATCTATCTACACTTCTACAGTATATGTCACACTCTACTCCAGTCTAGATATCAAACAGCCCGGGTATGGAAATCCTTCATTCCTCTTTGGCAATATCTCCATACTCTTACGCCTATCCTCACAGACGATGTTCTCAAATAGTAACATTTTCATATTGCAGAATCCGCGACGTCCACGAAGAGGAAGCCCGAATTCTTTCCTGTTCTGCTCCTCATCCTGAGTCTTTTAAATACCAACTATTTTGCACCAATCCCCAAAGGCTGCAAAAGCCATATTTCTAGTAAGAAGATAAGCTGGAACGATGAGAACATAGTTCTGTAATCAGACCTCTTCGCCAGTTACGAGAAGGTCGAGCCACGTAATTCGTATAAGAGAGGCTCCTGCAGTGTATGAGAGGCATTGAAGGTAAGGCGGAGCTGTCGACTCCGTAAGCAAATGAACTTGGTTCGTTTATCCCTGGGCTGCTATCATAGTATCGATGTTCTGCAGAAGGTCAAATGAACCAGTTCCCATCTCAACAATTCTTCCCATAACAATCCTCGCAGATGGCGACTCCAAGTAATCTGCATGCTTCTGCAGAGTTGCATCCATCAGGAATACAGTGGCGGTTTCAAAGCTCATTTTCAGAAACGGCGACGGGCTTGAATTGATACCCAACCTATTACACGCCCTGTAACCGCCTTGAAACGTCATGAAGTCAGAGATCAAGGATAAATGCCTTGGATTTACAGAGATACCGTACGCTCCAAACACAGCCTGCACTTCCGAAAGAATCGTGGCTCGGCAAGCCTCAACTCCATATACCTGAAATAGAAAATAGACACTTCATGAGTGCTAAAAATAAAGATGACTCAATTAGTATGAAAATAAGGAGAACACTGACAAAATCCACTTGGTCATGCATGACAGGTATTAATTGTTTTTCCAGCGGCAACAGAATCACAGTAGCTAGTCATGAAGTGGCCACCTTGAGCATGGATGCCACATTATTGGTGGTCAGCTGATTGAGGTCCAGGTCGTCGGAGAGCATCCATATACCCTCAAAGTTGACACCATCTGTCTGCAATGCAGGGTTGGAGGAATTTCCCTTGAAGTCGATTACGGCACATTTCTCGATGCCAGAGACTTCTCGCACGGACACCTGAGAGGCAACCTTCTCCACAATCTGCGAGAATGTACAGCTTATTAGAATTATTTAACTTCCTTAAAGTATCAGCGAATAATCCTTAGTCTATGCCTATGGTCACCACATGACACATAACAGGACGATATGCAAAGGTGTCAAAGCATTAATGTGTCTGTAAAACACCGAGAAGGCAAATTTCATCACATGGCTCACGGAGTTTCATCGTAAACAAGACGGAGCATCATATCGCATCAAAAGTGTATTGGGCAGTGAAAAGTTCAGTAACTAGTTAGAAGATCACCTCAGCCAAGATGATGTGGGGAGTGGACAATTTCACAGTAAACTGCATCTCAAACACGGTCCCGTTGACCGTCAGAGTATCCGCCCCATCGACTTCCTTTTGCGGCCCTTGGCTCTTGGAAGTAGAGGCTTTCTTTGTAGAATCTTTCCTAGACGACTCTGGTGTCTGAGGTACCATGTCTGCATCCCCAGCTACATCTTCATCATCATACAAACGATCTCTATCCACATCCTCGGTTATTACCTCATCATCGTCTCCGTCTCCACCAATAGCCTGGCCAAGTGTCTCGGTCAGTATACTACAACATCCTTCAGCAAGGCGGACAGAAAATCTTTTTTGAACTAAACAACATCTTCGACTCAATTAAACATCATGGATATTCACTAAATAAGGACAACATATAGAACGGAGATCAAACCTGTTCCTGCATGTCTTTCTTTTGGGTTTCCTCAGCTATCTCTTTTTCAGCATCATCTACGTCGTCATCATATCCTCGCTCATCATTATCCTGACCTCTCCGCTTCTCAGCATCTGCACCTTCTTCATCACCACCATCTTCATCATCTTCGTCTTCCTGGGTTTCCCCATCTTCCACATCCATGCCCTTCTTCCTCTTGGGTTCTTCCCCATCTTCAGCACCTGAATAAAATCCAAATATTTTGAACAAGGGGTTCTGCAGATTTTGAGCAAATAGTTGAACTAAAAGAAAGCATAAACAAATACAAACAATGATGGGATCAAATGCATCAAGTCCAAGTGCAAATACCGTTATCAACGTTTCCTCCACCACCCCCTTCTCCTGACTGGGAAGCCTGAACCACTTGAATAATATCTTCTTTCCTCTTTCCAGATCTGGACTGGAAGGATTTCTTCATCTCCTTCATTAGCCTTGGTATAAATTGTTCCCGCACAACTACCTCAATTTCCTCAAACTCCAGGTTCAAGTGAGGAGGGTATCGGTGGGGCGCATACACTTTCAACCGCACCTTGAAAATCTTTGAAGGTTGACCATTTTGAACAGCAAAGGGGACTTCACCAACCTCTACCTTTTCTAACAAATCAATTAAACGCAGCCTCCTCAACTTAGTAGCAAGTCTCTCTGCATCCTCCCTGCAAATAAAGACAATCATTACCAATATGAAAAAACAGAATACCTCATGAAACATTTATACTTACACGTGCTAGAATTGGTGAACTCTACCTTGGGTTTTGACACTCTCTGAACAAACCAACTTTATACAAAGGATCCACAAAATGTTTTTCCTGGTGACCTATATTTTAGTCGTCCTTCAGAAATTGAAGAACATAACAGAGCTGGACACCATCAATACAGTAACGAGTCTTAAATAGATGTTTAGCGAGAAATGCAGTGTATAATAGCTAATGAGATTTAACAAGAAATTTCCGCACCAATCAGTGTCAAGTTGAACTAAAAACTTACCTGGTTTTCCCAGGAAGCAGAGGGCAGGTCATGATAGGCGTAGAAATATCTGCTGAGGCTGTCATTAAAATTTCTCGCAATCGAGGAATACCAAGTGTCACATTCATTTCTCCTCGCCCCGCAAAATGAAAAGTATTCAATCTGTACATCAAGTTTAAAAGAAGAAATTCAACTTATTATGATACTTCATAAATGAAGCGGACTAAGAACCTGAGAATAGCATAAGAATATTCAAGTAACAAGATGGCCAAGTCTACAAGGGAAAACAAAACCTTTAGACAACAACAAGAACTCAGTCATATGATTTCACTAAAAATGCGAGAATAGCTCTGAGGGCTTCGCATCTCTAATCTTTAAATCCTAGCAGCTTTTAATACAAAAAGAAGAAGATGAGAGGAAGATACATACGTCATCTGAGTCGAGGGTTCGCCAACTGACTGTGCAGCAAGACATCCAACTGGTTCACCAGGTTGCGCAAGACTGGAAGCATATTTTAGCGACATCAAGTATCTGAAGTCCTCCCTTTCTTTGTGCTTTATTAGGTGCAATCTCTTCTTCTCTTCCTCGGATGACTTACTGCTGGCAATGAATCCTTCTACCTTGTCTTCGAAAGCCATAGACATACCCTCAAGTGATCCTCCTGCTGGCTTGTTATCATCGTCATGTTCAACATCTTTGTGTTTGTGTTTCTTGTTACGTTTTCTAGGCCGTTCCATCTGATCTTTGCCAAGCCGTAACGAGACGAGGTCTTTGTTCTGCAAAATGTGCATAAACACACCAATGCATCAAGGAAACAGCGAAATTGATATGACATTTGGTACATCTATGACATGATTGCTTAATAGCACGTAAGATTTCTAACTGCTTTGGAAAAGGCGGTATTAAATAATTGCAAAACCACATCAAATCATTTCTGTACTCTAACTGGGTTTTCTCAAAGCTTGGATATTCCCAAAGATAGTGAATAACTATTCGAACTGCTGTGCTAAAAAAAATCGGGAGTGTTGTGCTTACAACTGCTAGGAGCTCAAATTTCAACAGATGGCCTGTCTTTGTCACATCAACACCATCCTCTCCGTAACGGAACTGCACTATTGAACCGTCAGAGTCACGGACAGTATAATCGTAGTGTACTTTCAAAGATTCCAAATTTTTCATAAGACATCTCTGTAAGTAACCACTTCGAGAGGTTTTGACAGCCGTATCCACCAGTCTGTATCACAAAAAGTTAGCATTAGACCATAAGTATTCAAACAATATTACCAAAAATTTGTTAACACTTGTGCAAATCTGAAAATTGCAATCGGCCAGCGTCTGAAGCCCACTACGCAAACTATATACTGAACATAGATACGCCAGACATACCAATCTGCTGACGCTATCGTTCGCTCATGCTTTCATGAGTTTGGTCTGATATAGAATTCCAGACCACTATGAAGACATATGGGCAAACAGAAAAACCACAAATTCAAAAGCATTGCATCAAAATAAATAGTATCTGAAAGAAGGGGGGAGGCAATGTTCAGTACCCATCTCGGCCTGCCATACAATGGAAATAATATTCTTGTGGACGAAGACCAGTCAAAAACCGGTCTCCAATAAAGCCACCAGCACGTGCACTTGCGTCCCAAGGAGGAAAACACGGCAAAGTCTTCCCTGAACTCATACGAGGCACACGCTTGCCTTCAAGCTCCTGTTGTCCAAGCAATGATGAGATTTGTGTGAAGTTGACCTGCAACAAAATCACGATGATGCGTAAGTTGACAGTTGAACATCCAGAGTAACATAGAAACGCAGAAAGAAATAGAAGCAAGACCGTAACAGTCATTACGGAATAGGAAGAAATATGTAAACACGATCACGTAGTGGAGAATTGCATACGCGCGATCGGCAACAGTAGCTGCAAGAGACAGAATACATTAGAGGCTCAGGGCCTTACCAGCCCTCCCTTGGCACCGGTAATGGTCATCAGAGAAAGACAATTCGCGGGGAAAGGTTTCATCAGGCCCTTAGGGAAGATCGTATTGTTGATATCCGAAGTAATGCGGTTGAGGGCACTCGTCATAAGCATATCAAGCCGTTTGCTAGCAGCCTCTCCTTTACTTTGCATTCGCTTTTCCACTTCATCCCTGATCTCCTCCATATTCAACTCTGCTTCCATCAAACCATCAAATGTTATAGAAAGGCACACATGATAGCATTGCTGTGTAACTATGTAAATAGCTCCAGAGTAAGATCCTCGTTGAATAGATCCAATACAAAAGACGATTGAAGCATCTGTACCATACAGTTCGCTAAACTTCTGTAACCATGAAGATTTGTGGCGTTTTATCAAAGATATGATTAAGACACGGATGAAGAGTTTACCTCCTTCCTCATCAACACCAACGAAGCGCGCATTGATTTTGTCCCCTAGATTGTCAGTTTCTTTCAACTTCTGGCGCCTTGCTTTCTCAGCCTTAGGAATTAAGAGGAGGTCTCCAAATCCACAAGTGAACCCATGCATCTGTTTCCCATAACAACAGAGATGCAAGCAGTATTATTTTTTCTATGCACTTAGATGTAGCAGAATAAAAACTTCTACTGGACTGGAAAAATCCAACCACTTCCCACATCATATTTGGTGCTAGATACTGTGCACTCCAAGTCAAATTGGTCAGAAAACGGTAACAAAGGCGTGCCACTCATCACCGTTTCACTCAAACAGGGCATGCAAAAACCTACTCTACGTAGATTGGAGAATGTTGCCGTATGTGAACCTCTAACCATAATAGATGCTAGAGACAGCAAATCCAAAAGATTAAACAGCCATGATACCCACCTGAAGGTAGGCAGTGAAGAGTCGACTGAAAACGGATAGCAAACGGCCAGCCATCTCAGGTCCATAAAGTTCCTGGAATGTGTGGACGATACCGTATTTTCCAAATTGCGCCTTATCGATTACTCCACAAACAAGTTCATTGTCTTTCACGATCAACTCGAGCTCGCCACTATTCTTACCCCAGTAATCTCCAGAGACTTTGATTGGAGCTTTCAAAGTGAAAGTCGGCAACCCAAAAGTTATGTGGTTAAATACTGTTGTCAACACCTGTAACATCGTCAACTTCTTGTTCAGCATCTTAACATAATCTCGAAGCCATAATGAGAAAAGAGGAGTTTCTAATTCATGAGTAGATGTGCAACTCACAACTCTATAACGTCGTTTGCAAAACATTATCATTCCAGAAGCATTAATGCATTGCAAGCCAAGAATATGGCATTGAACAACTTGTCATAATCCATTCAATCAGTACATGAATTCTGTCTCCAACCAATGACGAGGTGCTTGTTAACAAAATAGGATCAACTGTAGAAAGGAGTACGATTGCTAGGAAATTCTTACTTGCTTTCCAGTCCACATAGGTTCAGGCTTCACGATAGCGGGAGGAAGAGTGACGATCGGGAGCTCTCGATCAATAACACTCAAAGCAACATTCTTATTCTTCCGTTTGAAATTTGCAGCGTTCATTGAAACACATGCTGCGTAAACTAGCTGATGATATTCCTCTTTGCTTAAAAAGGTGTCACGCTTAGTGAGTAATGTCGCACTTACAATGTGGTCCTGAAAACAAAACAATCCGAATCAAATCAGGCCAACTCCATGGCAACCAAACACGTGCATGAAGCATGAATCTATTTGTCATGATAAAAAATATGTTCACGAGATATTCATTAACACCTTGTAGAGCATTAAGAAGAGTCATTAACCTGAATAAGTCCACGAATTGGGTCGCCACTGGTAGGCACAACATATTGTTGATCCGCATTCACAATTTCATAAGCCTCTGCACGTCCTAGTTCCTCTTGTGGAAAGTGAACATTCATTTCATCACCATCGAAATCTGCGTTGTATGTACTGCATGCCAAGTTTCCAAAATTCGTATGAAAAAATCATTTCTAAAATATAGTAAAAGAAAATAGTTGAATACAAGGAAGGCCTCGATGAAAACTGTGCGAGCTGGGAATAAAATCTCATTTAGACTAAATACCCCATCTGCATACGACTTTTAACGTACTGGGATTGAAGTAAACTAACCTGCAGTTAGCATAATGCAAACGCAAAGTCTTCTCTCCCTTCAGCACTCGCGCTTTATGGGCCATTACTCCTGGTTTGTGCAGGGTTGGCTGTTTAAAACAAGGACAAATATTATATTGGGAAGCGGCACAACAGAAAAGAATTATTTCAATCTGATCGAAATATAGTTCATACAAGAGCTTTTGGACTTACCTGACGATTGACCAGCAACACATCTCCATCTCGCAGATGCCTGTATACTGTCTTTCCAACCGACCTGCTTCCGTCAACACTCGTACCCCTTACTGCCATTCCAGGTGTTGAAAGAAGTGTCTTGGCTAGTGCTGAACGCTTGTGCTTTGGAAGTTTATCTAATCCAATAATCCGTCCCTCTTCATCTTCTACGTGAGTTGCACCAGGGTGCACCTGAGGGCCGTTTTCAACTGCCTCTCTCATTTGATGGACGTTCCAGGGTGTCACTCTCTGTACTCAAAGATTATGACGTAAGTATTCGCTTTCTCTCCAGACTAATAAAAAGATAAACTGCAGATAGAAACCAAAGCAAAAACACGTTCAACTTGATTTTAATTAATTCTCAATACATAGAAGACATTATGTAAAATTGTTGAAGTTCCATAGCATGATCTGTACAGCAAGTTTGATTCGTCTCGAAATCTTCGACAAACAAACAAGTATAGTTACCTCCGGATATGTTAAGCGAGTCGCAAAATAAGGCGGGATACCGATTTCGTTTACGGCGATATAGGGATCTGGTGAAATCACAGATCGGCACGCATAATTCACGCGCTTACCCATCATATTCATGCGAAATAATCCTTCCTTCTTCTCAAGAAGTTGCCGAATGCCCCCAGCTTGCTGATCCTTTCCAAGTCCAGTTGCTTATTACATTCACAAACAGAGAACAAATATATAATCAACATCTTTGGTCGCAAAAATCATAGGCCACCGAGCACAAGCACCAACGATCTCGCTCAATCTTCTTATTAGCAGTATTCATTTTGGGCGCTACCTATACTCATGTACACTTCAAACAAAAGCTTGGAGAGTAAAATACCAGTGGTACTATCAAGAAGAGCACAGACTTCATTTTGCAAGCCTAACCACAGCCTGATAGCCTGGCCAATGTCCATTTTCTGAGTAGACCCATCTTCCAATTTCTTGCCCCTCGAAACTTCTGTTACTGCGATGTTGGCCCGAATAATGCGGCCATAGAACACATTTTGAGGGTGTTCCAAAACCTGCAAAAGTCAGCACATCACAACGAACATAAGTAAAATAAATGGAACACGACAGGCCAAGAAATGTGATGCAAAGTACAAATACCACTGTCAAGTACATACCAATAAATATACCAACTTGTCAAAAGTGGTATGGCCTGTTTACATGTTTCCTCAAAATTGATTCCAGGGGAGCAGACAGCGTGGAGACAGTGCACGAGCAGCATAACAACAAAACAACGACACGAACCGGATAACAATGGAAGAAGATGCTTACATCGCCGTTCATCATATTTGGTGGCCGGAACTTATTCGGTGTGACTAAAAGAGTATGTAAGAAGAACATCGAAAATGACTTCCCAGTTGTATCTATACCCATACGACCACCAATCTCGCCTAAACCCCAAACAAGGGAGCAAATCCTCTTTTCTGTCTCCCACGTTAAGCGAATGTGTTCTCTCACCTGTAAATGAATAACCAGAACCACAATTCAGAAGTCTCAATCACAAGCTACATAGACATAGTCAGACCTTTAAGCAAAATGTGTTCCTTTCAAATCAGCATGAGCAAAACCCGTAACATGTAGAGATCAATGCATATAAAGTAGGAGACGGAAACAGAGCTTACTTCTGCTGCGTGTAGAAATCTCTTCTTAGTCCAGAGCTCATAATCTTCCAATTTAAAACCACTGGACTTAGCCTTGGGAGTTTTCCCTCCCTTGCTTTTCTTTGATGGCGTACTAGAATCCATGGCATCCATTTCAATATCATCGATGTCCATGGCGTCGTCTGCCTCTTCGTCATCGTATATTTCATCGCCTGTACTGGCCTTTTTGCTGATGCTACGCAAAGACACAGTATTTCTAATGCCTCGCATGATGTTGTTACTGCGATGTTGGCTACTTAGTGGTTCCTGCATTTGGCACATAATCGTAAGTTTTTACAGTGTCCGTGAAAACGTAAGGTCTGTGGAAGCTAAACGAACACTGATTCTTGAGCCACACTAGTTATTGCTCGTAATATCACCTGGAATATTTTTCCCACTCCAGAGTGTTTTACAGTCGGGATGTGTGCCAAGCAATTCTCACACTTGGTTTTGGGCATATCTTCCTTGAACCGAGCAATCACTGTCCGAGCAGCTGCGAGCTGAGTAGAGGTCCATTGGGTTCTAGGATTTCCACTCTTAGTCGTCAATATAGTGTTTGCGACAGTCTCTACATCCTCATCTGACAGATTTATACCAGGACCTTCTTCATCGTCTGATTTTGAAAGCTGTACTCTTGCAGCTTCAACCATCCGGCCTTCGGCAATAAGCTCTAGTTTTGATGCAAATATTCCCACCTGCAGCAGGACATTATAGCTTCAACATACAAAACAAATTGAAAAACGAAACACTTCCTCAAGGAAACAGTGAAAAACCGGGAATCGCATAGTCGTGAACAAAATGTTTCACAGTATGATAACCCTGACAACCTGTTGCAAAATATGTGCAGCACCGTTCCCTTCAGAACATTCTATAATACTACCGCACCCCTAAAATCCCCCCATCCGGAAAATTCACATTATGGAAGTTCAAAACTAACCCGCTGCTCGTGCATTTTGAAATGATGGCAAAAAACACAAATCCATTTGAGAATCTTCACGAGCTCCTTGAACACCAGAGGATTGTACACAGGCAGTGCAAGGTCGATATGTCCAAAGTGACCTGTACAGTGCAATTGCGGTTGCCGACATGTTGTGCATCTGAATGCCAAACAAGCAACTATCAAAATCCAGCTGTCGAGTCAAAAACACGACATTTCAAATCGCCAGAGGTGAAATTCACTACCAAAAAATGCTATCCACCAAATAAATCGCACAACAAAAAACGTCGTGCAGTATGAACAATTACGTTGATTGCTGATTCAACGGCCCAAGCGCAGGGTCATAAAGCCCGCCAACAACAGGATTTTTCAAATTGTCGAACAATACAGGACTCGTAATCTGCTTCACACTAATCGCATGCTTCTCCTCATCGCTATAAAACGAGAACCCAACTGCCTCCACATAATTAGTCACCACCTGCACCACAAACCTGATCAATCAGAAAAACCCACCACCAATCCCCGACCCACCTCTACCCAAACCTAAAACTCACCACCACCTCAATCCCAAAAAACCCAAAACCCTCTCCGAACTCCACTAAACCCAGAACGAAACTCCCATCGCGAAACTCATCAGAAACTGAGAAACTCATCACATCCCCTGAAAAACCTCCTGAATTACTCCCCAACCCCGCCATTCTGATCCAAAATAGAGCTCCCAGAGGCGATTTGAGCGCGATTTTTTTCCCTGGATGCATGTGGGAGAGTGGTTACCTCAGGGCGTCCCTGTAATCGGCTCATGGCTGCAATCGCAACCTGGTGATGGGAGCCACGATCATCCTCTGCGAGGCAAACTCTGGGGTTTAAGCTCTCCAGGGTTTAAGCCCCTCCTCTCTAGGGTTAGGGCTTCCGGGGCTTTGGATGTGATAGTTCAATATAATGACGAATATTGTTTTTCATCCTCTTCCACGTCCTGGAATTGGCTCATTTGAGGACCTCGATGTTGGCAGGTTTTGTGTTCGTTCCAGGTTTCGAAGCTGGGTTCAAATTTCAGGATCTCGATCTGGGGATCTGGTTATACTTTTCGAACAACTAGCAGGTTTGATTTTTCTATAAGTTTTTTATTTTAGTTTTTGTAAAAAAATCACTCAAAATATATTGTGGTGGTTTGAAAGTAGCCAAATATTACGAAGAATGATTTCTTATTAGTAATAAAGACATGTGCTAAGGACATTGATAATGATGATTTTAATAGTATAGATGGCACAAATTGCATTGATGATAAGAGTTAATAACAATCATATGAAAAACAAAAATGTTTATATAAAAAACAAAAATGATATAAACATTGTTGACATGCAGAAAAAGCACTCAAGTGCTATGAAAAAAGGTGATGTTTATGTCATACTGACGGATAACATAAATGAATCAAGTATTTGGTGGTTAAAATATATTTAAAACAAAGATTAGAGTAATGCACAAGGTAGTTCATTTACATTTACATTATGAATTAAATCCATTGTCATCTTATGAAGGTTTAATAACAAAGATGATTCAACAATAAGATCTCACGTAAACTTTTAAAGTGGGAATTTGCCAAATATGCACAATAAAAATTTAATCTACATTAGAAAAAAAACAATGTATGATCGATCTTTAATTTGCCCAAAAACCAATTCCAAGAAATTTTTTAAATGAAATTTAATTTATGTAACAATCTTTTTATTACATGCTTTTGTATATCTTCACACAATGCAAATTATAAAGCAATTTAATATTTGTTTTTGAAATCTTATAAAATTTAAAATTTAAATGATTACTTTAAATTCTATATATCTCTAAAATATAAAATTTGAACCTGAAAAGACTCGAACGGCAATGCGACAAAGCGGAACCAAGACCTTTTTATATATAATAAAAATAAAACCTCTTTTGAGCACCGGGGCACCACCTCCGGCTCCTCATGAGAGGGCCGGAGGCGTGGAGGCCGGGAGGACCTAGGTTCGATTCCTAGGTTGGAGCCTCCACAAGGTGCCGCCCCCATAGATGGCCAATGATGAAGAATATAGCGAATATCTGGCCAATAGGCAATAGATTAAATAACTGCAACTGTATTTTTGTGTGTGTGTGCTTTCACAAAATGTATATTTTTAAATGTGTACATTTTTTATTTTTTTTAAATCACAAATTTTTAATATGAAATGAAATTGAATTTAAGTTTTTATAATTCTGTTATAACGTAAAAATGCTTGGAATAATTAACTACTTTGTAATATCTTTCAAATATACAGAGGGAAGGTCTATAGTTGGATCATTCTACATAACAAGAACTATCTACCACGGTTAAGCAGCGATGAGCTTATTGTCATAAAAACCAGGTCCTCTGGGAACGACCTCCATAAGTTGCCCAAGGTCGGATCCCCGGACCGCACTGCTGAACCCTGCATGGCTCGCCCGAGCCTGAGACTGCGACGCCTTCTTCGAAGAGCGACGTGAGCCCCGGGGGTCTGTTCCTCCGGAGAGGCTCCGGCGGGAGCACACGCAGCCGGACACATGATACGGCACAAAATCGAAGAATCGGCAAGATCGGAGGAACATACAGCACTCGCGGACCTCGGATTGTTCGCGAGGATGGCTTGCATCGAATGCCGCATGGGAGACCTTGATAATATCGCAACTGCCTGTTTGCTGCAGCTTTCCAGCCCACTTTGGTAATTGTCCCCACTACATGTTGTTTGCATGCGAGAGCCGGGCAGTCGTCGGTCCAAACTTCGTTTCGGCGCAGTGACGGATACACTGGGATGGGCCAGCGACAAGGCAAACATCTGCATGTATTTTGGAGGGATAATTGATAGGTGCATTGATAGGTGCATTGAGTGGTTAGATGCGGCAATTGCGCCGGAATCAGTCGCAAGCTAGACCTGAGAATCACGGAGCGGAAGGGTTTAGGGTCTAGGGTTTGCGGGTGATTGCGGGTATCCGATCTGGTGATACCGCAAACCCATTTTCAGGTGATTTGCGGCTAGCGCATACTTTAGTTCACCAAAAATTTATTACACATATACATTGTTATCAAAATATCTATGTGCTTGATTCGTTTGTATAAGTGCGTACACAAAATTCAAAGGATCCTGTAGCTTTTATCTGTTCTCATAAGCTCTGTTCATTTGTGCTATTTTCTCAAAAACATCAAACTGCTTTTTGGGTCCAACTACATAAAGACGCGCATCTCTACTCGAACTGTGGACAGAAGAAAAGTCAAGCGGTAAAATTTTGGTGATTGATTCACTATTATATATGTTGGTGTGATGTAGATAATTGTGTAGACTTGTTCCTTTATAATACAAAAATAAAATATTCGGCAAAATCATTTTAATTTTTTTTAAGGATCCAAGTTATACAAAAACTCATAATGTGTAGAGTTTTTTTTAGTGAATAAATTAAAATGAACAGATTATTGATAAGAATCATCAAATTATATTTATATTATTAAAAAAAACTAAAGAACCACATCATTTTGAAAAAAACAAAATAATTGTGCTTATGAAGATTAGAAGTACAAATTCATTTAACCTTCATTTGATGACTTTAATGATTGAAGTTTTTTCAATTAATATAATTTGAATAACATTATTTTAAAAATAATATCTAATGAGAACTTTTATAACAAATGCTATTATTTATGGCATGCTAAGTTGTTTTACAATTGAATTAAACAACCAAATCACACATTGGTTCTAAAAATATGCCAAACTAGCATATTGTAGATTATCATTAAAGATTAATTAATTTTAACATCAATTTTAAAACCAAATATAAAAAAAACATCTATTATATTTCATTTTTTTTATCACAATTGATATGCTAGTGGATAGTAAAATCTATTTGCAATAAGTGGATAATGAACCATTTGACTTGATAGATTATTTCTAACAACTATTACCCAAAAGTTAAATATTTGACTTCAAAAACACATTTTAATATATATGATACAATACAACCATGCATATTCTATTGGAAATTTTTATTTTTTTTGTTAAAATATATATTTTTATGAAAACATGAAAATGTTCTTGATAGAATTATTCTCACCTTCATCAAAAAACTTACCCACAAAAATTTATGGTGTTTTATTTTCTTATCAATATACAAAACATTGACAATTCATATAAATGACATTGATGTTTAACACATCCTAAAGATTAAATTATATGTATTATATATTATAACTATCAATTAATTAAAAATTCAAAACTTTTTAAATTTTTTGATAATCTAAAATAATTAATTTCAATAACTTCTCAACTATTATTTTTTATTCAATTTTTGCATGAAGAATTAACAAAGAAATTTCTATTAATTAAAATCATTTAGGTAGAGTTTTTTGATGAAAAAGGCGAACGACATTAAAAACATGGGTTCTCTACTTTTTCAAATTGCCTTTAAATTGTGGGCCTTCAAAATAGCTTATATTCTTGTTTTATGACAATTGCTATTTTTTGACAAAAAATGATATCAATTAATAGTACTTAATAGGTAAAACATTTGTAAATCGACTAATTTAGGCTTGATAAGTATTTATGTTGTTTTGAAGAATGATTTAGATAAGAAACTTAAATAATTAAGAAAAAAACTGTTTTGTCAATATGGAAATGATCTTTAAAAACTTGGAGTAAACAAATTATGTTAAGGACTATGTTAAAATTACACATTCTAATATATTTAAAAAATATGATACACGTCAAAAGTACAAGTCATTTATTAATTTTGACTTCAAAATCAAGTTGAATTGGAGGTGACGATTATCATGTTTTAAATACAATCAATAAAACCTTTGTCTTGAAATATTTTTAGATCAAAATATCAACATTTCTAAAGTTAGAAAAAATCTTCATCTCTATTTTTCAGAAGAATTTTCCCCAATTATCTAGTTTTCATCCAAAATTCCACTAATTCTTTAAACATTGCAAATTGTTAACAAAACTTCATAAAATTGATGAAAATACTAAAGTTAAAGTTAAATTTTAAAGCAATTTATAAACGCATCACTACTATTAAAATAAAAAGTATAAATTAAATGCTACAAAAGTATTTATAGTAAAATAATGCTTATATTCATACCACAAAGATGGTGCAATAATTGTCTTCAAATCAAAGTATTAGTCAGTCCAATCTCTTGATTAAAATCCAAGAAAACACATATTGGACAATTTAAAAAACAAGATTAAATCAATATATTTCACCTCAAAAAAATAAATTCAATGATGGAAACACATAGGTTAAGTTTTTCATACTATTATCATACAAGATAACAAAAAAATTATAGAGAATTTGTCTAAAAGGATAATAATTGTAGTAGCTTCAATAAAGAAATGAACAAAATATTTGGCAACTTACTTAGAGCACTCAAAAAACTGTACCAATATATATACTCATATTAAACTTTCATTTCTTCTTCAATAATGCTTGATTCAATTGAAACTTTCTATATACACATATTCTAAATTGGATGTAATATACGCCTCACAACTATTAGAAATTTTTGACATCCACTTGTTTGAAACTGCTTCTTAAACTTAAAAAGCTCTAGTCTATAAGAACTTCACTTCTACATCGTCAACCCTAGCTTCAACTTTCAAAATATTACATTAAATTTGCAAACATGTTGGTAACCATAGGATGTCAATCTCAATTGTAGTCTCCCTATCATATAACACAAATACGAAATACAAAACAAACATAAATACAAAACATAGGTCTCTAAACACATCCAACAAAGAACATTGAAATACAACTAAAGCCCACTTTATATACAATCTAACTTTATATATAATCTAAGGATAGTCGGAGGGTGAGCATGCTTTAATGTTTTTTTAGCCTTCGATATAGCTGAGAGTTTGGGCCTAAGTTGAAAATTCACGGCATAAAAAACCTTGTCCAGATTGCATCACTAAGGCCCAAACATTTTGGCACCAAAACAATGCAGCGTACGATGCTCATAAGATAAATTGAAGTTCCGGTCCAGCCCTAGTATAAAAACCCTTGGGCCCAATTTGAAAGAATCAAGCAATCTTGTTGCTTGAAATTTGAAGAGTTTGGGCCGGCCCTTAAACCGGGAGTCCGGGTATATAAAGCAAGGAGACACTCTACACCATTTGGAACCCTAATCCTGTGAGTCTCTCCACCTCTCTCGAAGCTCTCTGCAAATCAAAGAAGTAGTCAAATTCGCTTGACTCTGGATATAGAATTATCGAGGTAACCTCGGAAGTGAGTGGGGACTACCGGTTTAATCCGGCCCCAATATAAACTGCCCTTAAAACCCATTCTCCAAAAAACCATTTGGAACAACACCCAAATGTGAAAAGGAACCCGTATTGAAAACTTCAGGATACGTAGCGTCAAAACATCAATCGGAAACATCAAAACAACAGCCACAGTTGTAGCCAGCATCATCACATTCCCATCCGCATTCGCATTCGCATTTGCATTCGCTACGAGGAACCCGAACGCAACAACAGCCTAAGTCCCAGCAGCAGCTCAGTGCTTACTCCAAACACACGCACAGACACAGACACAGACACAGACACAGAGATACACACACAGAGAGGAGCTCCAAGCCCATCGCCGTGGAAACGGAAACGCAAAGCAAAACTACTCGAACCGAAGAAGCTACGAGCCCCCTGTCGGGTCGGGTGGCAAATCCGGTGGACATCGCCATTGCTGCGGGACTGGCGCCGGCCTCAGCTCAGGGTTGCACATCATCGTCACTGGTCACTAGTTGCGGGGATTTTACACTGCAGCCAGCCATTACGTACCACTCTACGGTACGAGGACGGTTGCTCAAACCCTTGTGCTCTCCACAGTCCAAACCCTTGCTCTCACTTCTTTTGTTCCCTGTCGAACTGGCGTGGAATCGACGGAGTAGCTGCGATGCTCGGGGGGTTGTTAAGTAGTTTACTGTGGATTTGTTGCTGTGGTTTGTAGTTTAGGGTTGGTGATGGTGGTGAGTGCAGGTTTTGGTGGCAGGGGGTGGTAGGGAGTGGCGTGTAGCTGGTAGGGTACGAGTGGAGGATTGCGCTGGGAGGATCGCGCGGGTGGTTATTCGCATGGAGCATGGGGGAGGCGATGCGCCCCTGGAGAGCTTGGAGTTGTCCTCGCAGGTAATGTGGTTCGCGTACACTGGCTGTTTTGGATTCCATGTGTGAGGCTTCGCATGGGCCGCCTGTATAGAAGCGTCTTCATGCTGTTTGTTTCATGTCGACTTGATTGATAGGGTTTTATTCGTTGTTGGTGATGAATGTCTCTACTGTTTTTGTGAGATTTGTGTTGAGAGGAACCGGGGAGGTTAAGTCTCTGAGAGAGGTTATTTACGGGGTTATCCGATTTGTTGAGACGATCAGAGGATGAATACTTAGGTTAGAGTTATGAGTAAGTCTTTGCTCGTAATGTGTGCGTCTTGACTTTTGAGGTGTGACAGATGTGATTGTTCTTTTGTGGACAGACATATGCGAGTCCATTGGAACACGACCCTGCGGATGCTTCCGTGAGGTGAGCTCTACTGTGTTGTGGTTCTCAAATGCTCCTAGCTATTGGATAGTGATGAGCTCGTCAGTTTACTACCGGCTGCTTTGACTATTCGATTTTGTGAAGGAGGGAATACTTCTGATTTCGACAAATGCTCTCGTTTTGGTTGCAGGGAGTATTTAGTCGAGGACACAGATGTTGTTGCCAAAGATGTAAGCCTGGCCTCGGAAACCCTAATAATTCTCCACACCTTGTAAGAAGGTTAAAAATGTGTTAAATCAAGTTATGAAGTTTGTTTGATGATGTTTTGGATTGTGATTCGACTTGCTAATGTTGTGTTTATACAATCCAACAGAGATGTGAAGCTCTCACTCATTGTGAACTCAAATAGATGGTGCATTTACCTGCAGGTGGTTCTGAATGTCAATAGGGCTGGACATGGCGTTCGTTACAGGCGTGCAGGACCTCGAGATAAGGTGTCACAGGTCTCGACTCCTGTGATCTACAAATAGATCTACAAATCAAAATTTATGCTACAGATTTAACAGATAGATACTTTTTTTTTAATCTAATTTTCAACTATGCACGTGCAGGGAGGTCAGAATGGATTCTACTCTCCGAACGCAATTTCTAGAAGTGTGGAAGCTGAGACTGTTTATAATGCCATTGGATTAATGAAGCTTGTGGGAGGCTACAGTGGTGAGTTGTAGTAACGTCAGATTCTTTAACGGTTGTGAAGTATAAGATACTTAGGGACGTTTTTGCTCTTTCAGATGCAATCTGCAACAATTTTCTGAGATACTGCTCTGCTCTTATCTAACAAGGTTCTGTTTATTCAGGGTGCGTCGCCATATATGCTACTTTTGCAAGCTGTGATGTGGTAAGTCTGCATTTCTGACCAATCCTAGTACTGTTTACATTTTCTGTTGTGAAGTGCTTAGTTGTGATGACAGCAGTACAAGTTGCGTTACCTCATGTGCATAGATTGATTGTGTCATTTAATTGAAGGGTAAAGTTCAGCTTATCGGGGTATTCACCTTGCCTCTTGTCCGGAAAGCGCTGATCTGATGTGTTATTACTCAACCAACACAATCTACAATTTTCATGGTTATGTTCTACTGTGACACATGATCTGTTCTCTTTTCCAGATTCAGGGATTCGAAGGAAATGATGCATTATATCTTGGCAATATTAATAAGTCTTGGGGACAGGAGACGGTAAGTTTCTGCATGACTTGAATGAGAAGATGAATTTGTGTTTTTTCATGACTATGTGTTAGTAAACTTTTAGCCTGTTCGCAACTGGTGGATGTTATACACAAAAGTCTGGACGAAGAACTTGATGGAGTTTTGTGGGACATCTTTCTATGTATTGATATTAGCGTCGACTTGTATGCTGATATTGGGTGCAGGTATTGGAGATTTTGAACAGCCTTAACATTCAGAATATTGTGGAGCTGATTCTGAGTGAAGGTACAGAGGCCGAGGGTGTCAACTGTGGCTACGCTTTTGTTGAGTTTGGCACACACGCAGATGCTTTAGAGGCTTTCCGGAAATTGCAGCAGCCAGATGCCATCTTTGGAACAGATCGCTCAGCAAAAGTGGCATGGGCCCAACCTCTTTACGAGCCTGATACATTATATCTTGGCAATATTAATAAGTCTTGGAAAAAGGAGATGGTGAGTGCCAGTATTAACGTATGACTTGTATGTGAAGAAGAATTGGAGTTTTTTCATGTTGGTGTGTTTGTTTACTCAGCCTCTCTGCACCTGGTCATATAAGCATCGATTTGTGTGCTGATTTTGGTGCAGGTATTGGAGACTTTGATGAGCTTTGATATTGAAAATATAATGGAGCTGATACTGAGTGAAGATACAGAGGTCGAGGGTGTCAACTGTGGCTATGCTTTTATCGAGTTTGGCACACACACAGATGCTCTAGAGGCTTTCCAAAAGTTGCAGCAGCCAGATGCCACCTTTGGAACAGATCACTTAGCACAAGTGGCATGGGCCCAACCTCTTTCTGAACCTGATGAAGAGACAATGTCTCAAGTAAGTTGTTTACATAGTTCATTCATGATCTTCATTTTACGTGGTGTTGGTGGGCCTTCAATGAGCATGAATCTTTTCTGCAGATCTTCTATTTTACAGGTACTTGTCATTAATAACAAATAAACGTGGCAGGTAAAATCCGTATTTGTGGATGGAATGCCCCCTACATGGGAGGAAGAGAAGGTTAGTGAGTATTTTGGCAAGTTTGGTGAGATAGAGCGTATTGTATTAGCCCGCAACATGGTATCTGCCACGCGGAAGGACTACGGCTTTGTGCATTATGTGGAGCGGGATGCAGCATTGGCGTGTATCGATGCCCTAAATAGCACTGAAATCATCGATGGAGATCTTAAGGTATATCATTTTTGCATCCTTAGTCATTTGAATTTCCAATTCGTATTTGTAGACCAGTCTTTCTCTTTCTGTCACCGGCTGATTCCATATTTCACAGATGAAGGTGATGGTGGTACTTGCGGAGCCACAGTTAAAGAGCAAGTTTGGAGAGGAAATAAGGGGAGGGTATCCTTTAGGTTTCCGTGGAGACCATCTGGTGGGAACAACCCCTGTCCATATCGGAGATGGATGCTGCAATGGAGTGGGAGCAGGATCTGATGATGGCACATGCTGTTCTGGTGGTGATTGTAAGATTTTCGGCTCAGTCATATTTATGTTGATGCATCTTGTGCATGGTCTCTACTGACTTTTGTATTATCAGAAGGGTGTAAGTCTAGCTCTAAATTGCAACTATGATTCTTATTACTATTCTTTTGATTTTCTGCAGCGCCATCCTGGGACAACACCGGTCGTTTTGAGAACCAAGAAGAATCGGTGGAGGCAAGAGAACTTGAAGCAGAAGAGAAGATTGTAGAGGAGACACATAGTCATGATGAAATAGATTCGAATGGCCAGCTTTTGCAATCTACGCAGGAACAAGCACCTGAAGACAATCTCTCATTACAGGCCGAGGAGAAGAAGACGTTCCCAGACCCCGAAGAAACTGAAGGCGTATCTGTGGTGACATCTGGTGGTATTTCAGCGGAAGCTGAAAAGCCGTCTTCTACGATTGGAGAGATTGTGATTAAGCCCACTCTTGACAAGTTTGAGTGTGCAATGTGCGGATTTGGTTCAGACGCCCCTGATGATTATGAGGCCCATAAGAAAACAAAAGTACATAGAGTTATTGAAGAGCTACGGAAGGACCAGAAGCTACATAACAAAACCCCTCTTTCACTCCTGCATGAGTACGCTTCACGTAATCACTGCGAAGTGAACTACGAGACAAAAGCTGAAACTAATGGTCCATTTGAAGTTATTGCTCTTATTGGAGGAGCTGCCGGTGGAACTACTGGTCCTCCTACCAAGGGGTTCGGTGCTGGCCGTAACAAAGCTAGAGCGAAGCAAATGGCAGCTGCGGATGCTCTGGAGAAAATTATGGAGAAGGTTCCGGAGTTCGAGTTTACAAAACCTGGCCAATCTAGACAACGTTTTGGGGATCGGGATCGTCCAGGCCGGAAGGGCAAGGGTGGTGGAGGAGGAAACCCTGGTGGCAGTGGTGGCAGCGGTAGAGGTGTTGGTGTTGGTGGAGGTGGAAGCAGTGGGTATCGCAACCCACGCGAACGACTGAATGACGATTGGAGGCCTACACCGACCAACATTAATGTATCTGGAGCCTCAAGATTTGGTGGAGTGGGTAGTGGACGAAACAGGCGTCCAGATGGGAACAATATGTATTTAGGAAGTGGAGGCGGTAGTGGAGGTGGGGGAAGTTATCCGAGCAGCCCAAACGCAATACCTATTACTGGCTTCAACAACGACTTTCCTCGTGCAGTTAGTCGTAGTAATTATGTGGATAGATATGCTGGTCGAAGTGGAACAGGCTACAGTATTACATTGCGGGGAGGGCGCGGTGGTGTGCCAAGTCACCCAGAAACGTATGCTGAGCGCTATGATAGAATTCAAGGTGGTAGGGGCTATGGAGGTGGTGGGTATGGACGGGACTATTTGGGGGGAGGAGTAGGGGTTGGAGGTAATAGCTATGGTGGTCGGGATGTGGGTGGAATTGCATTTGTTGGTAGGGAAGTACCTGCTGCTCTTGGTTATGGTGGTCGTGAATTACATCATGGAGGAGTATTAGGTGGACCGAGTCGCGAATATGAGGGTGCTGGAATTAAACGACCTTATGCTGCCATGGTACTTGCCTTCTCTTTCTTTTTTGTCACCAGATGTCTCAATCAGTTGTGGTTGTAGTTTTGGATTGGTGTTGTGCTCTTGGTTTTGATGTTTCAAATATGGGGTTCCTAAAGTTGTATGTTTTTATGCTTTTGAGTGATACTATGCCGATTTTGTTTGTGTAATTAGGATGAAGATGCTCGATATCTGGATGCACAAAGAGGCCTTCCCCGACAGCGCTTGGATGCTCTGGAACATGTTCCTATTCAACAGAGTGGAGGAATACAGGGCTATGGCGCGCAATCATTGTATTCAGATGCAGCGAGGTTTCTGTTTTTTTACTTCTTTTCTCAAGGCTGTGGACAAATGTTTTTACAGAATCGTGATGCCAAGTTTAACATCAGTTACCATAGAAGACTACATGATAAGCATCTGATTGGTTATTTTCCATTTTGGTTTTGTCTCATATTCACGAATTTGATTAGGTACTTATTTTCTGGAATATGCATATTTTCATGTATTCTGAACTTCGGTGTTGTTGTTGATTGTTCCAAAATAGGGCCTCAATTGTTCAGCAGCCTATGTACACTGACGCATCCAGGTCTGTTTTGAACTATCCAGATTTTTGATTATATCAATTATATTTAAAATAGCTAAGTTTCTGGTTGATGGTTGAACTGACTGAGTTACCATCATGGACTTCGTAACCGGAAGCTGAGTCTGGTTGATTCTCTGTGAAACAGGGCTCCTGTTCGCTCTCAAGATCAGCCGCAGTACAATGCGTATGGTCAGCAATCACAAGGATTAACTGTGCCTCACCATATCGGCCAGGCACAACATGTTGCTGCTCACCATCTTGCTGTTCAACACGTGCCCGTACAGCATGTGCCCTCACAACATGTATCTGCCCAACATATTTCCACCCAGCATGTTCAGGGACAACATATTCCAGCGCAGCATGTTCAGACGCAACATATTCCAGCGCAGCATGTTCAGACGCAACATATTCCAACGCAGCATGTTCAGGCGCAACATATTCCAACACAGCATGTGCACACACAGCAGGCGACAATGCCGATTACGATGGTTGGTGGACCAGGTCAAGGAGGAACTCCATATTCCATATATGATGCGGCTCCTCAGTCAACTGTTGGAGTGCCAACTGGTTAGATTTTGTTCCGGACATTCCTTCCTTCCGTAAAGGCTAGATTTTTGTTGCCTTGGTACTTTTGTATTGTCCAGATTTGTACATTGCACATCTATTTAGCAGAATTAAGTGCTATACAACGAGCAAGATAAGGGCTCCATCTGTCAGTTTTAAGTTTCGTCATTCCTTGCTTCAGCTGTCTTTTTCACATCTTCTGAGTTTAGTTATAGTGTTCTTGTTTTATTGTAGCGGATGCACTTATTAAAGTTATTGGCTTGTTTCTTCTCTGCAACGTATGCTTGAATAAACAGGAACAGGGCAGACGGGCACTCATGCATACGGTCACCAGTATGCTCCTACACATAGTTATGGTGGTTTTGCCATCAATCAGGAATACGCGGTCAACACTGCTGTTCCGGTTCAAGAGGTGAGATGCAGCCAGGTTTGAGGCTTGAGTAGATTATATGTTCTGATGTCTTTCCTCTATGGATTACTTGCTTTACTCATTTCTGTACTATCTTAAACTTTTTTATTTGTATAAACGAGTGATGGCTCATATATTGATTTTGAGCATTGAACAGATGACCCAGGCAACCTCATATCCAGCGCAATCAGCATATGGAGCTCAGTATGGTGTGATGCAACAACAGCAGCAGCTGCAGCAACAGCAACAGCAAGTACCACAACAGCGTGTGGGGTATACTATCCAGGGAGCTACGCAGCACCAGCAGTCTTACTATTAGAAACTCATGTATGTCTTTTTTCGATTGACCCGTTGTTGTTCGATCTGAAGTCACAACCACTAACGTCCTCTTGGTGGCATATTGCGGTAATGGGACGTTGAAGTGAGAGAACACGACAACGTCATGTTCTTTGCTGAATTATGTCTTGTCATCCACACCCAAAATGAGGGCAGGAAGTAATACCTATTGGTTGCACTTCCTAATCCTGATCTACTGATCGATAAGCGTAAATAGGAAAAAAATACTTTGAACAAGTGCCTCACCTATGCGTATTCTTGATACAGATTGTTGCTTTGTTGGGATGGGTTTGATTTCAGTGTTAAGCTGGCCCAAACCCATACCCTCAAGACACAAGGCAGCGCCTCCGGGGTGCCAGATGTCTGTGCTTGTCATAGGCAGGCAACTGGAGAATTTGAACCTTGTGGTTGCTGTGGAATATCATACGAGTGAAGTACATGGTGAAGGCTGAAGGGAAGAGTTTTTTGTAAGAGAAGGTGTTCATATTGGCAAACCCAGATGCCGTGGCATGTTGTATTATGTGATACATGTAAGAGTAGTGGCTGTACCATGCAGTGCCTGCATGAACACCAGCTTTATGTAATCAAATGCTGGGTTTCAAGGGCATAGCATAGGGCAGCCACCAAACCACATGCTTCGCCCCTTCAA
This sequence comes from Ceratodon purpureus, assembly GCA_014871385.1. NCBI lineage: Eukaryota > Viridiplantae > Streptophyta > Bryopsida > Pseudoditrichales > Ditrichaceae > Ceratodon > Ceratodon purpureus. The sequence goes on along the minus strand of CM026422.1, from coordinate 17,101,178 downwards.
ACGTTGTTGAGGTTGACGAGGGACAGAGGCGGTCCAAGTTCCTTTTTCTTCCCTCTAAACTAGAATTCTCGGTAGTGATGGCATATAGAGTTGATGCTTGTAATGGCTGTAGCTTTATTTAGCAGTTCAATGGACTCCAGATGCTTTAGCTCGAAAGACCTTTTCAGAGAAAGAATCTGGAAATCTCTCCGAGAGATTTTTGTATGTTGCCAAAGAGAGCAGACTGCGAGGTAGTTACTACTATCCGTGGAAGACAGGAGGACACTTTAGTCTCTAATTGAATTTATACACTTGACAGAAATATATGTTGAAATTACTGAACAACTGTTTTCTTGTGATTAGCATGTCATTGTCACTTGGAACTCTAGGAACACGAATATAGAACGTTTCAGAATGTTCTGAGCATTGTTGACATGATGGAGGTAGACTCTACTTGGGTCTTGTCAGCATCAACTCACTACATTCGTGTATGATCCACTGGGAGTACGAAGAAAATAATCAATTGTTGTTTTTTTTACTTGGATCTCTCCTATCTGTACCATTTTCGTTTTGTATCTGGCTGTAATACTATTGAATGGTCGAGATCTATTTTGCGAAGTGAGGTTATAATTTTGTGCTATAGAATGGGAGACACCGTGAACAGCCCCCTTGCAGCGCCTAGAAATTGAAGGCATAGTCTTGGAGGAGGTGTGGTTGCTGAGCTTTGCATCAGGCGATCTCTTTGGTTGCGTTGAACGGTCTTTCTCTGGTGCACGGCATAGCAACTAATGTCCAGTAAGAGGGAGGCTGATTACCATAAAGTGTGTTTTCTGTTCCTGAAGGCAGGTATTGCCGAAGCTCTAGCTGATTAAGATGGATTCTGCTCGTTTATGTGAAAATAGAAGATCTCTCGGACTCTTAGATTTCGCTATGTGTTCATAGGTAAAACTAATTATGATATCGTTCCCTGTGAGTTGGATATGTTTTGCAAGGCAAAAAGTATCTCCAGTCTTGTTGTGCGGCATTGAGAGTCCGTGTACCTCAGGGCGATTACGTTATGTATTCCCCGTTGTTGAGAAAAATCTAATCTGTTACTGGTTGTGCAGTCGAATTTTGGGCACGCTAGCATCTCCTGGAGCTCACAGGGTGCTGTACTTTGAGTTGTCAACACCTTGAGCGTCTTTGGGAACATGCTGACTTCACCATTTTCGGTCCTCTTACGGTTGGTATTCGTAAATCAATCATTTTTGCATTTCATGTATTGAAATCAGAGCTTTTTCTTTTGCTAGTTTTGTATGTTTGGATCAATCAAATGCCGTCATATTTGGCGTTTCTCCAATCGCTTCTTCACGTTTCTTTTTACGCTGTTTGTGGAAGTTCATCCGTGCTTACCTTGCACACTTCGCAATTGCCGTGAGCAGAATCGTCAGATCGCTGGAGGATAATCGAATTTCGAGCTTATGATTTTCAACAATGGTTGAAGTTACCGAGATGGTAATAAATGGAACTCAGGTACGTGCGATCACCGAAGCACTCGCATCCAGGAACTAAGAATAAGATATTTGATGTTGCAGAGACTAATCGACGTTGTTTGTCTGTGTACAAGGTCTTGCTATGAGCTTTTTGAATTTTGATGTTGGTTCTTTGTTTAAGTTCTACCGGTTTGGGACGATCTTCACACAACTGAAGGAGAAAATTGGAGAATGAAAGCTCTGCTTACGAAGGCCGCAGGGGTTATACGCATTACGTGTATTGACATTGTTCTTTCAGTGAGTGCTTTTTCTTCTCCAGATTCTGTCATATCATGGGATGGGATAGATACCCTAAAATCACTCTTTGAATCTGCCTGTCTTTGAAATCAACCACGAATTTCTCATTAGACAGCTCGTTTCGCAAGAACTCTGGAAGAGCTGGTAGCAGTAGTGTTTGGTCCTACATGTTATAGACTAGGTCATGTGAAAGTTATGAGGCTGCTTTCATATTATTGGACAGAATGTCAGCGGTTGAATCTTGTTCAATCCTCTTTACTGATTATCAATCCAAGGTCACAAAGGAGCCCTTGATTATGAATAATAACCTTCTTGTTCTGATCGAATGGTTGCATGCCACCACTTCTACAATTTTAGTCTGGTTTCAAGCTGGGCTTTGAATTTGAGGTGTTCAGAAATCTGATATGCGTAAAGAATATACTCACTACTATCCATTACCCTAATTCTTGCTACGACTTCTCTGAGTTGGCCAACAGGATTCATTCCATCCAACCTTTGTCTACTTGCTCTGTTTCACATGCTTTACCCATAACAAAAGACACTGCCACTGGTAACTGTAATAAAATTTGGGATTGGCACCACAAAGCGACACCTATCTAAGATTTTAACGTACTTCATTTGATGTAATGATTATTGTATGTAATAACCAATCAACAAGTTACTAGTGTAGATGGCGATACAATGCAATGTGCTATGCTTTTCGTGCACCAGTATTGAAAGTTTCGACGTTTGAATCTCTCCTTAATGGCATTCATCCAATCTCTATAGCAAATCATATGGTTTTACAGAAAGGAATGATGAGTTAATTTACTATGCTTCATTTCATGTTGAAGTGATTCACAAAAAGCTAATAAGATTTTGTTTTAGAAAGAATTTTTAAAAACGTTTTTTTAAAAAAAGCCCTTTAAATGCTCATAAAATGAAGCAATTAAAAAATGTAAAAATCTCCATTGTTAGAGTCATACGTCAATCCAGCACAAAAGATTTCATCAATTACAAAGTACTTTAATAATATTTTAAGAACACATTGGTGTAAGAAAAATCACATGAAATCACATTGATGTAAGAAAACTCACATTCAAAAATGGCCACCCCTTATAAAAGGTGGCTCTAAATTTTTAAAACCAAAGAATTCAACATTAGATTTCTTTCTATTAAAATGTTTTCTAAAACTTCTCAACATTTGTAATTTAGTTGAATTTTTTACCAAAGTCACCTTATATAAATGCCCAGACTCATAATACATCCATAGTAAAAATCAACATAGTAAAAATGGATGAATAGAAGATAACAAGTTCTAAAAATGAATGAAATTTGGTCTAAACGAATGGACTGATGAGAATTATCACAAGAATGAATCTCTATGGTATTGAATCCTGCATAACACTATTTATAAAATTCATTGTATTTATGACGTTGTACCATGAAGGAACCTGTCAAAGATGTCTCCATGAAAACATTGTACTATTGAAATAGAGAATTCCAATCATAAACATGAATGAAGTTAAGAGTAAGGGGCGGTTTACACTACGGACCATGAAGATATCCCAAGAGAATTAAAATGATTTCATGGTCACGGCTCTTGGTCTAGAGCCGTGACTATGAAAAAAAAAAAAATCATTTTTTATATGTCTTGGTCACTTGTCATGGTGTAAAGTGGAATTGGACCAGGACGACTTTGGACTGAAATTTTTCAGATTTTGGCCAATCATTGATTTTGTGCCCAACGGTCCCGTTGTTTTCCGTTGAGTCGACCTCTTTACCTCGACTCGACTAAAAACCCATTGGACCATGAAACATTATCCACTAGGTAGAAAATAGCACATTTTGGTAACCTCAAACTTTGTGGTCAATCTCCTTTTTTCAAGGTAGTGTAAAGCGAAGTCGGACCGGGACAACTTCCTTGGGCCGTGGTCAATGTCCACGTTCCATAGTGTAAATCGCCCCTAAGGTGTAATTTGAAGTGACATATTGAATGAGAAAGGACAAAGAACTCCAAAAGAGAACGAGTGCAGGAAACCCAGGTGAGAACGACGATACAGGACGTGAATCAAGATATGAATTAGGACATGAATCAGGACATTAATCAGGACGTGAATCAGGATGTGAGTTAGGACATGAGTTAGGACGTGAGTTAGGACGTGAATTAGGATATGAGTTAAGATGTGAGACGAGACCTGGTTCGGGACGTGGGATGGGACGTGGGACGCAGGACGTGGAACACGAGGGAGGGAGGAAGAGGGAGGGAGGTCGGGGGAGATTCTTGAGGTTGCATGGGCTGAGTTGGTGGCCAAAGGAAGACTCCCTCTGTTTGCAGCCTAAGTTGCAAGTGCCGCTTCACCGTGCTCGTCGATCCGCCGTTCCTTCGAACCGTCACTCGCACATATGCACATACGCTCATACGCTCACCGGCACTGCACTCACTGCCCATAAGCTGTGCTACCTACCACTCTCTTTCTCTCTCTCTCTCTCTCTCCCCAACAATCCCAGGCTCTCCACGCCCACGACACACGACACACTGAGATTATCACACTCTACTGTTCATTCACTTCGCACCACGCCCAATCTCCCTCTCTCTCGCTCGCACACTCTCTCCTTCTGGTTGGCATTGCGGTGGAGCCTCTGGAACCGTCACCGTCACCGTCACCGTCACCTTGACGGTCTTTGCTTCTTGTTGCGTACACTAGGAAGGAGACCAACATACAAACATTCGGGAGTTCAACAACACTCGGCGAACTCGGCGAATTTTGGCAACGGCGGAGCGTGTTCGCTATCGTGGAGCTTGCGAAGGCGGTGTGCACCAGCAGGTAACCTCTCAAGGTGTTGGTCGGGTTGGGCAGGTTTTAGTTGGTTAGAGGGGGTGGGGGTTCTTGGGATACAATTTAGGGTATGGGGGAGCTGGGCTTGGAGTGGGGGGATAAACCTGGGGGTGGGTTGTGGGGAGTTTTTAGGGTGTTTTTAGGGACTGTTTGTGGAAGCGGTTGCGTTTTTTGGAGCAATTAAGGGGAGAGTTTGTAGTGCTATTTTGGAGTTATTCCGATCGGTGGTCGGTAGTTAGTGTCTGATGTTGCATTATCAGTTTCACGAGTGTAAGTTTAAGGTGTTGGATATAATTGCGAAATATAATTAATTGCTAAAGCTTGGCGCTCTCTAACGGCGGTAACATTCTTTTCGTTAATTCTATAAACAAAAGTGCTCATAAACGAACTCCCTTGCCGGAGTCCTTTTTTTCCCATAACCGAAATTGGTTTATTACCGAATGATAGGCTTAACTGTTCCCGTTAACAGCTTTTGGGAAACCTTGCGGGTTGAAGAGAGTGTATTGATTTTGTATGAGACGTATTACCCGCGACATATGTTATCATATAACCACAAATTAAGGTTAAGGAAGGAGGTTACCGAGAGGTAAAGTTGATATCATCGTGGGCAGAGGTATGGTGTGTGAAGTCCATGCCTCTGCCCTATTATGTGGTTCCTGATACTTAGTAATTATGTTGATACAGGTACGAGTGATTTATTGTTTCTTTCGCAGGTGGAGTTGAAGGTTACGGATGTATCCGATCAGTGATCAGAACGTTATTTTTTGGATCTGTTTATATTTCGTTATACAATTGGCTAATATTTGATTGTGACGGAGTGACTAATATACCGTCCTTGTATATTAACCTTACCATGTGTTTGTGTATGGAGTGGAATACTGACTATTTTTTACGAGTAGTCCTTTTTTTGTTCAGTGTACTGATTTGTGTGTTCATTTGGATATGTTTTCTTGCCTGCAGAAGTGTTCGGCCTTCGGAGTTAAAACAAAGGCGGTAGCAACATCTTTTGTCAGCTGTAGTCATTAAGGTATGAGTCGTCAAATTTATGAAACGATGGATACATCTTTTGGCAGGTGGGATACCTGGTAGTAGGAAGTTTAGGCGTGTCCAAAAACTGAGAGACGATAAGGACTAATCCAAGAACTTGCGTTTTTTCTACACATGTAGAGCCGGCAGTTAAGGCAAGAAGGAGCGACATGGATTACGCTCTGAATGTAAAGATGGACTATCCTGCAAAGACGGAATATTCGGATTACGAGGGTAGCGATTACTCGGGATTTGAGGACAGTAAAAAGAGGAAGGTTATGGAGGGTGGCGATGGAACATCCACCGTGAAGCTGTCGAGAGACGAGCTAAAGAAACTGTTGGAGCCGCTCAGTAAAGAACAGCTTGTTGGCCTGCTGATAGACGCGTAAGTATCTCCTATTTCCTTGAATGTTTTGACATCTCGATGGATGTGTTTTCAGGTTATCCTTGTGTCCTCACACTAGAGGAGTTACCTGTTCGACGCACTCGACACACTTTGATATCACTTCGTACACGTATTCTATTTCTGCAAGTATTGGGAAGGATTTCATGTTTTCATAGACGAAGGAATCTTGACTCCAGTATGGGCTCTATTTGAACGTTGGCATCACCTACGAAGAATCAAGAGTGGTGGAGTGCCAGAATTTTCTTCCACTGATATTATACCTTTCTTCATATTTTCACTTTGCCATGGAAGTGACTATATGAGCAATGCACTCCTGGCCTGCATTTGGATGTTGGCTCTGACTGGTTATTTAAGAGGTCTTGACTGCTTTGATTCACTGTTGTCCGAAGAAATTTTCTTACACTCTTCTGACCATATTCTCAACTCTTCCTTCTGATTTTAAATACTTCAATCTCTATGCAAACCTCAAGGTGATCCTTGAGTAGAGTTTCATGTGAAGTGTTGTTTGCAGGGCTGCGAGTTGTTTTTTCCTGACCAGGATTTCATTTAAGTAACCGAACATCAAAGTGCTTTACCTCTTGTTGTGATATGAATTTGGTCAAGTTTTGGAATATGTCAATGATACGTGAAAGTACTTCTGGAGTAGCTGCAGGGGCTGACATGAGTGTCAGAATAACCAACCCTTTCCTGGTTCAGTTGTTGGTTTTGATAGGTCTGACGGGCACTGCGCCCATGGTATCGACTTGGTTTGTAAGAGTTGGAAGCGCTATTTCTTTATTCTGGCCTGGCAATCCAAAGGGACTAAGATGTTTTAAATTGCTGTATTTCTTTCTTGTTCTGGACTGAAAGCTTTTGAATGACTGGGATGCCTGGGACTGCATGTTTGGCTGGAATGGTTGTTGCATGCAGAGGGTCTCAGTTTCCTGCAGTGGCAGATGATATTAGAGACAGTGCTAGTAAGGACCCTGTTCACCGGAAGCTGTTTGTGCGTGGCCTGGCTTGGGAGACCTCTTCAGTGGCTCTGCGGGAAGTGAGTGTTCAAGATGCTTGTTGGTGTTTCTTTGTTTGATATTCTTGCTGAAATTTTGAGGCCTGGGGACATTCCTTCACAAGGTAATGAGTGCTGGTAAAGCTCGTACATAGTGCCTGACTTGGTCGCTAGCCCTCAAAGTAAGTTGTGCTGTTGATGAGCTTACTTAATTTTTGTGCGCCCTAGCGTCTTCCTTTGGGTGCCAGCATTTGGATATTTGAATGACATTCAGAGGTTTTATCTTATGGTCTGCTCTTGACTCTGGAACTTAGACAATCTTTTATTTGCCTTTATTTCTGTATTTTTGTGGAATCATGGTGGTCTATGTGATTCCACTATATCTCAATGTATTATTTGATCTTGGCCCTCTCGCGTGGGGCGCTGCATTATCTTCTGCACCACGTTATTTTTGATAGTACGCAAATTGTGCCCATTTTTTACTTGCATCGCGTGGGTCTTTACTGGCGCAAGTATCAAGAAATGTGTGCATGTTGAGTAACCTTGGATAGAATGACAGTCATTGAAATTTTGGTGAAGCATGTTCGTATATATACTTCGGTATTTTCTCAATTGATGATAGAGGAGAAGTTGCAGGTTGAGTATCTGGCAGTTTTAACGATTTATGGGATCCTTGTACATTATGGCGTGTCCCGGATAATTAATTATTGTAGATATGTAGGTCTTGTGGTTATGCTTGTGGCCTGATGAAGGAAAGTGATCATACTTCACAATTTTATAATAATGTGGGTTTTCTTTTGTAAACAGGCATTTGAGCAGTATGGCGAGGTTGAGGAGGCCTGTGTTATTACAGACAAAGGAACTGGAAAATCACGTGGCTTTGGGTTCATAACCTTCAAGCACATGGATTCAGCACAGCGTGCTTTGAAGGAACCCAGCAAAAACATTGATGTGAGTTTTTTCGAGGAATGGATGTGATGTGCAGAGACTGTTGAGCTTGCCAGTTTGGGGTTTCTGCTGTCTTTATCCGTCGCTGTATGTCTTTTTTTTGGGTTGTCTTGCAATGTAGGAGTTGTACGAAGAAATGAAGAGCTGGTGTTTTTTTTTAAGAACAATGATATTCCGAGGGAAGGAATGTTGGTGCATAGACCATGTTAAAGCATGCCGCCTTTACGGTCCAGATATGTGTGACATTCGGAGAGTTTGTAATCACGTAATTAGAAGTCATATAATTGTATTCTCTGTACAGGGCCGAATCACAGTATGCAACCTGGCGTCTGCTGGTGGCTCAAGCGGAACATCTTCTTCAGATCAGGCACAAAGAAAGCTCTATATTGGGGGTCTCTCCTATGAAACAACCAGTGACACTTTGCTGAATATATTTTCACAATACGGAGAGATAGAAGAAGGTGCTATTGCATATGATAAGAACACGAACAAATCCAGGTCATTTACTGTCCAACTTCTAATACTTTGTTTTTCTTTCAAAATATCAACCATAATCTTGAAAAGTATTCAACCACTTGCACTGGGCATAGTTATGATGCAAAGTTGACTTTGATGAATTTGAAGGAGACTTTTTTCATCTTTCTTAGGTGGAGTCTCATCAGGGTCATAGCTGGTATTAGTATGTGTTTAGGCGCAGTGTATGCGTTTAGCAACGTGTGATTTCAGAGGTAGGCATGTAAACTTCAGATTTAGGGGTGGACATTGTTTCAAACATCAAGGCCTTTTATAACCTGGATTGATGTTGTTTTGGTACGGTAATAGGGGCTTTGCGTTTGTGACATTCAAGACAATCGATGGAGCTAAGAGGGCAATGGAAGATAGCAACAAAACTATTGAAGTAAGTGTAGATATGCTTGCTCTTCAGTTTCACTTCCAGAATCCTGTGTTCATTGTATAAGTACAGTAATTATTGCAATTAGAAATGTTTAGTGACGTAAGGATTCAAACCGGGCTTAACAATATCAAACCGGACTTCGGAGTATTGGAAGCGGGTTTCACTTGAGTAAACTAGTTAACCTGCAATTTGCCTTTCTAATAATAGAATATTTTGGCTGTGCAGGGACGGCATGTCACTGTGAAGCTAGCAGCGGAGGGTCAGCGAGAAAGGACACAGTCACAATCAGGCTCCGGGCAGTTGCAATCTTTGCCTCAAGTGCAACAGGGATATTCCTCTATCAACCCAAGTGTCTCAAACTATTCTCGACCTCAGATGGCTACTTCTGCTCCTCAGACACTAAGCTTTTCGGGTTATGCTCCTCTGGCATACGGTACTCAAGCTTCATATGGGAGCCTTGTTCCAAACACACAGTATGGAGGTCTTTCAACATCACCTCAACCTTACACTCCTTCGCAGTATGGACAGTATGGTTCCTTCGGGAATCAATCTACACATACTGGAATACCCACAGTGGGCTCTATTCAAGCTGGTTCACTCTCCTCTTACTATACGGGCACAAACTGAGGTGCATCACATATTGACCTAGCTTGTTTTAGTGACATCACAAATGAGTTAAGTTTCTAGTCTAGGTATTGTAAACGAAAGCAAGTGGCCTCTATTTTTTCTATCACTGTATTCTGAAACTTTTTACTATGGTGATACATATGCGGGTTTCTACTGGGTATTACCCTGGAAGCGACATTTCCTTCGAACTTTTGATTTCAACAGCTACTCGGTACTCGTTAATATGATTGTGACGGGCCGAAATCTATCCCATATATACTGAAAAACTTTCTAACTTTTTTGACAGTTTGTGCTGTGGAGGTTGTTGACTACATATTTGTACTAATTTTTTTGACAATATTGAGGTTTTGGATTGAGGCTTGATGTTAATTGTGCTTTTGAGTTGCTGGAAATTCTGCACTTACACATTTGCTTCCCGTCTTCCCACCCACTCACTACTTTATTCACTAAAACCACTGAGTAGATCAGTCTCTGGACGGCTTGCAGGACACGGAGTTGGACATTTCATAATTTGCATTCCTCGGTTTTCCCAGTGACTATCAAAGTTTCATAAGTTTCCGGTATGTAATTGCATCCAAAGCATAATTCTATGTCACAGAAGAGACAGAATGAATAGAGAACTTGAATATCTTCAGAGTGTGATATGTTCTTGTTTCATGTTTATGATACACAGTCCCGTATTTATACCGCCTGTGAGGGTCTAAGAATGTGTTCTACTCCGGTGCTGAAATCGCCAAGCTACTTCAATCTGAAATGCATCCACATGATATACCTTGCTCGTGCTTCTTCCTTTTCTCACATTAGGTCTCTGATGTTGCGCATCGTCGTTCTGGACTACTTCAATCACTGCATGCACTCATGGAGAATATAAGAGCATGAACACCAAGAGAAGAAACATAAGAAGAAATGCGCACTTCAACACAACGGCTGTCACGTTCACAGCATGCATTACAACTTGCCATGCAAACGACAGAACTCCATAGAAAACCAAAATCAACAACGCTGCCAACAAATGCCGCAGCCCCAACATATCCCTCCACCAGATTCCCCAATCTACAGCAAAGTTTCCTCGTTCAAATCCTCCCCACTTCTCCAAGGTTTCGACCTTTCATGAAACCCTAATTTGTCAGCCAAGCCCTCAAATCTTCTGCCCTTCGGCAAATCTCTGCTTTCTTCACTCTCATCTTCGGAGATGCAAGGGTCTTCTCTCTGGATTCTGTTTTACATGCAGACTTGCATACTCCACTTTGTATTTCTCGTTGTTTCTTTTCCCTCGTTGCTTGCAGTTTCTGCTTTTAAGAGAAACCCAAATGAAGCGTTGAATGGCTCTTGATAGAATGCTGTTTAGTGTTGAGAGCTTGGATCTTATCTGTCAGCAATTAGGATGACCCAGGGTTTACATGCCACTGCTGCAACAGCCATGGCGGTGTACGTTTACTGGGAAGCCGGCATACCTATACGATAGTGGTAAGCTTAATTGATTGAAGATAATCATGAGAACATGTGTGCGCATTTCTGTAGATACGCACAATCTCAGTGATCTCCATTTACAGTACTGCAGTTAAAGATTAGAGGTAACGTCCTGTCCTTTTGGTTTCGATGAGGTTGTGTTCAGAATTCAATTCGGTGAACTGATTTGAGTAACAGAGCTTGTTACTCGAGTTCAAGGATCTGATACAATTTTGGGTTATAAACCAATTGACTGATTACCCATATACGTACCTGGTCTCGGAGGCTCATGTCTCAAGATAGAGACGGACATGTTGCTGCCACATGCTGTGCATCAACCGCCGCGGTACAATCGTCTGACGGAGAACGACTAGCAAAGACTTCTCAATTTTCTGCAGAATTCATGAAGGTTTGGCTGATCACGACCTCTGTGGTGTGGAGGAGATAGTGTTGTATTACATGTGATTTTGAGACTTGTAGAGCGTATTGTATGTAGGGTTTCGATAGGAAAATTGCTATGGTTTAGGGTTTAACCTTAAGGTTTTCTTACATTTATTGTTCAAATGGTTACATGGAATCATGAGGGTGTGAAGTGTAGGAGATGACATGGGCTGTGTTGATATCATTCATCAATGGAGTTAAGTAAAGCGTGACACTTCAGTAATGGTTAAGTTGGTAATGCACATCTTCTGAATGTCACCATCCAGTTTCACCGCAATGAGCATGTAAGTACACCGGTGAGTTCAACATGATGTTGAATCCATCGTGGTTGGTGAGGTCTCCACTGTCTTGGTCACCGTCACGTCTCTGGCGAGTGAGTTTTCCGTGCAGGAGCAAGTCTATTACTCACCTCACAGCAGTAGCTGCTTTGACTGATATTTCTACAGGCTGTCGTCACAAATAATTTATAATTCTTCTCTGGAGTAGAAACAGGATTTATTGTTTCTACTCCGGAGTGAAGTAAAATTTTAGAACCGTTGGGATTCTGGATGCTGCCGGTTGTGGTTGCTTACAGAGCAGGATTGAAGTCGTAACGAGGACAGGGATGCAGGCGTCCTTGGCCTGTTGGAAAGCTTCGAAAACAGCGGAATGTTGCAGAGTTTTTTGTCAAGTGGATACTAGGCACGCTTGTCTAACTTTCTGCTTCTCTTCTGGCCTTACATCAATCTCCTCATCATCGTCATCATCGGGTCAATTATGATCAGGACATCCCTGCAAACCTCATGCTCTACGTTTACTTTGTTGGCATTCAGTGGTTGATTGACAACAACTCTGCAGCCTCCGGCTCAGCATCAAGCTTTGGACATGGTTTCGCTTTTTGAGCTCTTCAGTGTTGGAGACTAGTCTGTTTTAGGTCTTAATACGCCATCAGCATGCTAAGCAGTAGATTGAGCTAATTACTTGTTGTGCAGTATTCGTGACAGGAGCCGGTTGGCACTAGCATTGACCACGTCTGGAGGAATTCTTGGGAGCTCTGAACATTCCTTGTAAAAGGTAAACGGTCACGGTCGATTCTTCGGCAATTGAGGGGGTTCTTCATGCATAAATATGAGTAGCAAAAGTGTTTCTTCGAAGGTCGTGAGGATTCTCGCAAACTCAACTTGGATACGCCCCACGCTGTAGCAGGTGATCTTTGAGGAGTGGTGCCATAGCTGGTTGCATTGCTGTGTATGATACTGCACCTTAGAAGCATTCTTGCCCAGTCTTTTGAGTGAAAACTTATCTTTCAGCTAGTGGTTTGATACTCAATGTCGCAATGTTTGCAAGTAATGAAACTCTTGGTCTTTAAGTTCACCAGAATTGGCTGGAATGTTGCACTATACATTTTTGATGTAACTGTGCATGATTGTCTACATGATTGGTATGTGCAGAGAATCCAAACTTTGACTACTGTCGCAATGGAGAAACGTTTGCGTTCATGGAGCAGCTGCACTCATATTCTGGTTTCTCTCGCGGTCATTCTCGCAGCTGCAACCCGTTGCAACGCAGCAACTTGCACTTCAAACACGGTAGATGCGTTGATAGAGTTCCGACGCGCATTTATTGACCCGCGTAACAGAGTGTTCTCCAGCTGGGACGAAGCCAGTGGCAACGATTGTTGCACTTGGGCGGGGGTGACATGCCAGAACGGGGCTCTCGTGGTGCTGGACCTGGAGGGGCCATCGGTGACAAGCTCAGACCGGGTGACAAACAACCATAGCTACTCAGGCAGACCGGGCCACACTTTGAATAAGCTCCAGGACCTGCAAACACTGAAGCTGAAGAACCTCGAGTTCAACTCCAGGATCCCATCGCAATGGAGCTCGTTTCCTGAGAGCTTGGTGGCAATCACGATCAACAATTGCGACCTCCAGGGCTCCATTCCCTCCGGCATAGCCAGCAACAGCAAATTGCAAACTCTGGACTTGAAGTCCAACAACCTCACCGGGGAAATCCCATCCAGATTGTGTAATCTCCAGGATTTGAAGTACTTGGACCTCTCCTACAACGACCTTGACACCAGCTCCGTTCCCAGTTGTATCACCAATGGCGGCTCCATCACCAATGTGAACTATGGCCACCAGAACTCCAACTCGGACAATGATGTATATGGAAGTGGGATCTACGGTCCAGACAATGGCAGCAGTGGAACGACGGTAGCCCAACCCATACCGATGATGATCCTTCTTCTCCTTCCTCTTTTCTCTTTGCTGCACTCGGTTTGATAACCATCATACTCTCAAAAAAAATGCTGCAAATCTCCAATGTATTGGCACATTGGAAAGCTCAGTAAGCATTCACTTGGAATCCTTTGGAGATTGAAGCAGACTACTGCGCGTTGCTGGTAGAGGTGGATTTCAGCTCTGCATTATTATCGTTGTCTTTGTTTTTGTTGTTCCCTTATCTCTCTGTTGGAAGAAGGATGCTGCAACTGAGTTACATCTTGAAGCTACAATTCCAGGTTGGACTGTGGGAATCCAACTTGGTAGACAATTCGAGGTTCAGTGACATTTTTCCCTAATCCTGTGCACTTAATACGAATATTGTCCGTTATATAATCACTGACTGCCGTTACACACTAATTTAGCTAGGACAATATGTTCTGAAGTCCAAGGTGCTCTCTGTGAATTGTCTGTAAAATTCTCTGTGAAGACTCAGTCTCCAGTAAACACAACCCAATGCTTAATACAGTATTTCGTCGTCCGTTAGAATTACTCTCGAGCTTTCATAGTGTAAGAATTTTCTGTTGGAAGACTTCGCTTGCAAGCGACTTGATCATGTACAGTACAGTTTGTATATTACTATAAAAAAAAGGGTTGTATAAGTTTTATACCGTGCACTTGATGGCAATATTGTATGGGTGTATTTCCAAGCTTCATCAAAACATAGTTTGTTTTGCATGACTATACATTCCTAGAGAAGCTCTCTTCCTGTACCAGCTTACAGAATCCTCATATGGTTAACACCTTCTACAACACCTGACCTAAAACCGTTACCATATCATACTCTAAGATTCAGCAATGTAACACAGCACAACTTCAGATCATTGCAAGTTGCAGTCTGGACTCTACAACCATAACATAAAAAAATGAAACAAGCATCCGAGCAATGAAACAAGCATTCGAGTGTGTGTGAGTCAGTTAAATACGTTCCATAAAGGAGATTTGATTATGTACAAATGATCCTGAGAACCAGACAATCCTTACAAATCATCAATAGTAGCGTTAACCTTGTGAATACCGTAACTTGCCGCCTCATTTATGAAATACCAATCACCCAAATATCTAAACAAGACGACCAAACCAAAATTCTCTCAGGGACAGCCTAGGGTTTGCATCCCCATTACTTACACGATCCTAGAACCCTCGGAAGCTCAAGCTTCGCATCATCGTTCAAGTTCACATCCCACTTTCGCCTGCTCTCTGTCCTCCGATGCCGAGAACTGACTCATCATCTTCACCGTGGAAGTTGATCTTCTCGGAATCGTCAAGGAATGCATGTGTGCTGCCTCCCTCGTCCTTGGAGCCCCACACATCACTTGATACTTCCTCCTTCTCGGTCTCGGGATCCTCCACCTTGGTTGCTTCGGGTTTGCCTGCACAAGAGAAGATGTTCAGAAGCCGGAACAAAGAAGAGAAATTAGAGGATTACAGTTCGGGGGAGTTGGCACCGTCGAGGTTGTTGAGGGTTTGGTTTACTGCTTACCATGGATTTTTGACTCGTAGAGCTCATGGCTTGCGTGGGTGATGGCTTCATCTGCACTCTTTAAATGGTCCTCCCCAAATTGTTGCTCAGTGGTTGCCTCCCCGATTGTCTGCCCAGACTCGACAGCGTCCCGGAATGGCTCCTGCTCTTCATCGATAATTGAGGCCGACTCCGCCTTCGCTTGCTCCAGAAACTGCCCCCTGGCTCCTGCCTAAAGCCATAAACATCACATCCGTAATGTCACTTCCATGCAGGCTCAACATTCCAACATTCCTCTCAGACAAAATATTTCCAAATACCCGATGAATCATTCATGATATTATATGTGAAAAAAGGCTCATACCTCGGCATTTCCAGAATCTATCCCATCAGGTGCCGCCCGAAGGTACCGAACACCTCTGCTACCTTCCTTCCGACTCCCGATTCCAACGAATCTCACAGAACCAAGAGCCACATTCAGATTCGACTTCACATGAACAGAACTAGCCCTTGAAAACAAAGCCGCAGCCGGCACCGATCTCGCTCCAGAATCTGCAACCCTGATAACCCCTCTTTGCTGCAACAAAGCCTCCATGGCAAAACTAACCTTAAAACCTTAACAAAACCTTAACAAAACCTCCCACTAAACCTCTCTCACGCAACTCAAACCACAAAAAAACAAGACGCAGATACCACAATTACAACTCTCCCAACGATCCAAACCAAACTACATACCCCTAACCCCAAGCAACCACCTTATACGAACAGGAATAGAAACCCAAACTGAGACTCAGCATGCACACGTCTCTTCCAACGGCCCAAGGGCCCAACTGATCAACACCAAAACTCCGCAAAACTTGACTCTTAGAAGCGCAAACCAGACAAGTGTCATCCCCAACCCACCCATCCGCCAAGTGTACATGCACTCACACAACCCACCGGCGTCTGGACGTCACAACATGAACGCCGCAACGGATCGCCGTATTCTAGTGCTACGAGCCTCCTGCGGAGGCCTCGCGCGGGCTGCGCTGCCCCGCGGGCAGCCCGAGACTCCCTCCCCTCGAGACCCCCCGCGGGGTCCCTCGACGGCGTTTCCTCGTCCGTCTGCTCCGTCCCCGTCCGGGCCCACCACCAAGCCACGTCACCCCTCCAGCGCATCCCCGCCCAGCACCCCCTCTCCCCCTGTGCCCTAGCGCGGTCATTGCGTCTCCTCCCCGCCGCCGTGTTGCGGAGCTGCTGCTCGCCGTGACAGCACAGTGCGGAGCGCATGCTGTCCTTGGAGTCGCCGTCCTGGTTCATGGTGTAGTTACTGCAGGTTTGGTGAGTAACGTCTAGTCGAGGCTCTATGATGCGCGTGCATTGAAGACGATCCTCGCCATGGCGGCGGAGGTGGGCTCTTAGGGTTCCTGGACTCCCACCAAGCTAGTCACTTGCTCCTGCATTGGCGTCGCAGAGTTGAAGTTCCTCTTCGCGCAGCATCAACAGTGACTTGTTCAAGGCGTACCAGCACCCACATTGTCGAAACTATGGCGCATCGTGTAAGTTGGTCGTAACCTTTGTCCTTCTTTACTGTAGTTACTGCTGCGATGGTCGTAGTGTTTGTTAGAATTGTTGTCCCTGTTTCGCTACAATGGTGGGCATTCGTGAGAGGGCAGGTCGTCGGGTTCATGTCCTTCGGTGCTGCGTTTAGTGTGAAGTCTAGGTGTACATGCTGTCGTCGTCACGTGTCGATGTTGATTGGTTGTAGACGCATGTCGCCCATGTGATTGGAGTCGTTGTTGTAGTCATAGGTTGCTGGAAATGTGGTATTTTACTAACAATGTTGGTGTTATAGGACGGGGATCGGGTCCTCGTTGACCTGTCCATGAAGAGTTACGCAGAGGCAGTGGACTACCTCCGGAGTCAGGCCACCGTACTCGACTACAACGCCATCGGTGTCAGAGGTCGAGAAATCCTCAACAATGCAGCTCCTAGCGTCGTCCCCGGGGTAAGCAGTCCTTACTGTTTGGCTGTCATTTCATGATTTCCTTCTTGTTGACCATGTTCCCGAATTCTTAGTTCAATATTGAGACATGTTCGTCTATGTGCAGATCACGGTGAAGAACAAGAAGGGAGAGCTCGAGAAGGTCATACTCTGTACGACAGTGTGGACGGATAAGGAGAGAATGAGAGAGGCGTACACACAGTCAGAATTCGACTGGTTGGTTGTAGAAGTCAACTCCTTGTGGCGGCGCAAGCAGAGGACGGTGAAGATGAAGCATAAGCGGATTCCTTTCTTTTGTAGGTTGTGTAACAGGGACATGGTCGATAAGAGCGAGCTGGCCTGGCATCGTCAGCAAGATCTGTGCACTGTCTACGACTCTGGGAAGAATGGACCGCAGAAGATGTTCCCCGTGAACGGAGCGAAGGGGAATTCTGAGATTGCTGCTGTTTTCAGGAAGTATAACCTGAGTCTTCCATGGCAGAGCGGGGGGAAAGGAGGGGACAGACCAGAGGACGACCCTCGGTGGAGGAGCAGGAGGAGATGGTGGTACTCAGCAGCAGCGCATCCAGCGGGGATAGCGCTTACATGTCCCATCCGCCCATGAAGAGGAGGAAAGAGGACCCGACGATCGCTGAGCAGATTCAGGAGATCAAGAGGAAGAAAAGGGAGGACGCGGAGAAGGAAACTGCTACCAGTGACAGGAAGGGTAAAGGGCCGGCATTGGAGACCAGGATGGGAGCGAGATCAGGGACGCTAAAGACTCCTCTGCAGTCAAGGGCGGGTACCCCATCTCGTACAGTGCCCCCGAGACGGTTCCGGGGAGATTTTGAGTCCCCTAGGACGCCTGCTGACAGCGTTCGGCCGACTGTCAATCCGAAACCACTGGACAGCATGCCTCCTCCGACGCTAGATGCTCGGGCCGATCTGGAGAGGCAGCTGCTCGTGAAGGCCGTGGCCAAGTTTCCTGACACTCTCATTGGCGATCCACCGAAGAAGCCCGGAAAACCACCCGGTCTCTACAGTCTTGTAGAGCAGACCGGGGACGTTATCGAGTTGGAGCTGCTCACGGACGTGGAGAAAGCGAAAGCAGCTATCCTGACCCTCCATGCCAATGGTACATTGGGACGCAAGGTTTTCAATGCCTGGGGTGTCTTCTCCATTGACCCTGCAATTCGGGTAAGTTCTCCCACCCTGTCCATTGAGTGTGCTTCTCAATTACTCAGCGGATGTATGCGGTCGTCCTTGCTGACTGGTTCCGTCGTTGGTACAGGACGGCCTCCCCACGCCTGTCTACGAAGCCGCGAAGATGTGCATTGAAGCTTTCCGTCAGCGTCATGACGTCGCCATGAGGATGGAAATCGAGCAGTTCATTGCGCACCACCATAGCGTTAGGCAGTACCAAGAGGAGGAAGACAGTTGGAAGTCGCAGAGGGAAGGAGTGCTTGCGGACAGAAGGGCCTGGGTCACTGCAGCGTTGGAGAGGCACGACAGGAACGTCCTGCTGCAGGCAGAGGCATTAAAGTGGAACTGGAGTCCACTCTTCATGCGGTTGCTCCAGAAGCCTGCCCCAGGTTTCCTGACTCTGCCCTGTCGCCATAACGAAGAGGAGTTTCAGAATATCCTTACCTGGATACGCAGTGAGTGCCGTAGCGAGGACGAGGAAGTTGAAGCCCCTCCTTTTGTTAGAGCTCTGAAGCTGTTCAGCAGGCGGGAGAACGGCGTTGAAGCCCCCATGATCTGTCCGAGGGTTGGAATTACATCCCAGTTCCTCTACGACAGGATGCAGCAGGTGAAGTTCGCAATGAAGGATTTGCCCACGGTTGGTCTTCTGCTTTTTCCATCCATGAACACTAATTCTGCCGACTTCAAGGCATTTACCGATGTGACAGCCTCGGGAGCAGGATTCGAGGAGCAGGTGAAAGTCAGGGAGGTCTGGATGCGGAAGTGCTTCTGGCAGGCATGTAAGGACATGCTGGCGCTGGACAAAGAGGACGACCTCAGAGTCCTATGGCTGGAGGCTTCCAAGGCGAGGCGTGAGAAGGCCCTGGAGGACTTCTGGCGTATCATGTTTCTACGGGAGGGGGTTGACTTGGGATATGCCTTGGGGTGCCTGGACTGGACAGGGGAGTGGAAGATTGTGCCCGGAGACGTTATTGCAGCCATGACAGCGCTGCGGGACCTCTCCATTCAGTTCTGCAGGGACCAGTTGAGGCCATGGACAGGACAGGGGAACGAGAAGAGGGGAACAACTTTGGCCGACCTTGAAGGTCTGGACATAGGATGGGAGTTCGGGGCGTCCCAGGTACTCTGTACCATGGAGGCGCTAGGGAGGGTTGGCGACCTGGAGGATGACCAAGAGCAGGACGATGAAAACGACGACGGTTTCATGACGGTGTCTCGGAAGGTTGATGACAGTTCGCCCGGGCGTATGGATCTCCAGCCGCTGAAGGAGACTGGTCAGACATCGGACCTTCACAACGTAAGCGGGTACAACCCCAATGACAGCAGTTCGGCTTCCGTGTGTCTATATACAGGGGAAGTGGTTGACCTGGGATGGGAAGTTTAGAGTAGCAGCATCGGTAGGACGTTAGAGTGAGGACAGGGAACAGTGACATGCAGTCAGCGAGTGGGTTATGGACCTCATCGTGAATTTTTGTAATCGCCGGTAACAGTTGTAGGGACAGTGACGTTGTAATGACCCTTTGTAAATGTTTTGCGATGTTTACTGGTTTTCTTCATGTTTGTGAAAGAATGAGCCAAGTGTTTACGGGTTCAAGAGACAGAAAACCACGAACAGGTTCTTACGGAATCGAAGGGAAAAAATTAAACGAAAAAAGCGTACGGGAAAATATGAAAAAATATAAAAACAAAGTAAATTCAAAGAATTAAAAACAAAAAAAAAAAAAAAAAGATAAAAAAAAAAATTAAATGAAAAAAATAATAAATAATAAAAGAAAGGAAAATGAAAAGTACAGAAACATGAGAAGTAAAGGAAAATGAAAAATAAAGGAAAATTAAAATAAAAGAAAACTGAAAAGTAAAGGTAAATTAAAATAAAAGGAACCTGGAAAATTAAGAAAAAAAAAATAAAAGATAAATGAAAAAAAAAAAAAAAAAAACTAACAAACAGCAAAGGAGAATAACAAACATACACGGGACAGCTACTGCTGATATCATATGCTCTTACTTCCGTATGTGAGCAAGAATTAACATAAGGACCGCTGCTGTATCCTAACCCTGTCCTATGTTTCACACAGTACCCGTCCTCTACCACTGTATTTTCTTGCTAGCCGTCCTGGTCAACTTTTCTTTTCTTCCCTACGTTACCGCCCTTGTGTCTCGACCTTTCTAAGAAACTTGGATGTCGTCGTGTGTTGTTGTCACATTCCCCTGGTGCGAAGTGTGGTTGAGAGAGGGGATGTAATAACCCAGCTTCAGCCTTAGCCTGACGATCGAAGATCTTCCCCTTCATAGAACGCACCTGCGCTAGTGCAAACACTGTGAGTGATCTGTCCTTTGTCACCAAGTCTTGAATCTCTGCAAGCTCGGCTAGAAAATCACGGTACTGACCGTTTGGACCACTTCCCTGAGTCCGGGCAGTTTCGTCCAGAGGAGCTTCCTCCCCAGCAACCACTGTCCTACTATCCTTAAACGCATCAATATGGGAAGTGTCCATACCCGATTCAATTGTCCCCTTCAGCGTACCACAATGCCTTATAATGAGGGCGTCCTCGATGTCCGGATGTAGACAGTTGAAAACCTTGACAGCGTGTTTACAGATGTTACCTCTCTTTCCCATTGGACAGTCGCATTGTGCCCAAACTGAATCAGGACACGTCACTGTCCACACTGCTGGGAAATTATTCACAGATAGCACCAGAGCAATGTCCAACTTCTCAGGATAGATGAGGACATTATCATGGGGGATCTCCCGCGCTCTAAGTACTGCCCCTGCAACAATCCCTTCCGCCTTTCTGTTTTTTATGAAACCGTAAAGCTTACATTGGACGCCATACCAGTAGTGCGTGAGTACGTCCCCCACAAGATGGTAGACCAACCAGTCCATACGTCGTCCTGTGAGCTTCTGTCTTGTCTGCACCAAGATGGACTTCAAGTTAGCGTGATAGGATTCTACAGCAGCATTGGTGTCCTGGCCGCAATGTGGGAAATTCCTGTTCGCAGTAACCCACATGGCAGTTTTCCCACTCCAAGTCTCTTCGAAGTACGAGACGAAGGCTTCTGCAGCAAGAAATTTTTCACGAAGTAATCCTATCTTCACCTTCGCTTTCTGCACAGCTATATCACCTTCAACCATATCAGGGGAGTACATTATTTCCTCTACAGCGTTCAGAACCTGGACACGGAGGACGTCGTCCTTGATCTTCTGGACAACGTTTTCTTTCCAAGCCTTCTTGACATGCCATAAGCACAACATTATGGGCAGTCCAGGCCAAACAGTCCTGGAAGAAAAACAGAACACCCGGTTGAGAGTATGAAAATGGACAGAGTAAAAGGCAGGTAATTTAACAGTGCCCGTCAAACGAGGACCCCGGGGGAGGAGGGGAAGTACCCGATTGCGTTTATCTCCGCCTGAGCATTGTCTACGATAAAAGATCCAGGCTCCCAATCTGGTTGTGCAGCCTTGCAGCGGTCATTAAGTTTTTCAAGCCAGGGCTTGACGTCCTTCTCCTTTGATTTGCCGACAATAATGAATGCAACTGGTATACCATTCTCCCACTCGTCAAAGACCATGACAGTGTACAGCGGGTACTGCAGATATTTAAAACAGAACACAGAAGATTAAAGTACAGTCCAGGACGCATGGAATTCCTCCTTACATTCGAGTCCCTGACGGCAGATACTACCCTGTCTAAGAAACACGGAAAACAGAAATGCTGCGGAATACAAATATGATACATCATACCTTCGGTTCATTAGTTCCAAATGTCGCGTCCATTGCAACCTGCCTCTTATGTCCATATCGAAGCATCATTTCCAGCTGCCAAGGTGTCTGAATACCAAGGCAGAATGGTAATTCCTCCTCCTCAGCAGTAGGGGCAGCTGCATTTAAATTGATGTTACCAAATTCGTGGTAATGGAAAACACTGTCTTCATTCTCTTCTGTCCACATGCGCACACTCAAAGGGTCTTTGACGTGCTTCTGCCATAATTGAGATGCTCTCTTTTTGCTCAAATTGTAAACATCATCAGGCATAATGAATGTGTCTCTACTACAGGGCCTGTTATCTTTGGCGCGCTCCCATACTTCCTTCTTGTGGATGGCCATTACCTGTGCAGGAGAGAATCCCTGTGCTAACTTGGTCCTAATCCAATTTCTTGTTCTCTAGGACAGCCTTGCACCTAAGGCGTGTCTGAATCCTGCAAAGCTACTACCATGACAGGGCTTTCCCTGACTATTGACATGATTCATGTTATGGTACTGTATTTCACAGAGGGTGCTGTCCATGTACAATTGTTTTGCTACGAAATTGCACTGGCACCCTCGTTTTGAAGTCATACCTGCTTGAACCCTGCTAGCTCGACGGATCCTCCCAGGCCCGACCTTTGCTGGAACAGGAATCCCGTCCTGGAATGGAGCATGCTTATCCTCATCGTCTGAATTATCTGAATCCTCTTCTAGAACTTCAACAAAAACCTGGGGAGGCAGTGGTCGTTTAGCACCCTTAAGTCTCTTTGCTTGAGCAGCGGCAAACTTCGCTGCTTCCTTTGCGGCCTTCTTTTCCTGCTTCTCAACTCGCTTTCTAGCATTCTTATGATTCGTTGACAATTTCTTCTTTAGAGCACTCGCAAATATTTTATCAACCTCGTTCTTGACTTCCCCTGTCCTGTCAAGAGGGCCGTACTCGCAGTGAAACCTGTTCCATGCCAGGTCCAATTATGAACAACAGATGTATTAGAACCCTAAAAAATAAATCAGTCTAATTAAGCCCGTCCTGGGCTCTGGTAAGAAGTCAGACATCAGATCTAAGTCCCTCGAACTGATATGAAACATATTCACAGAAGTGGAGCAAATAAGACTTACTTAATTTTCTGCAGGAAACTAGTTTCCTTCGGATTCTCAGCTTGACCGGCCTTGTGTCCTAGGCTGGGGACCTCATTGAAGGTGCACGGGAAATCCCTCATGCTCTGCTCACCCTCGACAAAATCCCCTAGCCGATCCCACGGAATAATCGCACGAAATGTTTCCCTAAGCCTACCACGTCCATTATTTGTCCTCCCTTCCCAAGCGATGTCTGTTCTGTCGAAAGGCCCATCTGGTGGGATCTGCAACCTAGCACGGAGTTTCTCCAGAGTAACATCCCGTACCCTGCCCCCCCCCCCCCCCCCCCCCCCCACTCGCCCTGGACGCCCTCTTCTCAGTCGCCTGTATACCATCCTCATCATCTCCGTCCTCGGCATCGGAACATCGTAGGCATCCAGTACCTTCGAACTCCAATGTGAAGGGATCATGATCCGCAGCAAGGTCGACCACGTCGACCTCCATGGCGACTTCTAGTACGACATAGCGCTACGTGGACATTCGAACCAGGACGGCGCCTGCTTGCGCAGGAGCACCGGGGGACAGCATGCGCTCCGCACTGTGCTGTCACGGCGAGCAGCAGCTCCGCAACACGGCGGCGGGGAGGAGACGCAATGACCGCACTAGGGCACGGGGGGAGAGGGGGGTGCTGGGCGGGGATGCGCTGGAGGGGTGACGTGGCTTGGTGGTGGGCCCGGACGGGGACGGAGCAGACGGACGAGGAAACGCCGTCGAGGGCGTCTCGCGGGTCAGGGGTCGGGACTTGGAAGACCCCGCGGGGGGGTCTCGAGGGGAGGGGAGTCTCGGGCTGCCCGCGGGGCAGCGCAGCCCGCGCGAGGCCTCCGCAGGAGGCTCGTAGCACTAGAATACGGCGATCCCGCCGCAACCTCCCTCCCGTCCCACATAACCTGCCCTGCGAATCTGCATCTCACACACCAGGTTATCAATCCCACAATCGCAACTCGGAATCACGGCAATCATGGAGCTTCGGTTTGCGAATCAGTCGCCTGATTTCGCTGCAAGACAGCGCTGAGATTGCCGATTCTAGACAAATGGGCTCCAAACTGGGCCGAGAATAGCACCGCAAAAGCGATGGTTTCCTGTCGGCGAGGTATAAATTGAGGCGTTTTATGAGCATTAATGCGGCGCCTTTGATAGGTGGATGCCAGGTTGGGACCGAGCATGCTTTGCCAAACTTTGGCATACTTTAGTCGCCGAATGAGCGTCACTGTTGATCACACGAGGAAAAGGAAAGTCAACAATTGTTTGTTCCCGGGTGGTTTTCAAATAGCTAGATAATCGTTGGCTCGTTGCGGATGTTGCATGATTCGTGTGTGTGTTGGCCTTGGTGCATTCATTCAATAAGCTGCCTCGCATCGGCAGTGTGTGGTGTAGTTCGTGAGAAAGTGCGGTTTGAAGAGAAACGTGCGCCGGCTGGTCTCCAAAAGTGGGCGGAGCTTCCTTTCTCTTCTTCTGCTTTGGAGGAAAGGTTGGAGGAAGTGGAGAATTGTGGCGAGTGGATAGTTGGAGATGAGATTGTGATGGATTTGTGATGGTGATATGAGGGTTGCGGAGAAGAGAGGAGGTGGATGGGAGGTTAAGGTTTGGTGAATTGTTCCGGCAGCCATGGTGGTCAGATCTGTGGTTTGGTGCGCTAGGGCAACGAGAATTGATGCTGTGAAGAGTAGGCTCTCGTCACCATAACTTCTTAACTAAGTTGTTTCATTCCTTTTTCTACAACTGGAGTGTCGGTGAGTTGGAGTACATTGATGCGGTGTTTTCTTCTCTGGGCTCTACCTCTGGGTTTCTCTGGGAGATTTTTTCTTTGAGCGTTTTAGTGAGGAGAGGTGGAGACTGCTTGTCATGAAGGTGAGAATGTTTTGGGGTGGCGTTCATTACTAGGCTGCCATTTTTTAGTGGGGGAGATGTGTTTGTTGGTTGGAACAGATTTGAGCCATATGTGGGTTTTAGAGCGGGAGCTTCTTGTGATTAGATTATGATGTCTTTGTTAGTATGGGTAGTGCACTCGGGCGGATACATTTGAGGTTTTAAGTCTTGGTGAAGTAAAGCTTGGCACAGTTTGGGATCTGTGACGATGTTTTAGCAACGTGGTTTATTTCTCTGAGTATGGTGAAGCTGATGTAGTGATTCAATCAACGCCGTTTTCAAGGTTTGAGGATTTCGGTGCTCATGTCTGGTCGATTTTGGTATTTGCAGGTGTGAGTGATTGGCTTACAGGAGTGAATGGTTGGAGAACAATGAAGATTGAGTTTGACAGTCGTGGAGAGTTATAGCATGTAGGAATGCAACCTCGCTGCACGGTTGTCATATTGTGGTAATCATTCTTCGCTCTGACTGGGAGATTACAATCATCCTGGCTTTGCATTTCCTTTAAAAAATTGCTATTTATACTTTCGAATGCAAGAAACCCTGGCTGAGAATCTCGAAGCTTGCGAACAGTGGACGTGTTGCGTTTATTGAATTTGTTGCATACCTTGTAACTTGTAATCTCCGCTGATGATGTTACTCACTATGAAGGTGTCCAGAGCATAAAACTAATTTCTCGTCTCCCAATTTAATTGTTTCTCCTCAGTTGATTGTCATGGAGTTCAGCATGGACCCCAAACCGAGGGCGTGTGTGCCCCGAGTAGACCGATGGCTGGGCCTCTCTACTAATATGATGATTATGGTAAGTTTTATATGTTCGCTACTAATGCAGCGCTCCCTTTCCATGTCTTGAGTTTGGCTTGGTGCAGGTACTAGGTTTCGAAATCCGATTACTTGATATTTTATCAACCTGGGGAAGTAGCTATTCCTGCAGCTAATTATCTGAAGGATTAATTGCTCAAAAGGACTAGATATATGCAGCATGAAATTAATTTACAATCAATATTACTCATTTGGTGGATGTGTGAAACATGCTTTAATTTGTTAACTTTTTCTTGAACAGGCCTGTGGGGGTCTTACATACACGTACGCAGTTTACAGTGGCCATTTGAAAGAAGTTCTCCATTATACACAAGAGCAGACAGACGATGTAGGAGCTGCGAAGGATTTCGGATCTGTTCTGGGTCTTTTCTCTGGTTTTTTTTACAATTATTATCCACCCTGGGTCACCATCTCCATCGGCGCCCTCCTCCACTTATTCGGCTACAGCATGGTATAGCAGCTAGCTGCTTCGCTCATATTCTTGTTGTAGAGCTGCTTTGCTCAATAATTGATGTACAACTTGTATTGAGGAATTGAAGCTCAAGAGTATGCTGTACAACTCAGAGAAATTATTTGAATGTTTCTTTATTTCAAGTGATCTTTACACTAAGAATCATAAACACGTTTCTAGGTATGGATGACCCTTGTTGGAGCCGTGACACCATCATTCTGGCTTGTAAGTGTGTGAACTTCGATCCAATGTCTGATTGCTCTTCATATTTCATAAGCTGACACTCAGTTCAAATTTCGTATTGTTGTGTGTGGTTGGTAATCTACTTATGAGAGTGAGTGAAGGAACTGATCAGTTTAATCAGACAATTAATGGAAGAACGCTGCATGTTGATTTGGAAAGGTAGCTGTGTACATATTTTACTCTTGGTGTCGGCGGCGACAGCTACATAGATACTGGTTGCATTATTACAACGTGAGTAACTTTCCATATTTTCCTACAGAACTCTAGTTGAGCTTTCATCACAAATTTCAAACGCAGCGTGTTAGGAAATTTACTACTATGCTTGGGCTTGACATTAGTTCTTAGATTATTAGATATCAACGTAACCACTACACTCCCTGTTAAGTATGTAAGAGTTGCCATGTCATAGAATCTATTGTGTCTTCATGTTATCGGAATGTTCAGAATGTTCCGTTTTCGCCAACCACTTATGATCATCTAACAAGGTGTAAAATTGTACAGCTTAGAAAGCTTCGGAGACCATCGAGGAACCGCAATGGGCCTTCTGAAAGCACAAGTGGGACTGAGCGGCGCCATGTTCGTCTTGGTACGTTTCTTGCACAGAGCGTGTTTGATTGTATTACACGAAGTGAAAAGTTGTAGGGCTACTGGTTTAAGCAATGCTTAAATTTTCGTAGGTAATATTATTTGAAGAGTGGGTGGTGCTCTATCTTTTTTAATGCATGGAATCATTTGTATATCTGTTTCTCTAACTCGTTTGTTATGTTCAGATTTACGAGGTGTTTATTGAGCCGGATGTAAATCGGTACATCCTCTTGGTTGCTCTTGCGCCATCAGTTGCTGGTTTTGCCCTCGCATACTTCACAAGGCCATTTACTCCCGAATATCAAGATGACGACGCTGAGGATATCAAGCAGAGATTTCGTCTAACCTACGTAAGTACTGAATTATTAAATTTCTTTCAATGATCTGTTTATCAAAATCATCCATGGAACTGTAAATTGTCTTGGAGAATTTTAGATCCATGCACTAGAATGATGATCTTTTTTCTGAGTGCAGGGGGTGCTGATTTCTCTTGGGATCTTTCTCATGGTCGTGATCACCATCAGGGTAAGACTATTTCACTACTTTGGGCGTTCCTTAATAAGGTAGACCGTTGTGTACATAATCGAGATATAACTTGGCGGTGAAAGTCTGCTCTTGCTTGGCAATCTGAACTTACCGAGCGCAAACATCAAGGTTGTGCTAGAACAAGTGCTTCCAATTTCTTACAGTAAAATTCTGCATTGATGACAGGCTCTTATAAATCCAGGAAGACCTGTACTTGCGTTCTACTTGGCGATCATGTTCGTTTTTGCTTCGGCCATGTTCACTATTCCGGTACGTTAAAACTTCCCAAGTGTATGTTCCGCTGCATTGTCTTCATGTGGTGTTAACTTCCGTGATAAACCTTAGATTATTTCAGATTATTAGAAACATGGATCCCGAGTGGTTGTACATATTGTAGTGTTTTCGTTCTTGAAGCCATCATCTGAATTGGGCTTCATGCATTTTGTTACGACAGCTTATACGAAGACCGGTGGAATTTTTTTCCTCTTATTTAAGCTGTGATGGAGTCGATGATGCCGCGGAAGGGACCAATCTCAGAGATTTCTCAAGACGAGGATTCCGGTACAGGAAGAAGCCTTTCCGACCTGAGCTGGAAGACATCCATGAAGGTGAAGAGTCAGCGGCTTTCATGAGTTCATCAGACGTTGACAGTGAAGATGATATTGTTGTCTTCAAAGGAGGCAAAGTCGACACAGAGAAACCCCCAGAACACTCTTTGAGGTCTAGTCTATTCGGCATCGATTTCTGGTAAAAGCGCTAATTTAGACCATTCTTTTTGTTCCGCAGAATTTTTCATAAATCAATGGTTAGTTGTTCTCCTGAAAATCAACAACAGTGCTACTGAACTCTTTCTGGGGGCACAGAGACTTAGTTACAAGATTCTCTATGTTTGCTACAGGTTGATAACGATCGTGATTATGGTTGGTGGCGGCACCGGCCTGGCCATCATCAACAACTTTGCGCAGGTCATGCATTTCCCACAATCTTGAATCGTTGTGACTGTAAGGCTTCATCAGACTGTAGCACCTCTTGTGTCGGTTTGATAAGGATTATAGACGATGATGCTCAAGCAGCCCCTTTTTTCTCTTGACAGATTGGACAGGCATTAGGAGACGGTCAAGTGGACGTCTACGTGGGGCTCATAAGTGTTTGGAGCTGCTTTGGTCGTTTGATGGGAGGGTACGCATGTGACTAGCTTACCTTTGAGATTTTTTCGCTGTTATGTTTCTGGAGGTCAACTTGATTTTCTATTTGTAAAATCACAAACGCCTGGACAGTATGAGTTCCTTGGACTTCAGATAAATAGAAGAGGTAGAAAAAATTCGTGGTAGAATGTCATCACTTGGTAGGTTTAAAATTGCCTGATAATGATTGTGTGTGTACCGTTGTGGTCCAGATTCGGGTCAGATTACCTCTTGAAAAGGGGATATCCGAGGCCAGTCTGCTTGCTTCTGGCGCAACTCTCGATGTGCTTATGCTGTCTTCTCCTTTCAACAGGCTGTGAGTTTAGACATGCCTCTTGTTTATTTCCGGATTTGATCGCTTTAGAACCTGTTCACGACATGGAGATTTGATGACATTCAATTATTAACTGGAGCCTGTCATTCAATTTTAGTCTACTTACTTTGTGACCTTATAGTCCCCGCCCTCAGTAAATCCGCTGCTTGACGTAATGCTTCGTTGTGCAGGGGTACCGTTTTTATACGTGGGATCCTGTATCGTGGGGATGGCGTATGGCTCGCACTGGAGTATCCAACCTCCTATTCTTGCTGAAGTGTTCGGCCTTGAACATTTTGCAACTTTGTACAAGATAAACTCGTGAGTTTCTCTTTCATTTTGCAGTGAATTACGTACAGATGCTTCATTAGTATCGTATTTTGAAACGGACGAAATATAGCAATGGTATTCATTGCGGTGGATATTTTTAGATAGATGTTAGCAGATCCTCTGAGAATTGCTTCACTTTTAGCGTGCCTATTTTGACAGTCAAGCTTTCATCATTTTTGCTTATATTACCATGTTGTGATGATGCAGTGCCGCTGCCCCAATTGGGGCCTACTTGCTATCTGCCAAAGTGGTTGGAGTTTTATACGACAAACAGGCTGCCATCTACAGAAGCCAGGCCCTGACCCACGTTGCACAGAACGTCTGCATGGGCACCCGATGCTTCGGCTCATCGCTCCTTGTTCTTGCCTTCTTATGCGCTCTTAGTGCCATTTTGAACTTCTGGTTCATGATGCGCACTCGCTCATTTTACAGCCCGCCTCAACCATCCTCACCATTTAAAATCCATGTCTAGGTTGACTCAATGCAATCACACATGGAACTTAAGAAGGTTTTGTTAGCATTTAGTATTTGCAGTAGCGTTAGGATGAGAGTCTTCTGCTTAGGCAGATTTGTTGTGAAACTAAATTCCAACAACCTGTAGTGTATGTATCATAATAGCTTTGCCTCCAACCAAACCAGAAGTGTATGTATCACAGTGCTACTTCTCATCGTGTTACTTCTATGTTTGCCATTTCCTTGATGGTAATATGTTACTACGAAGCTGCGTACTTAAGAACACCATCTCATGTAGAGCAAGACTCCATGGATGGGTATCACTTTGCACGTCCTCTATATTTTCAAACATTAAATTTGGCTTCTCCCGTTAGATGTTGAACTTTGACAGCATCAAGCAACATTCGAGGGCCTGCCCGTTAGATGTTGAACTTTGACAGCATCAAGCAACATTCGAGGGCCTGCACGAGGAGTTAGGTGAAGAAGTTCTGGATATGGTATGTTTTGTAGGGCACAAGATTGAAGAGTGTAGCCTTGGAATGGTAAGGATTGGAACTTGTAGAAAATCAAGCGGAGTGAGATCTTGTGTACAAGGTTAAGGATCAGTGTGTGAGGACCTGTCCACTAGAAATGTTATAATCTATGAATAGTTGACTGGACATGACAAAGTCCTTGTGAAAACTCACCACTGCTTTCCTCCACAAGTAGACTTATGCTCAGTCATTTTGTGAATTTATTGTATTCTACTCCTGTCTTACTATGTTAGCTTGAACCAGTCTATGTATGATGTGCTTTAATGAAATTATCATATTTTGTTTGTGTCCTTTGTCAAATAATACATATGGATATATGATGTGCTTGTTTTGAGTATTTCAATTCATCTACTTCCCACCCCTTTAGTAGCCATGACTCTCAACCACCAGACTATGAAAAGAAATGCATCTTAGACAAATCCATCCTCTTATGAGGAACTCTCAACAGTTCAGGTACAGACAAGAATTCTCAATCTGCAATACTCTCAACCAACAATATATTGAAGACAGTAAACTCAACAAACGCTACTAACTTTGCAGACAAATTGGAACCATAAGTCAAATATCAATGCTCTGCTCTGCTCCAGTAGAAGCAGTAGAAACGCTAGAAGAAGTGAAGCAAGAGGGGTGGCAGCAATAAGTGTGGTGGTAAACTGTAACTGTGGGAGGAAGATACTAAAATTCAGGTGTTTGTAATTGCAAGTATGTTTTGTCGTACATATACATCCGTAAACACTGATCATTTTGTTTGATAGATCAATGCACTATTGTGCATTAAATTTTCATCTGAGCTGAGTGAAATCATATCTCACATCCTGAAGCATTTGCGTATCGTTTTCATGCGTTGCACATATGTTTTTATATTATCAAACTAGTACGCTTGTCTCCTTCAGATCTGCAAGCATTGTGTAAACAGCGGAGTGCCAAATTCTGAATAGACACTTCGCGAGTATACAACAGATGCGACTATGTCGCTTCAAAAAGATGGAAGCTAACACGATTTCTAGAAACCAAACACGTCATTCATAATTGGAGATCACGAACCTGCCAAAGACATATTACGGAGCATTGTGATGAATCATGATTTATTCACATTGCCAAAGTGGTTCCACAACCACAGACCAAGAAATTCAGCTGCAAGCAGCAACTGTCTATTTTACAAGTCCCAACAGGCATCGCCCGTTGGGACATTCATTTCGTCGAATTTCGCCATTCTAGTTTCCGGGGGTGAAGTTCGTCGCGTACGCCCATGCGTTGTTCGCCACCGGGTCCGCCAAGTGGTCGTTCAAGTTCTCCAGCGGGCCCTTGCCCGTCACGATCGCCTGCACGAAGAACCCGAACATCGAGAACATCGCCAGACGCCCATTCTTGATCTCCTTCACCTTCAACTCCGCGAACGTGTCGGGATCGTCAGCCAAACCCAAGGGGTCGAATGACCCTCCGGGGTAGATGGGGTCCGTCACATCTCCCAGGGGTCCTCCGGCAACTCTGTATCCCTCCACGGCGCCCATCAGGATCACCTGGCATGCCCAGATGGCCAAGATGCTCTGCGCGTGCACAAGGCTCGGGTTGCCCAGGTAGTCCAAACCTCCCTCGCTGAAGATCTGAGCTCCGGCCTTGAACCAGACAGCCTCACCGAACTTCGTTCCGCTCTTGGCCAAAAGCTCCGGCGTCAGGCACCCAAGAGCTCCCAGCATGGCCCAGCGGGCGTGGATCACCTCCAGCTCCCTGTTGCGGGCGAAGGTCTCAGGGTCCGACGACAGTCCGGCGGTGTCCCATCCGTAGTCTCCAGCGAACTCACCGTTCAGGTATGAGGGGGTCTCGCCGGAGAAGGGGCCCAACCACTTGGGTCTGTCAGCACCATACCTGCCATGTCACAAGTGTAACAATTTCAGCATTGAACTGACTCCTCCTTTCAATTTTCCACAAGAACATCGGCACCCATTCTATGATCTTCTTATGAAACCCTTATCCACCAATCACACATTCTCCTGGCATAATGTTCATTGGCACAGACACTCCCTCTGAAAACCAATCATGCAATGCCAGATGAAGACATGCGACACATCCATTGCTATTTAATCCTAGATTCACTGCATACACTCTACACTACAATCATAGTCTTTGCAATCTGATGCACAAATTGCCCCATCTCTACTCAAACTCCAACCTGTAAACACAAACTAAGAACAGCTCCAGCAACAAGATGACGTTACTGAGCGATCCAGCTAACGACACCCCAGTCTCTAAACCGAAACAGACACAACACTCACCAGATGCTGTCGCTGCCGGAGGACTTGCTGGCACTCTTGCGCATGGAGACGCGAGCCTCGCTGCTGCCCACCTGGCGGGCGAGCTCATTCACAGGCTTGAGCAGCGACTGCCCAGCCAAAGCTGTGGAGTGCATGGCGGTGGCGGCGGCCATCGCTGGTGCGGGACAGTTCTAGTCTGGCTGAGGACTGGGCAAGTGAAGGAGGAGATTCAGATACTGATCGATGCGATTGAAAGTGCCAGTGTTGGCATATGGTTTATAGTTTGACTGTCGATCGTCAACAATGCCTGGAGGAGAGCATCAGCATCGATCGAGCCACATCCTGGGGAACTCGTGTTGCGAGGGCTGATTGGGTGCGGTGTTCGCAATTCGGATATCGTGAGTAGATTGGGCGATCCAATGTCCGTAACGTGGGCTCGGCGTTTGAAGATTTTCTGTCCGTAACGGTTCGTCGAAAGGAGTTACGGTGCCTGCCTCTCAAGTGTAGGTGAGGCGGAGGAACGTGAGCATTTCACTCAGCGTTTATATTTTGTTTTTCTGGAGGTAACTTAGTGCGACAAGCACCTAGGAATGAAGCCAGGTAAGAAAAATATGTACAGTTTCATCCATTTGAATGTACTCATCCATAAAATTATCTATAATAAGGTACTTTCATCCAAACACTGGCGAATTTTGTTAATTTTGTAGACGAGTTAAATGGCGATTTCATCCAATATTTTGCTCAAATTTTCCAGTGTATCAATAGCCAACACTCAAACCAGGTAAGATTCTGGCGAAAATTCACCAGCAAAATAAACGTTGATTTCACTTTTCAACCCAGTTGCCCTTTCTGTCGTCTTAGCACATAAGTACGACTGTCCTAAAACCACCAACTTAAGGATTCTGAGTTTTTTTGGAGGATTAATTTCGGCATATATTTTTTCCATGTAAGAAAGTTGTTTTTAATAAAATGTAAATTTTTCAGAATTTTCTGAAGTCCTAATACTAAAATAGATACAAATTTCTAAAGGTAAAAGTACTTCGTGACCCAAACCTGATCTATAGGTTTTCCCATAATTTTCACTCATGATGATACTCAAAATTATCAGCTTTTTGAGTGTTCTAATTGGTCAATTTGAATTGTGAAATTGGTGGTTCTGGGTCTCAATTGTGGTGGCCAAAAAAAGGTCTACACGTCAAAAATGGGGAAGGTGGTGCTTTTACGAGAATCGACTTTAGTTGTTGTAAATAGTGTGTCAAATATGAGATATATCACAGATTGTTCGACTTGGGTGGTTTATAGTTGAGTCATAGTGAGATCCCAGATCATAGTGCCTTACAGTGAGATTTCTGCATTAATTAATTAATGCAGAAACCTCCCTGTGGGACTTCTGCACAAATCTCACTTTGCACAGGGTTTGCATTAATTAATGCAGGGTGGGCAGGAGGGCGGAGGGGTAAGTGGCGCACCTAGGAAGGTTGGTGGATCTTGGAGGGTCTTGGAGGGGCGACATTATCCCATAATGTTTGTACGCCCTCACCCCCCCTCAAAGTACAAGAGGGCTGGGGGTGCGTAGTTGATTCAAAACTATCCCAGTTTGCCATGTGGAACTCTCTCAAGGGGGTCCATGTGGCAGAAGTACCACAGTGAGGTTTCGATCTCATTACAACTTACAGTTGTATACTCATTACATTACTATGATCTCATAGTAATGTAATGTGTATATAACTGGTAGTTGTAATGAGATCTCATATCATAGTGTCTCATAGTGATTCCCCAAGACCCCCCGAAGACTCTCCCACGAGCCTCCCCCAAGACCCCCTCAAGACCCTCCCTAAGACCCCCCATTGCGCCACGTACCTCCCCTCCCCCGGCGTCCCCTCCCCACCCCTGCATTAATTAATTAATGCAAATCCGGGTCGGGAGTGAGATTTGGGGATATGTCTCCAAATCAATGTCAGATGTGGAAGGTAGATGATAAGCACAAGGTGATAGGAAGCCTTGTGATTCTTTAAGATTTGGGTGAGATTGAAGGAGTGCAATAAAATAAGCATATTAGTTATGCAGAGATAGTGATGCAAGCATTGCATCGTATGCATATTTACTTCCCATTTTAGTAGAGAGATAAGGTTGAGACATCTAAAATTGATCACTTGAAGATTTTAGCATATGTAATTGAGGTGTATAATTTGAAGAGGATTTTTCATGTGTACAAATATAAGGTTCTTGTTGAATGTAAAAGGTTTTGTAATTTTATTCCCAACACTGAAAAAAATACAATTATTTGAAGTGAAAAATTAAAATCAAACATAGTGGAGATATAGGCTAATGTGAAACCAACTACGGCACTAGATCTTGATCATGGTGCAACTTTCAAATTATTTTCATACAATTTGTTTTCTATCAATTATGTTTGATACTCTCTTCTAAATCCACTACGATTTTGAATTTGAAACTTCTCTGAAATGAATTCAAAGCTTCTTGAAAATGGAGAAGTCTAGTGATGAGTTATTAGTGGCCGGTTGGATATGAGTGTCTCTACTTTAAGTGAAGTTTTGACAAGGGGTGTTCAAAGTTCTATATTTGTTGATTGGGACTTCAATGTTTTGTTTTTTGAATCATTACTAATATTCCACAAAATATCACTATTTGATTCTATGTAATAGCAAACAGAAAAGACTTTGCAATACATGAAAGGAGGTAGAATAAAGGTATGTTTCCACCTGGCCTTAGAGGTGGTCTTAGAAGGCGCTTGTATCTACATCCTTTAGTAATTATCAATCCTACATGGATGTCTATTTGGCAAACTTTAAAGAAAGGATATTAATTAACATACATGATGACAAATAAATACTTGAGCCATAGTAGGCAATTGTTAAGGGAGCACCAAAATTGAAAATATTCCTAGGTTTTAAGCACCTAAAAATGGTTTTAACTAATATCGCTCTAGGGAGGCCATTATGTAATCTAGCTAATATTGATGAGACATTTCCAAACCTCATTGATGACACCTTTTATAAATAGAATGTATTCTTCTGCAGAAGGCTCAAGGAAATGTAGAGCACCAAGCATGACATATAATATGCCACACCTCAATCCTAAACAATAAACCTCGTCCTCATCATGATAAGGCGAGCCCTCCTCAACCCGTCTTCTCTGATACTATTTTTAGGGAAATTGCGGCCTCTTTATTGTAAATTTTATATTTTTAATGGATTCTAGGACCCCGAATTCGTCTCGGGGATCTACTCAATTATTTTTGGTTAATTTATGTATTTTTTTTAAAAAAATAAAAAAATCATTAACAAGCAAATTATTATAGGGGCCTTTTTGCCCCCACCAATGGAAACCCTGTTTTGGGGGCCTCATCATTAAGATGAGGGCAAGGTTTATTGCCAGGGCACCTCAATCAGTCCGGTTGCTGAGAGATATTTTTGCTATGGAAAATTCTTTATTCCACAATTGCATATTTTGAATCCTTTATTGATATGTTATGAGAGGATTGTGTTTGTGTTGTCATGAATGATCCTCATAAGAAAAATAACATTTGAGTTGAAATTAACTAGTCTAATCAGAAGGTACATAAATTATTTTTCTCATTGGAATTTGAACAACACAAACTGGAGAGTCTATCATTTTGGCGTTACAATAATAATAATATTAGCTTATTACAATTATGTTGGGCTTTAGAAGGAAACGGTCTAAGGTTAATTGGTGCTAAATGAACATGAACGTAATGTAAATGGACAGGAATGAGATGCTAAAATAACACATCGTTGTGAGGTTAAATTGGCACTACCATAAAACCGTGTAGTTGTAATGTATGATAAGTTATACACTATGCTGTGTAGTGTCAATTATACACCTTGGGCATTAAATAATGAATGACCCTTGTGAAGGGTGCCACATGCACCCTCATGTGGCGTGGCACTTATGAATCTAAAGCAAATTTGATATCAACTTTATTTTGGGGTCAAACGATTGTAAAACAACATTAAAATCAAAGTCCTCTAATCCACACATCAACATGATGCTCTATAAACTTTTCATCCAAACGACATCAAGATAATCCTTTCATTAAATTAACATAGTTCTAGCGTATTGAACATTAGAAGTATGACAAAATGACACCTCACAAGTTCCATTTTACGTGACATTAATCGAGGGCATGTCAAAATTAATGTCGTGGGGGGTCTGGTGTCCGAAAGATATTGGAAAGACGTTGGTCAATTGTTGATGTCATGTCGACACGTTTGAACGCTTCATCCGGACAAAAAACCAAAGTTACTTGGCGCCGGGTAAATCCTTTGGATTGTTGGATTTGAGTGGATTGCGACGCGGCTACATCTCGGTCGTTGGATTATGTCGACGGCCAATGAGGCCAATTGATTTGTCTTATATTTGCTACCTGTTCTATAGCAATTGTAAGACGCATCTCTCAAGCTCTATGAATAATCCACTGATTTCAAATTACATTGGCTACATGTTCTACATCTCTACAATTCAACACCTTTATGGACAACCCACTGATTCCAAGAAGTTCCACCAAAGCATGCTCTATGGAATTCAATTCCACCAAGTCTTGATAAAGAACTAGTAGCCAATATAGGCTAATTGACTATATTATGCTAAGAGTATAAGAAATTTTGTTACATTGTAAGGAGTTGTTTATCACCCACTCCAACACCATAATGCATCCCAAACCAAAACAGAGAATAATATCATCCAGAGCATAACCTAACATCATCCAGAACACGCCCCGATATCATCCAGAACACGCCCTGATATCATCCAACTCGCAGCCAGATCTCATTCATCTATGACGGCGATTCTAGGGTTTGAGTGCTCTCTCTCTCGCTTACTTATAAGCTCGCTATGCTTACTGAGGCAGTAAATCCCTCGTCTATGTCTTGGAATCCCTCGGTCTGTGTTGTGGTTTCTCGGTGTGCTTGTTCTCGCTGACTTACTTGGTCCCGTATTCATATTCAATATCGTGGAATTGTAGTGTGTTCCGATTTGTAGCTTCTATGGAGCTTTGTAGGTCGTGTTTGACTAGGGTTTTGTCTTCTAGGGTTTCGTGTTTCTGAGGTCTGCAGGAATGAGGACTTCAATTAGATGTGCGAGGCGGTTATGCCGTCGGTGATCTTACAAAATTGAGGCATAATCCATTCTTAACTGACCTGCAGCTTCTTGGGTTTTTTTGGTTTTTGAAAGTGTGCATGGGAAGAGATCATATGAGGACGAAAATACTGCAACAAAATGAAGCAAGCTTCTGATTACCTATATTTAAGTCTCTGATGATTCTCTCTCATGTGACGTTTTCGTTTTTTGGTGCGGGTATTGTGCTATGATTTCAAAAAATTCCTCGTACTGAGTGCCAAAGGCGTGACAGACGACTTTACACCCATAGAATATGAGCACACTTCTAAGCGTCTATAATACGGTCTGCTATAGTGTCCAGGGCGTGTTGGTTCTTGGTATGGGCAGCTCCCGATATCGGAAGTATGTGAAGAGTTTTTCTATGCAGGAAGGAAGGGGATCTACAATTTGACTTCGCAGCTGTTTTGAGTGCTGTGCGAGATGAAGTTGATCCCGAGAGACAATAGGATCCTTCACTTTATCAGTTGGCATATTACTGCTTTCTGGTCATTTTTGGGTTCCTACAAGTGTATTCTTTATCAACGAATTTAGTTCACCGCCTCAGTTCACGTTCAGTTTCTTAAATAGAGATCTTGAAACCAACATCGAATTCTTTCTCGACATATCCAAGAACCTGTTCCTGTCTCAGGTGGACAAGTCCCTCCCACGGCAGTAAGCACCTTCAAGCAAGGAATGCAATGATGACACAAAATACGGCGATGGCGGTTGTATTGGCGACTCCCAAGAAAACAGTAAATGCCGGCGCGGCAAAGACGGTGGACATTTACTCTTTCTTAGGAGTTGCCACTTCAACCACCATCGTCGTACAAGATGAAATATCAACCGCTTGACAGATGCTAAAGAACACCTGTTTTGGCAAGCGAAAACGGACAATATAGCCAGATCTTCACTGCATATTTATTTAACTTTTTATTGTGTGCATTTAGTGCACAACAATCCGATGATGGTAAAGTATTGACCTAAAAACAGTGTGATTACAGTGGAATTTTATACGACTGCATAAGAGTACATAGTTTAAAATGCAGAGCTTTAGTTACTGATACTAAGAAGTTATGGGAATTTTTGCACATAGCATCCAGAATTGAGCATGAGTTCTGTTGATATGAGCTAGGTCACAAAAAATCTTGTGGTGTGCACAAGTATTGCAGATGATTCCCAATTACAGGAGCAACTGCGCCCAGCAGTTGATCCTGCATACTTTTCTAATGTGCCTACTACACGACATGGCGACGCTAACTGCGAAGATTAGAAGAAGGTATTACTTCCGAGTCACAGATCGACTCCAGTGTTCAACCACGCTGTGCCTTTCAAAGAATTTCATCATTGGTCCGAAATTAATCGTTCCTTCCATCGTAGCCAAACCTTAACTCAAAACTCCGGATAAATTTTGTACAAAGTGGAACCTCTGGTACACGGGAAAATCCTAAAAGAGAATGGTTAAGAGCTGACAACTTTAATGCGAAGACGTGCAATTAAATTGCAAGCGCCGTGTGCATAATATAGAATCGAATACGTAACAAAATAAGGTTCAAATATGTTGATAGCCTAGTCTAAAGTTCACAAAACTGTTGTCTTCATTTTTCTGCTGCTTTATCCTACACTTACAATCGAGCAGCCATGAACTGCCTTAACGACGTTGGAAGTTAAGGAACTTGATGGCAAGAACAAAAATCAGGGAGAAGAAAAGAGCCCATCCAGCCAACCCTACAGCAGTCCACTTGAGGAAGCTGCGCTCAAATCCGAACTGGTCCTTGATATATTGCTTCACTGTCGTCTGCGCATCACTGCCTATTACTGTCAGAGCTGTGGATACATCGCCCATCTGGGAATTCACAAGACCGTTGATGATCCAGGAAACGGGGCAAATCCAGTAATACCAGATCCACCATGGAGGGATCATCTGCAACAGCCAAGCCACAAGTGCACCATTAGAGCGTGCATACACCCCCAAAACAAGTTTAGAACAAACAGAAAAAGAGAGAAAGAAACGCCCTCTAAGAGACACTCAAGATTCATGATGGCCAAAGAAGCAGTAGTTGAGGGCAAGGTAGAAGTGTGCATACAGGTTTGGAAATCAGGAAGCCGGAGAAGAGGTTGAAGAGGCCGTAGAAAAATGAGGCACAAATGGTGGCAAGCGTGGCGTTCGGAGTGAGAGCCACCATCATCATGCCGTAGTATGTGAAAGTGATGACTCCAAAGAA
This sequence comes from Ceratodon purpureus, assembly GCA_014871385.1. Taxonomy (NCBI): domain Eukaryota; kingdom Viridiplantae; phylum Streptophyta; class Bryopsida; order Pseudoditrichales; family Ditrichaceae; genus Ceratodon; species Ceratodon purpureus. The sequence continues at coordinate 17,061,145 of CM026422.1, read as the reverse complement.
CAGCACATAGAAATACCAGAAAAACTTGGCAGCAGTCCACTCGAACCCAATCATGGAGTAGCTGACGACTGCGTACATGATGGTTTGCACTAGCACGTATGGTATCTCGACAAGAACCTGCTTCCCACAACCAGAAGCTCAGTTAGCCACAAAAAGTTTCATGAAAGCGTTGATGATTTATCATTGAACTTAGCATTACATTCAGCTAATTTGGTTAAGATTTCGAGTTCAGTGAGCTTGCCTGTGCTAAGGCATACGGAATGGCAGAGAACATTCCAGCTGCCTTCTCTCGGTAGAAGACAGTGCGCTCAATGCTGATCACAGGTTGCACCACACCGCAGTTGTTGAAGCATAAGAAAATGGTCGACCCATAAAGGGCACCCAATATCCTAATCAAGTCTCCGGAGTTATCCCTGGACAAACAAAGTTACAGCCAGATGTTAGATCAAGTGGAAACATGTAGAGCTAGAAGTGAAGTCAAGGGCACCATCAAGAGAAGGCTTAACTGTTTACCTCTTTGTTCCAATTTGCCAGAACAGGCTGCCGAGAATCAGGGCAATGAGAAGAGTGAAGATGAAGCGGACGAGGTTGTAATCAGGGCTACGCCAATAAGTGATGAACTGCTTCCATAAGATGGTCTTCAGCTGGTTTGTGAAGCTTTGGGAATATTGTGTGGGGAAGTACAAATCTGAAGAGCCTGGTGCTGGGGTCTTCAGCTGCTCTACAAGATCCTTGTTCCGTCTGCCAGGCCACCCAATGCATCAGTAAGTGTACTCCATGTGCACATTCTTATTGCAATCTTGAGGACTATTAGGAGTTGCCGAATGAAATGTTGGGAAGAGAAGAGTAATAAGTGGTTCTTACTGGTAAAGGCTCGATCTTAAATAAAGATCTGCAAAGTCGACTCCAAGTTGATTCTCCATGCTAGTGTTTGTGACTTCTAACATCCAAGTGGCTGGATTGTATCCATCCTTGATTTTTGCAACCCCAGGAAACGCCTGGACAAAAATAAATATCGACGTTCAGATTCTTCTCAGAACATGCTAAAATATCAAAAAACATCCTGTCTGTTAATGTGTAAATTTTAAAGAATATTTTATGTCATACCTGGAAATATTCGATGAGCTTATCAGAATTATGTCCGAGGGGTCCATTGTAAATGATTCGTCCTCCACGCTTCAGAAGCAACAACTGCACATTGCACATAAAGAGTTACCTTCTATAGTGAGTAAATCTGGCTCGAGTACGATCGCTCTATCTTCTGTAAATCTATTCAATATTCAAGAATGTTTCACTAAAAATTCATACATACCTCATCGAAGGCTTCGAAGATGTCAATGCTAGGTTGATGAATGGTGCACACAACAGTCCTGCCAGTGTCCACTGTGTTGCGGACAGTACGCATCACAATAGCTGCAGCTCGAGCGTCAAGGCCACTGGTGGGCTCGTCCATAAAAATAATGGAGGGATTGGCTACCAGTTCTACAGCAATTGTGAGACGCTTCCTCTGCTCCGTGGACAACCCACTGATTCCAGGGAGTCCTACCAAGGCATGCTCTATGGGGTTCAACTCCACCAAGTCCATCACTTGGTCCACAAATTGCTGCAAAGCCACAAACAATGGATTTATTAACTTAATTATCTGCAAACATTGACCATGGATGTTCTGATTTAATTTCGAGGTTCATTACTTGGTTGAAATGTCAAAACTAGAGGTTGAAGAAATGTGTTCTTGAGAAATGGACAATGCCAGGATAAAGGTCCTGAGAGAGCACATACCAGTTTATCTTCGTCGGAGATGTCAGGAGAGAGACGAAGCCAGGCAGAGTAAACAAGAGACTCTCTTATATCCAATTGAGGAGAGTGGATGTCGTTCTGCTCGCAATAGCCTGCAATTCTAGCAAAAGTGGCTTGGTTCTTTGGGTATCCAGAGATTCTAATGTCACCTTCTATGTAACCACCTGTTTTCCTTCCTGCAAGCACGTCCATAAGAGTTGTCTTCCCTGCTCCACTTACACCTACCAAGGCTGTGAGCACACCGGGTCTGAAGGAGCCTGTGATGTTGTTCAACAGCTTCAACCTCGGCTCTGTCACACCTTCAGCCTTCATTTGCTGCAGTGCCCCATAAATCCACCAATTTTCTCATATTAGTAAATATAATAATCATATAATCAAACTGAATAAAAACTTTTGAATAAGGTACTGGAAAGTAGAATCGAAGGTCCACTTACAGGAGGCATGTCAACGAAATAGCTGATTTCATCGAAGGAGATAGACAAGGGCTCGAAAGGAAGAACCATGCCCTTCGCCTCCTTGGGCACCACCATTTGCCTGTCGCCACTAGATCGCCGGCTTCTGCTCAATTGCACTTCTCTCTTAGAAAGTTTCTGAGACTTCGCTGTTGAAGCTCTCCGTGATGAGGAACGGTGTTTCCGAGATGACGATAACGACGAGCTATCAAAAGACCCTCCTACTTTCACTGCTGCTTTATACGCCAGATCCTCCTCAGACATAATTGGAGAGGGCGTTCCCAAAGCTGCATAGCCACAATCGCTTCATTATTATAGCAAAAGAATCATCCCTCCTGGCCCCCAAAGCATCATATGAAAATCAGCTCTTGTGGTATAATCCTTACACACTATTAAAACCATGAGTGTTCAATCTTACCAGGCATGAAACCGAGAGCAATAGTGAAGCCAATATTGTAGATGATCGCCAACCCGAAAAGTGCACCCACACCGATCCAATACCAGTATCCCTCTGTGTACTGGCCTCGGGCTGCCAGGGCAGCCACTCCCACAGTCTGATTCCCGGTACCAATAGCCAGCTGTAATCCAAAAACAATCGTTAAAATCCACCACTTGGTCATCCTGTGCGCATATCAAAATATATGGAAACAAAATTTTACATGAAAATTCATTCAACTTACATGTTGCCAACGTTCACTAGTGAGCTCATTCACACTGATAGCCTGCTGTGCATACGTTATCGGTGAGATCCAGTAACCCCAGATCCAGTACTTGGGGATATCAGGTCTGCCAATGAGGAAACCTCCGCACATGAAGAAGACGAGAATGAACACAAAGCCAAGAGTGTTGGCCAGGATCATGGTGCGGCACAAGGCACCGACAAAACGAAACAAGGCACCAGCCATCTGCTCAACCATGAACAGCAAGAGCATTTGCTTGAAGAACCGACTGGGTTCAGGGGAGTAGCCTGTCACGTAGTAGGTCATGCCCACCCACACCACAGCCTCCAGTAATGAACCAGGGATGCTGAGCACCACGGCTGAAAGAGAGTAAGTCCAGGCAGGGAAAAAGAGCATGTCTCGTTGCTTGATGATCACTGGGAGGCGGGCAATCGTCATGGCAAGCTCTCCAAACCCACCGAACATAATGGAGATGATAGCAAAAAAAGCTGCGCCTAGATAAACTGTGGCATCGTTGATTGTTTCGTGCTCTAGTCGTGTGCGGAAGAATACGGTCATGGAGATAAATGCCCCCAAACAAACCTGCCATGGTGGAGCTAATGTGAGAAATATATCAACAATTAAGTCACTAATTACTTGAGTTCGTAACCAGTGAAGTGATTGATTGAATGGCTACGCTAAATGTGAGGTACTAGAGTTGAGCACCTGCATGAGTTTGAAGACCGTGATGATGGCGTTGCGCTTAAAGAGAAGTAGTTCCTTAGAGAAGTTGGTCTTGAAAAGCTCTTTTTTGGTGCCTGCATATTTCTTCTTGCATAGCGCAGCTGGATGGCTCTTATCTTTCGGAAATGGCACGGATATGTCTTGTAACATTCTGTCACCAGTTTCGAATTTCTTGAACTTCTCAGCAAATGCTTGAACTGAGATGTATCGGTATGGATGCTCGTCATTAGCCCAGTACTGTTCCTGGTCCTTAAGAGAAGTCACCTGTATTGCAAATGTTGATTGGCATTCCATTAGAACCAGATGTGAATATTACTATTGATATTAGTAAAGGTGCAACTATAAAGAAGTGGACAGTATTTATGGATTTGGTGGTGTACATACCTCTTGCAAGAAATCAGCAATACCCTTCCTGTCAGGGCACTTGAAGCCGCAGGCTTCAAAGAAGCTCATGACATCGTCACGGGGACCATGGTACACGACCTGGCCCTCGGACAGAAGAATGACATCGTCGAAGAGATTAAATGTTTCAGGTGCTGGCTGCAGAAGAGAGACCACCACGGTGCTGTCCATCAATCGGGTGAATTGGCCCAAAGTTTTCACAATTGAGTATGTTGTGGAGCTGTCCAAACCCGTTGAAATCTCGTCCATGAAGAGAGCAGTGCATGGACCAACAATCATCTCACCTGCATTGTTGATTTAAAGAGAGAGCTTAATATGTGCTTCACTCACTCCTTGGCTTACGTAGACTTGTAAGCAACCAAGAAAACGTAACTATGAATAACAAAGGAACCCCAAACCCTTACCTGTTGTAACCCTCTTCTTCTGACCACCTGAGATTCCTCGGCGCATATCGTCTCCAACAAGTGTGTCAGCGCACACATCCAGTCCCAAAATCTGCAAGGAAAATTTGGTATGATCAAATCTCCAAATTCCCTCATATTTTTTCATTAGCATAAACCCTAGAACATGAACTGAGAAACAATCAAAATACTGTGCAGCTTTAGAGCGAGGCTCACCCTCAACGTGTAATCTGTTCCAACACTCTGTTGATGTCCTGCAACTACTGTCATCTGCATCAACCAACATACAGTCAAGTGACAAGTCAGTACATTCTAGTTGCAATACAATGTTTTAACATGGAGAGACATACTTCTACTCACACCAAGCTCAAAACTCAGTTCCAAAGAGGATGCAGAAAAAAAGGGTAAGTGCAGAGTGGACAAGCCAACGGACCTTCATGAATGCATCTACATCTGCTTCAGGGTAGATACCAGCCTCCTTTTCTCTCCGAGTTACCTCCTCCAGTAGCTCTGCATTGCGAAGAAGCACCGCCATGTCAGAAAAGAAATACTTGCCGGGAGAGTCACCATGGAAATGTGTAAGGAAATCATGTTGATGTTCACAATCTAGTAACTAATGAATCTCTCACCGTATCGTGTGCCAACGCCCTGGCACTTGGCAGAGAAGTCCAATGTTTCCCGGACGGTCATTTCACCAACATGGAGATCACGCTGGCTGATGTAAGCCGCCGTCTTCTGGGGCACAAACTCGTTGTGGGTATGTCCATTTAGAGTCACCTTCCCCTTCACACGCAAGCTCTTCTCCAGCCTCCCTGCTAGAGCCAAGAGCAGCGTCGTCTTTCCAGAGCCGGGCGGGCCGAGCAATAGAGTCATCCTAAAGCAATCACAACAAGCCTCGATTAAATCTTCTGCATTGAGTCAATTAACAGTAGAAAATCACCGGCAAAAAACCGGGCTTGTGTGGCATGATTCAAATCAGTTTGCAAAACGATCGTAGTACCTGCCGGGCTTGACAACACCACTGACATTCTCCAGAATGGAAAGCTTCGCCTTCTTGGTAATTGGGATATGAAGTGCGTCTAAAACAGCCTGCAATTCAATGTACAACACAATTACTACACTTGGTAACATGAAGAAATATCAATTGAACTCGATTCAAGTACAAGCTTCATGTCGAATATTATTTCTACACCCCACTTCTGTTTGTACCCTATGGTTACAGGAAAGATGACACTACCTCAACGAAGTTCCGGGATACATTCCAGAGAGACGGCAGAGCTCGATTTCCAACGTAACAATCCGCTTCAACTGAAAGATTCTCATACCGCACTTCGATTTTCGGCAGCTCGATTCCAACTCTGCAACATACACACACATATACTACCTGTCAAAACGAAGCTCGCCGAAAACAAATTAGGAAAAAGCACTTCACTGGCCAGCCTTCGAATAAATCACAGAAGTACACATCCGACTAGCGTCATAGCTGAAATCTCAGGCAACTTTTTAGAAAATCTCAGAAAATTGGTTGACTTCTTTAGCAAGGCTAACTGGATTGCCCATTAGTGTCGAAGATGGGTCTCTAACTGTCTACAGAATGAAGAATTTGTTTACTATCACCATAGCCGCAGAAATCGAGTTTGCAAAACGATCAAATCAGTTTGCAAAACGATCGAGCTGGTGTAGGACACTGAATTGCAACAAAAATGGCGCTCTACAAAATGTTTGATTATTTTTAAGACTAAATAGGTTGTGACATAGGAGGTTGATTTGAGAGCTTTAAAATTACAATGAGAGGGTAATTCTAGTTCCGTTTGATATCGACAAGTGTTTCTTGGGAAACGAGGGCGTACTAGTCTATAACTTCGCAAACCTAATTTGGCAGCTTCTTCTGGACAACAAGCAAAATTATACATGATTGGAATTATTGAAAACTATCGCCACAACTAAAACTTTCTAATAGTTGAGGCAATGCAGGCATCTTTCTGAGGCTCCTGGAAACATAGAATTCTTCGGCGAAATTGTATTGGTTAGTCTGAAAACATTGAGAGGCAATTTCTATTTCTGTGTTCCGGAGGGGTGTTGCATAATGAAGTAGAAGCATACTTGTCTAGACGTTTGCGCATCTTCAGCAGGAGGACGTTGTTCTCATCCTGAGTCTCCTGCATGAGCTTGTTGAGCAGCTCGCTAGTCTCGAGCGGAGAGAGCTCCCGGACATCCACCTGCTTCACACTCCCAGACGCCTTGTGGAACACGCTCGTGCGCACGCGGTCGTACGTGGGCAAACGCTCCACAGCAGCCCACTTGAGCGCCTCCTCATCATCCATGGCGTCCTCATGGTGCGCGTTCGACGCACGCTCCAAGGGATTATCCACCATCCCAATCAACCCCCACGACCCCCCCAGATTCGAACTCAAGCTCCGAATCCCATCCCCCACGCTCTGCGTATACGACACCCGCCGACTCCCACTCTGCGACAACCTCCGACTCCCACTAGCAACATTCCAATGCGCCGGCGGCTCCGTCGAAGCCAGCCAGTCCGGCGCCCCATCCTTCTCCGCCGCCATCGACACCAAACTCACCACCTCAAACTCTCCGCCCAACCAACCTTCCCCTCTCCCTCTCCACTCCAACCCAATCCCAACTCACTCACTCACTCACTCACAGAATTCTCCTCCATTGCACCCAACTCTCTCCACCTGCAAACTCCAACACCTCTCCAACTACCACTCTCTGATCCATGTCTAGAAACACACCATTCCAGCGTAACGCATGATGACGCTACCAGTCCATCAACGATGACGACCCCAGTCCAGTACCCATATAACCATGTGGGTACGTGACCTGATCGACGCTCCTGCAGCTGCACCTGGCTCGACACTCGATCACAACTTATGACATGATCTCTCAGACACGCTCAGATCAGACAGACAATCTGGACCTTCAATCAGTCCAACCACAAACCACACTCTGCCAAGCCGATGCGCTACGTTGTCGGAAAAGGAAACACTCCAAGTTAACTCCCAGCTCCTAGTTTTGACTGCAGTAACTCAAACTGGTCTCTCGTCTCTACTGATCAGGCAAGTTTGTATCGTAATTTATAACTACTAGCACTGCAGTCTGGAGATGGAAAGGTTGTTAAGTTACTAGCTTCCATGCAAAGGTGGAAGTCTAGATCGATGTACCAAAAAAGGTGGCGCTGGCAACGGTGTGTGCATCGAATAAAACGAGTCGACGTGAGTTACGGACCGTACTTTTACTAAGAAAGTGGGATACTAATTATCGGATGGAAGGTTCGGCAGAATCCGGCATTCCGGGGCATCTGGGTTTGCTTTTTTGATGATCTTTTTTGATGATCTAGCTTAGTTAGTTTGTGATCAAGTTGTGGAAGGTTCGGAGGGGCAGCCAGGGAACTTGGGAGGTAGGTTGGGAGATGGAGTTTCTAGAATGCAGGGGTTAGGATTGCTCCTTTGGAATTGCAAAAAGAGGTTCTGGAGTTAAGAAATTAATGATGGAGGTCGGAAGAGGCGGAGCTAGTTGGTTGAGGAATACCATGCTGGCGTTCTAGAAGCAGTGGCTTGTCGTCAGCTTGGTGGTATGGATGTTAATTTAGTGTACTGTATCGTACATGGTGTGGATTATTTTATGGTATTTTATGGTATTTTATTTTTCAGTAGATCATGCTTTGTGGATGAAGGGATCTTGGATATGAATGGAACAATATTTGCATAAAGGGTGGGGGGAGGGTGTGCAGGAAGGTGCAGTTTAGAAGGGAGGCTACTTTACATTGTGGATGAAGAATGATGAAGAGATATCATTTGTTTTCATGGTTGTGGTGCGTCATGATCATGGAAAATCAAAAATCATTCTTCTTATGGATTTTGGTTGCTTTTTGAAGTGGAAAAGTGGGTTTGAACTAAGATGAATATAGGTTGTTGTTTTGTGACGGTTATTTTTATTTATGTGGGGCCGACCCCTATGGATAGGCTTCACAAAATATATATTGGACCGAGGAACATTTTTCACGACAGAAAATGGCATATTTAGGGAATATCAATTTTTGATGTCAATTTCTTTTCTTCAAGTTACTATAAAGTGAAGTTAAATGAAGATTTTAATCAAGTGCAAATTTTAGAGCATTGTGGTCAATCTTCATAGTCCATGTTGTGAAGTAGCTTTAAATCAAACTTGCATGCAAGATTTTTAATTTTTGGTTGAATGTTTTTGATTGACTTGTATGTTATTAACCCCTAAAGTTCTCAGGGTATTTTTCATCAAAACTGCCTCAAAACAGTCCCTCTTCAAAGCAAGGTGGATTTCGCAAACTTGGGGTTTTTTTAGTACATCTAACCGTAAGATCTTGTAGCTTACTTCTACGTCTACATGTCCACCAAATCTCACACACTCATTCTTCACCAATTGCAAGATCGTAACGTTCAAATTAGAAAAACAAGTTTTTTTTCCCTGCGAAAAAATGGAACAGTAGAGTTTTGAAGGCCCATTAAACCATTTTTTTGCATTATGGATTTTGGAGGTTTTTTTTTTTTTTTTTTTTTGAAACAAATGGAGCCAATATATTCCACTGTAAAGAAGAACAAGAGAGCGCCGCTGCAAAGCCGAGCGAGCACCGCAAAGAGCAAGCTGGCAAAAGAATACCCCCCGAGGGGAGGAGAAACCAATACCTCGATACCTGACATACTACCTACACCTACCTAGCAAGAACCTGTTACCTAAAGATACCCGGAGCCGGCGGCTGAAAATTCCAGCGAGCAGAGCCGTCGGGGAAGGTCGCAAAAACGCCGTTGTGGTCCCACAGTTGCGCGAGCGTGCGGAGGGCGCGAGGCAGGCCTTGGCCATCCTGTTTCATCTCCAATTGAATCTTGGTCCATTGGGCGCGTCCAATGTCGAGGATGGCGTCCCATAGCTTCCGGTCCAGCTGGTCAGAGGACCATGAGGAGCCCTGAAAAACCTGTGCATTTCGACGGAGCCAAAGAGTCCAAAGAACTGCTCCACGATTTTGGAGGTTTTGATGCACGTCAAAGAAGACTGAGTTTGCTAATTGTATTTAGAAAATTATATCCAAAAAAGTTGTGGAAAGTTGCCAAATAAATCATTTTCCGCTAGGGGGTATGCTGAAATTTACAAACAAAGGCCGTTTTTGGACAATAAAAATAGCATATGAAAAAAAATTGGATTAAAAATCCGGACGGTGGGAACATGCTCTACTGCCTTCTCTATACATAGAAAAATTTTATTTTTGAAAAATATCAAAATCTCAATTTTTGGTGGAATATCAAAGTTTCGTTTTTGGGCAAATTTTGGCAGTTTTGGGCAGAATTTGCTGCATTCACAGTGGCTTAGAAAAATTCAGCAGTTGCCCAACGAGCAGCGTTTGACACTTAAACCTTCATAACTTTTGATCCCAACGTAGGAATTGAAAAATAAAAATACCCACACGAAGATCTCCGAACGGCCCACCTTCAATAAAAATTTCAGAAAATCCTGATATAAATTGCATTCATAGGTACATGCCCAAATTCCAAAAAAGCCCAAATGTGGCAGATTGTCCTTTAGGGGTTAAAGGGTAACATATCATATTGTGTATACCAAGTAGCAATTGTATTTGTTGTATCTGCATTTTTTATTCAACATCAAGATTAAAATTAAAAAAGCCTTAATTATTTTTGCCTTAATTATGGTGAGCCCCTCCCGAGAGGGGCTCACGCGACGGGAGCCATCCCGAGCCGTAGAGCAAGGACGAAGCTTGGCCCGAGGCGTAGAGTGGCTCCGATTGCGAGAGCCCCGCTGGGAGGGGCTCACCCTACGTAACCCCCGTAGAGGACATTTAATTTAGGGCAACTACCTCAATGTGCAACTGAGCTAGTATGGTCGAGTATGGTCGAAACAACTTATTCAAATGCATGATAAGTGCTTGGGGTTGGTCGCCATAGGTATTGGGTTCGATTTCCTATGGAAATGTTCCAATCGAACTGCCCGAAAGCCTCTCCAAGTCACGCCCCCATGCCTGGGTTTTTGGGCCCCGCGGGCTTTTGGGCGTGGCGGATATTCCACCCAAAAGTCCGGGAGGCGAACTGCCACGAGCGATTTTATCGTGGGAGGTGCCTTGGGGATTAAAGGAAATTTTTCCAAAGGGGGTTACGCCCTACCCCTTACCATCGGGGAGTCTCCCATTGCAGAGCCCCTCCCGGGCGGGGCTCACCCTGTACAAATTCATCATTATGATTTACAAAAATTAAAAGAAAAATAAATTAAAAAAATCTATTTCAAATGTTACACTTAGTAGCCATGAAAGAATTTGATATATAAGTTAATTTGGGATAATTCTGATCAGTTTTTGCTTCATTTTAATACAAACTATAGAATGGGATTTTCTTTTTTCTTCTAGAAGTATGATAATACGTTATCAATGAACATTAGTTGGAATCTATTTTTTGTTAACATGCATTTGTCATACCACTAGTATATGACAAATTCAAGTAAATTTATTAAAACAATCAGTCCAACAAAAGTAAACTTGGAATCAACTGAAAATCATGTAATAATCAAACTCCAACTCAGAGTCAAATTTGACTCACTGCAAAAGTGGTTTGTGGCATTTAGTTGAACTAAAACTTAGTTAGTCTACTTGTTGTAAGACCAAGTTGCCGCACTTGTACTCTCCAAACCGTTTCCAATGATACCAAGGTTGCACACAGGGCCCTTGAGGTTAGTCCATGCCATATAATTGTGATGGGCAGAAAAAACTGTGCTCTCATGTTCTGTACAGTATAGATTAGTCTACACACCAGTCTTGTTGTCAACTGGGTAGTTTCACCTGAAAAAGTTGACACCTCTAACGAATTCAAGTGTATTTTTCGAAGCTTCTGACTCTTCTGAGTCCAAAAATTGAAGAAAGGGAATGTTGGTCTTCCTAGACATTGGACAATCAGAAGCATTATGAATCGTGCCAAAACTGTCTATATGTACAAAAGTTTGAATATCTATCAAAATGCACGACATCAATTTTAGTTGTTCACTTGTTTCCATTGACCTTCAGGTGACAACCCAAGGTAGACACCTTGACAAGCACTTTCCATAAGGTATATCAATCTACTTTTATCCGTTTAAGAGAATAGCATAATAACCATATATTAATCATAATGGTTTTATGTTGGATCATATTAGTAAAAAAAAAAGAATTTCAATGTCCTTTAAATACATTTATTTTAACCCCTAAGTGCCCAGGAAAGTCAAAACGGCTTTTTGCTGTTTGGGGCAGCCTAGATGAAGGGATTAAAAGTAATATTTTTGACTAATTTTTTTACTGGATGCTCCATTTACCGCAATGTGTACGTGGTAAAATTTTCAAATTCAAATTCCAATTTTAGAACCTTCAACTAGAAATTTTAGGTTTCGAGTCAACTTTGGGCAGTTTAAAAAAAGGTTTATTTTTTTAAAAAGTTATAAATATGTTTATAACCAAATCACTACTCAAAATCCAAAGTGACCCAAGTCAAAACGTTTACCAATTTTAGAAGAGCAGCCTCCAAAAATTACATGAACAAGCTTCAAAGTTTTTTGTAATTTTACATTTTCTCCTTTCAAAAATTGTCAAAATTTGAGATTTAGGAATTTTTCATAATTTGTTTTTCTCAAATTCCAAAACTCATAGATGTAACTTTTTACCATTCACTTTTTTTGCAAATCAAAAATCTTTAACGTTATTTAAGTTTGACCATATTGTGGATTTTATACCTCCTTCTTGAAAATAATTTGCATGAAGGCCAAAAAGTCAAAATGAGTCTCCAAATTTTTTCATGGAGGTGCCTAAGTTAGTTACCTACATGGAAAAAAATATGAGCAAAATGTTTGGAGTAATAATCACCAAGTCCCCCTTGGCACAAAGTTGAGTATGTCTTTTAGGCAAGGCAAAAAAAAAATCTTCCATCAACTTTGAACGTTATAATCCCACTATTGGTAAAGATCGAACGGTTGAAATGTTTTGAGGAAGTACTGACAAAGCTTAAGTTCAAGATCTTACAGTTAAAAGTAGAAAAAATCAGTAAAACATTTTACCATACCTCAATTCCAACAAGGTGGTCAAAAATCACTATTTTTGAGGTTTTGAGACCCAAAACATGCTTGGACACTTAGGGGTTAAACCACTTGAATAAGTTATAGTTTTTTTAAGATGTCTATTATAGACATGGATAATTCAATCGTAGACTTATGTTTAATTGATGAACATTCTTATTAGCATTATCTATTAGTTTCTCAAGATTTTGTTAAGTTTGGGGATGACTTGAGATAAGCATGGGCCTAGGAATAAGCTCGTTTATTGCAATCTAAGGGGTTGTTTTAAAATGTAAGTTTGATGGCAAGACTTGTCTACTGAGGTAAAAATACCATTCAACACAATCATTAACAATTTCATCTACCTTTTCATTGAGAATATGTCACTTGTGATCTCACATTCTTTACATTATTCATGTTTATGACTGATATACATACTTCAATACCATAATGTTTGATCCACTTGATTAGAACATATGTTTCAATGTAAGCATCTTAGATAACTTATCTATAAGACGATGATTTTTAGAAAGGTTTTAATGTTTTTAAAACTAAGTTTGAGGTGAAAAATTGGGTATTGGTGGACATTGATGATGCAAGGTACTACGTAATGCTATGGAAGTGTTAAGTAGGAAAAAATATAGTTCAAAGTTATACAAGTCCTCAAAGTAGCTTTTGTTCACACTTTCTTGCTATTGCTTTTTAAAAATGTCACTTCTTGTAGAACTTTAAAAAAACTGTATTATGTATTCGCATATTATTATACATTATTTTTTATTAGTATACATAACAAAAAAATATAAAGTTCATAATTCTAAAATTCTAAATATTTGGAGTTATGTTGATTTATATATGATTTTGGATCACATGATTTTTAAAGGTTTGGTTGGAATTTAGAGCAAGGGGCTACAATGGTCATTGTAAACAACTCATACTTAGCAATATGACCCACTGTTACATCCTCGTGGCCTCATGTTCAAAATGATTGATTCAATTAATATATTGGAGTAATAGTAACTCTTCTCTACTGCACACATCTAAGTCTCCATGTTTTTTTCCTCTCTTTCTTTCCATCCACCCAAGGTTTTTCCTACAAATCTATCATAATCACTCAAATCCTTGAACATTAACATTTTAAATTTTTTTTTTATTTCTTTTAATTTTTTTTGAGACACATTAACATCAACATCTTTTGGGGCAGCCCAAGTTTTTTGGTATAAATCAGCCCTTCCTCCAAATCCCACCCAGTGAATCATATTGGAACGGACTTCCATCATACCAGATTCAAATTGCGGCTGCCCGTTCAACAATTCATCCATCCTCCAGAGAAGCTTCTAATTTCATACCTACCAAATAAAGTACTGACCACGTAGTCTGTGCCCGAGGCTGGCTTCTAGAAGGCAAGGTTAACTTGCTGGACCAGTGGGGACAAGTCCCATAAACCTGGCAAAAGGTGTACTGTATTCTTCACATTTAGCTACAGTATGTAGTGGGCACTGGGACGGTTACTGGCTGAATAAGGAAAAGCAACAGGAAGTCTTAATCAACCTACTGTTAATGACTCAGTATTCAAGTGTGAAGCCAGGCTCATATGAATTTCATTGGAAATTCCAGCATTGACAGGGGAAATTTGGGTGTAGAATATAGTTGCTTTGGAGTTACTCCACTGATAGGTCAAAAGTAGCTTGACTGGGCATCTCACTGGGAAAAAAGCTCCAAGAGAGGTGGAAAGCAAACACTGAATTAGGGTTAAGAATTAAGAGAGGCTATTGCCACTTTATATAAATGGCATAATGGTTAAAGCGCATCTTCAAATCCATGATATTGATGGTGAATTTTCAATGAAAGAAATATAAAATTATATCAAACTTATCTGTAGGTTGGAGTCTTCTTCTTCGTTGATGTTTGGCTTAGAGTTGGATCCGCTAAAATAGGAGTTGTATATCCGTTGTACCACTTTTTTCAAGTTTTCATATATAATTTGTATGATATGTTTTTTGGTATTGTGATTGTATGTTATTAATTGTTGGAAATATATTAATAAAGGTGATGTCTAAATAAAGAAATTATTTTACATAGCTTCAAAAAGATGGTGCATTGGTGAAAAACGATGTAGCATATAAGGACTTAGACTTTGGACCAACATAGGTGTAGTGCTAATGATTGTCAAAAAGTTAACTAATAAAGCATGACAAGGCTTATGGAGCATCACCAGCCCTTAATAGCCCAAGATCTTTATCTTATTGTCCATATTTTATCAAAGAAATTCTAGAATGTTTGGTAACATAAGGTCGATTGTCCTAGAACCACTACCACCCTCATAAGCAAGAAGTAGGTCTCTCTAGAATCGCCAGTAACATTGTTAGAACAATTTAGAACATTCAATTCAAAATGACCAATCAGAACGTTCAAAAAGCTGGTGGTTTTGGATATCATCATGAGTGAAAATTAGTACCAACTAGGTGTGACAATGGGAAAGTCTACAGGTGAGTTTTGGATAACAAAGTACTTTTGTGTTTAGAAATTTATATCTATTTCAGTATTGGGAAGAAAATTTTGAAAAAATTTGCATTCTGCTGGAAACAACTTTCCTACATGGGAAAAATACACCCCAAAAATAAACCTGCAAAAAAAAGCTCAGAATCCTTTAGTTGGTGGTTTTAGGACAGTCGACCTTATATCCAGGATCTTGTTCCAGGCAGCCGTTCCATGTTATGTGAAATTATTCCAAATTGACGAGTTCACCGTCTCATCTGACCAACTTGGGCTGTACCACTTAATGATGCATGAGTTTTTCTTCTCACACTTGTCATGCATGAGATGCATTTGAAGCTGACACTGACAAGGTCAACTGAACTAAGTGGGGATCCATGTGCACATATGCACCAAGCTTATTTGTGTGGCATTTGGCTATTCTTATGGCGAGGAAGACTTGAAAGATCAATTCTTGCTTCTTTGCAATAGTGAAGGAGCACTGCCACTGTCCACATCCTTTCTTGAAGGCTGGGAAATTGGTCATGTCCACTCAACTCACATGAAGTTGTTCAAGTCCTGAAAAGGTTTGAATAGAGTTATATGTAAAGGTTAGGATTACCAGGTGAGAGTTAGGAGTCTAAATGTGAGTTGTGATACAATGTGGATTTCATAATTTTAGGACCATAAAAGCTTCATCAAAAATGCACAAGCAGTCAACCAGTAAGGACTCTAAGGAATGGGTCCAGTTCAACAAGAGCTCTATCAGGAGCTTCTGAGTTTTGAGACAAGAGTTGGTGCTGAAAATTGGAATTCATTGCTATTCAGGATAATTGACAAGCATATCAGGGACTATCGTAGACCACTTATTCAACCTTCAAACATCATTTAGATGTCTGGGCGGGGCAGCCAAAGGTATCTGGTTATGGAATCTCTAAGTAGGGGAAGGGGCAATCAATTAGAGATAGGGGTTTCGGCAATGAGAAGACCTTGCAGAACGTCAACCACATTCTTTCAAAGCTCATCCTCAAGAAGGCAAAGATGTGAGGCACAGGGGCAGTGAAGTCCAACTTTTCAGTAGATTTATGAGTTGAAGAAAATTGAACGTCGCAATTTGGTACACCATATACGCATCACGCTCCTTGTTCAGAAGATCCAAAGGACAATTAAGCAAGGCTCGAAGGGGAGATGATATTCCCTCAAAACTGAGTTCCTCGGCCTGGCAAAGTATGAGTGTGCTTTGGTCTCATGTCTACTGAGGATGGCTTTCTAATCGAACACCTTCCCAAACCTAAAATATGCTTCCATTCCATCTGTACCCAAAAATCTTAAAGTTCAGCAAAGTTCTGGTATTTCGGTCCCTGCAATTCCTGAACTGTCAGCGGTAAGACTCTGCACGCAACATGTGCACTGAGCAGGGAGCAGGCATTCAATAGTTTCCTCAAGTATGTTCCCACGAACTAATTACAGGTACACTGGTACTCAATGTCCAGAAGATGTTCCCAATGGTTCCCAGCTAAATTTCATAGCCTTAACCTACCTTTCAACAGAAGCTCCAGGAGCATACTAGAAAGCCACCCTGAGTACTGTCTTTACTATGCATGTTCATAAGTCAGTTCAATTATACTACATTTAGTCTCTCTGAAATATTGCATGTAAAAGGTTTATTGTCCTCTTTGGATTCAGCAAAATATTGTACACAATATTGCATATCTATTGTGGGCAAAATATTGTAGGCAATTCTCTTTTGGAGTTCTACCTTGATGCTTTTGGTACTCCAACACTCCAATTCCTATCAATACTTAACCCTTTTGAACAACTCAAATGCCTGTGCATTCCATTGAATAGTGTCAGAAATGTTTTTGTCGGCTTCGCAAGCATTCTTCAACAGGAGGTTTGTGAGTGTCTTTGGTACAATGCATTATTACCAAAACTCACGTCTTCAATTCCATAAATTGAGTTATGACCCAGGCTGTCTTCCCAATTGATCTAGGAAAACTTTAAACACATGCCATTGTTCATGTCCATTACTTTCAAGTATCAAAGAAGGTAGAAGCGGAGAACCAACATACCAATTCCCAGTTGAGCTTCTTTGCGGTTACTCTGTGATGTTCACAACAAAGTCAAAGGCATGAAGTTCCTCTTTGACTTACAAGTTGAGTTTTTAAAAGTTTGCCAATAAGGTTACTGGCCCCATTTCTGTAATTCACAAGACCTTGAATTCTGGGCCAACGTAAGGGCCATCATATGTCGCATTCATATCCCTTGACCTCTCTACTCTTTGCAGGGTATTCATGCTCAAAATGAGAAGTTTAAATTTGAGGTGATTGGAAATAACAATTTTACACCATGGAACTGTACAAAATGATAGTGAATGAGGACTCATACATACTGAAACACTTGCATCCCCGTACTGAACAAAATTTAAATACCAATGCAGAACACCTGTCATGTAACTCCGCCCTTTTATACCATGGCCTTCCACTTCTACTCAGATTATTGCTCCCAAACTAAGTCATCTTCGTTTTCGTCAAGAAAAATAAATTCAATAAAATTAATAGTATGTTACATCAACAAGGGAACTCACTTCAAATAATGACCCACTTGGCCCCAACCCAGCTTGAAGCGATTGGCAGACCGATAGTCAGATCCGGTTGTCCATATCTCACAACGAAATCCTACCATCTCCGCGACCATGAACACGTCCTTCATTGCTCCATGATCTTCAATCCACATCTGCTCAAAGCAAAAAATTCTGGCCTACTCAACTCCTGTAAGAGCACTGTTCAATACAAATCGTGACAATACTGAGATAATTAGATCGCCAGAAGCAAATTTTAAGTGGATTAGAGCTAGAAAACACTGAGCATACATTTGTAAATGTTAATGCTGCAGGGAGGGCAGTGACTAACTCTCTTTATTGGGGCATGGGAGCACAGAAAACACTGGTAATTTGAGACTGGAAAGCTCATGAAATGAATATGGAGAAACTTTAACCTGATAAAAACATTTATATGTACAAAAACGATGTGGAAATGCTCAGTATACATTTCGGACCTGTTGCTCCTCCTCCAAACCTCCCTTGGGAGTATCTCTCAACCCAACAAACTGAACATTACATGTGCTTGGAACTGGTCACAGGCCCAAGCAATAATTACTACTACCTCAAGCAATGTACTGATCCAATGGTGACTCCGCACCTACACCAAAAGACTCATGGTGTACTACCATGGTCGGTCAACAACCTTTTGTATGACCTCGTAACAGCATCAAAGTAGTGTGGTGAACTTCGATTCTTCAATAAGGTAACACTACCTCATGAACCAGGGCATCATCGTGTGCTGCACGTACCAAGCCAGAAAGGGCTCAGACACTGTTCAAAGTAAGGGTACGCATCATTCTTGTTGGTAGTGCATAAGTCCCTCTATATGCATGAAGGCCTTTCGTTATACACCACAGTATAAAACCTTGTCATGCCAAAAACGACCTTCATCCTTACATGGACTCTGTCTTCAAGTCACCAAAGTCGATGTCATCTGTTGTGAGAAAACCAGGCAAACTACCAGTTAAAGGAACGCCATAAATATACAAATGAATCCTGGGTTGGGATATCTTAAACTGAACACAAGGCTGTCATTTTTCCCTTTCTGAAACTACAGTGATATACACAGATCTAGTCAAAACAAGCATAAACTAATATTTAAATTCTTGTTACAGATGAATGAAGAAATTGAGTACGTAGCGTGCTTACCAAGAACATCTTTATCAGGTGACCGCAAAAATGCGTCAGGTGTCAAGAACGGCGATCCAGAGTAACTTCCAAGAGGACCCAAATCCAAATCACCTGGAAATAAATAAATAAGTTCCGAATGTCAAAAAAAGAAACTGTGAGCAAATCACTGTGACTCGATTAGAACTTAAGTGCTCACATTCATTCGTCTACCAGTTTGCTACCTTACAAAACTAATAATTTATGTCATGTATCATCTGAATAGTTAGGCTTCCCCAGAATCGGATATGAAAACCACTTTAAGAACACGTCATTGAGATCAAGACTACGAAAGATATAGACCAACAATATCCTTCCGACACTTCAACACACTCAAGCAATTTAGGACTTGAACAATACTGACCTGCACTATTTGTGAGCTCTGCAGTCAAATCTGAGAGGCTGAAATTGCGAGGAAGCTGCCCAAGAGATCCAAGCGATTCTCTATGGCTGCTGACATCTGTGTCATGGGAACTCATAGGTAGACCCCCAATCCCGTTTTGGTTGTGTGCATCATTGGAGGCATATGTACCATCCATACCCATGGATGTTGGTAAGCCCATGCCCATTCCAGACATGTCTGTTGGGCCCATATTCCCAAATGGAAATGATCCTCCAGCCATACCTCCTGGAGTGGATCCCATAGAGCCCAAAGAAATGTCACTTCCACCCGATGAAGCAGTTCCTAGCGACATGTCTCCCAGGCCACTGCAACCATCAGAACCACGTTCGAATGATTAAAAATCGGTAGAAAAGGCATTCTAGGTACACATCTGGATTCACAGTAAATAGAAGGAAAATAAAAGTTTTTGATGTCACGAAATATGCTGTATATTTACTTTGTTCCATCGTTTTCATGAGAATGGTAGCTGTCGGGCATGGCAGGGCTTCCATTCATAAGCGGTGAATTCGGTGGAGGCATAACAGACATGGGTTGCATATGCGGATGACCGGGTGCAACACCAGCAGTTGGTGTTTGCATTGGGTATCCCATTGGAGTATGATGCACTGCAGTTCGTTAAAAGAAGTGAGAAATGAGGAATTACAGTGCAAACGACTTTACTATACTCAACATCTTATCAATACCATAGATCTATGCCAGAAGAACACAAGCCCGACAAGACAGTTCAAATATCATACCACGAGAATCGTCACATCAGCGAGAATCTAACAACAACACAATCACCAACAAGCAATGAGCCTACAAGCATACTTTTAGAAATACCTAAGCCATAACTGCACTTATCGAGGACATAACAACCCGTGTATCTGGAACATAGACCAGGATAGAATGTCAACCCTGCAAATCTTAGACAGGGACTCTGGAACCATACTTGGGGCAGGGTGCATGCCATTCTGCATAGGAAGTGGAGTTTTCGGAATGAGGCGCATCTTGTGCATCAGCTGCACTTGCTGCTCCAGCAGATGGTTGAATAGAACAATCTGCTTCTTCAACTTCAGTCTAGTGTAGTAAGCTTTGAAGAACTCGGGATTCTGTTCCTCCAATTTTTGCCATACTGCATCGTCAATTCCAAAGAGAAACTACTTGTTAGGTACAATCGAACTTTAAAAGGCATTAAATTTTATCAAGAGGACAAGTAGTGAGATGAAGAGATTCAGATAACAACTATAAGGGCATATTTGAAAAAGAAACAACATCGTTGAGTAACAATCGCGAGGGGGAGGAAATGCTCACCTAGACTGGTAAAGCCAGGTTCAATCTTAGCTTGATATTGCAAAGTGGTGATAACCTCACTTTGATTCATGTATAATTGAAGACACCGCTCTATCAAATTCTGGACCTGCCTCAAGTGAAACATCCGTTCTCGTCAACGACGAAAGCTTGCAATGTAATTCCGTGCCATGCCACATGCCCGGGTAAGACCGACATCAAGTGGCAAGCCTAATAAATGACTGCTACCTTGCACGAGCACATATTGCATGGATAAATATGCGCTAACGTGGTGCTGAAATTATGCCACCACCGAAACCAGTCTTATTCTTGCAATTTACTTCGTACAACAGACTAGCGTCCATAGATTCCTCTACAAAACTGCTAGAGATACTGCTTAAATACACCCGATTCGTGAAGAAACAGATAACACAAAAAGGTCGAAAGTTCTACCAGTAGTGAAATTGTCAATACAATAATTTAAAAAAGCCTGATACGAAACAAACAAAAAGAAACAAAACAAACGAACAATGTCTTACCAGCTGTATGTCTTCACAAGATATTTTCCTCCCTTCATTATTAGGAGCACTAGAATTGTTGCTAGGCGCAACTGACTTCGTAGCAGCCTGTTGCTGCGGTTGCTGCTGCTGCTGCTGATTCTGCTGATTCTGTTGTTGTTGTTGTTGTTGTTGCTGCTGCTGCTGCTGCTGTTGCTGCTGATTATGTATCTGTGGCTTCTGGTCCAAAACTTGCTGCGACTGCGGTGGAGAAGACCCCGTGGATTGCCCTTGCGAAGTAGCGATCTACATGTCACAAATTCCTCCAATCAGAACCAAAAAAACGCACCGAAAACACAACGAACACCCTCTCCCCTGAACATGCAGCAGAATCAAAACCCTACCTCTAACCCCTGCAAACTTCGAATTCCTAGAAACTCTTCCCCACAGCCATTCCACGAAACCTAAACCGAAACTTTAAAACCCCGAAATCGAACCTAATCTACTCACATCGCTCCCTCCCCTCCCCCTCCCCGTCCCCCCTCCCTTTTCCTCCCCCCTATCACCTTCACGTTGTTGATGCCCTCCGGCTTCTTGTCCTCAACCTCCTGGTGATTGACGTGATTGCCCTGCTGCTGCTGCTGCTGCTGCTGCTGTGCCGGGGATGGCACACTGTTGCTAGCGTCGTCCGCGGCCCCGGCCATACTGCCTCGCGAACGAGTCAGGGTTTCACAGCAACGATGACGACCGTGTCGCTTCACCGGGTGCGTCCATCTACATCACTCGCCGCAGAAAAGCTACACACAGATACCGCAACTGCGACGTCCAAGCGCGTGACACCGAAAAACAACCAACGCCAACAGTCCTCGCCGAGCGTGGGCCTGCGCACGAATGCGGGGAAAAGCTCTCCGCAAAAGCTCTCGCTCAATGAAGCTCATCGCAGCCTTCACACGCAGTGATCATGCCCATCTCTCCTCCAACACCCGCCTCAGTATCACACTAGTATCACAGGAGTATCACATGGGTATCTCTTCAGCGCACCTCAAGTGTTCACCTGGGTAGATAGGGGGTATAGAACAGGTATTACATGATCATTAAAGTGGTATCGTCTGGGTATCAAGTGAACACCTCCGGAATTTGATGTTGTAGATTAGGAAGGGAAGCGAGCGCACGCCCACTGGCAAGCTCTTTGGTACTCTCTGAGGGGGCATAACGGAAACCGACAGTATCTATATATTTATAGATACTTGAGATTTCGATTCACGCCTAAGGTAGATGATGGTGGATTTAGGGAATGACGGTTGTGGGTACTCGATCGTGATCAGTTACCGCGCTCCCTATAGCCGGCGGATTATGCCGCGGTCATACGCAAGGTTAAAGAGAATGAGTCCATTGTTCTCCACGAGTAGCAGGCGAGTATTAGATGCGTTTCGCCTCGGTATCACGCGGGTATCATGTAGGTATCTAGTGAAAGAACTTGTAAAGTACATTGTTGATGTGTACTAATCTGGGACTTAGCCAGCAGTTAAGTTACCCCTGCACATGTGCCACAGTTGTAGGAGCTGTTGTTGCTGAAACGCCTGGACCTATGACCATGGAGAGGAAACTTTTAAAACCCTTGAATTCTATGTTCCTCAATTTTATTATCACCGGTGGTGTGATATTTGTTATGTGTTTTGACTAAATGAAGTCTTATGTTTTAAGCTGGAAGTTTAGTCAACATTGGAGTACCATAAAATGCACATTTAGTTGGATGTCACTCACTAGATCTTGTCTCACAAAATACTTCTTCATTATTCCATAAGGAAGTAATTATTTTTACAAGTGAGTAGTCATTTTTTTTACAAATTGATTGAAGTTTGGAAGTGTAAGGATAAATTAAAACATGACCTATCTTTACCTAATATCAAAGACAAACAAGCAACCTTGGGGTAGCTAGGGCCTAATCAAAAAAATTATAAGCAAGAAATTGTATGAAAGGTCTTTAGCAAATGTCTAACTACTAAGGTATAAGTGGTGATGCCACATTTTGACCGGTTTAATCATTAGAATTATAAGTGGAAAAGATGGTGGCACTTTTAGAAGTTTAAATATAGTTATTGCCAAATTACATTTTTATGCAATGATTTTTAATCAATAAATAAGATAAAGACTTTAATTATGATAAACCCATAGTATGCATGTGATGTATGTAATAAGTGTAAATTCATGGTCTATGTGGATCAATAAGTACTAGGAAAAACTAAGTTACACCTTTGAACCATATAGTGGGTTTTTTGTATTTTTTAAAAGACCAAAAAAGCTAAAATGTGGATTTTTGATGCATGTTACATCATGTGAAATATTTGACATATTTAAATTATGTATATAGATAAAGTATTTATTTTATGAAGACATGCTTTAAATGATGGACGTATCTTCAAATCATTAAGTATAAAATCATTTGATTTTTCCAGAAGAATAAGAAGTAGGTGGATAAATGATAAATAATAACTATATTATTCTTATAAACTTGAAAATGTATAAATCTATTTTATAGTTATGATGCATTATAAAATATGTTAAAATAATATTAGATTTTATAATGAATGACATCTACAGATGACATTTAATCTCAAAAGAAGAGAAATAGCATCATCATAGAATAATAATATAATTCTATAGATAAATCCATAATTTTATTGTGTTATGGACTCAAATGAAATCAACTTTATGCCTGGCCCCTCTCCAATTGACATGGCAAAAATGGACTAGGCCTAGAGTTATTCATAATTATGTTAAAAATCATGAATCTTTATTGTGTTGAATTCTTCAATATAGAAATTTTGGTAACCAAATACAATAAAAATTTGAATTTTTGGATGAATCACAATTATATGCATCCTTAGAAACTTACAATTTATTATTCAATGTCATTTCAATTTAAAAAAAATATAGTTGATTTTTTAATGTATAAATTGTATGTTTTCTTCTAGAAATAAATTTATTCATGTTTATATCAATTTTAATCACTTGAAATTTTATCCTACAATTTTCATTAAAGAAATAAATTAATAGAAACTATTCAATGTCATATTAAGATACAAGGATAATTTATTGATATTAAATTATTTTAAAATTGAACTAATTTGAAATATCATTATTCTATTTAAGAATTATGATATTAAATCACTGTAGTGCTGAAGATTTATAATTCATTTAAACTAAAAAAATCAAATATTCATAAAAATCACACATGTACATGTTATAAAATAAATATAAAAGACATGATGTATAAAAAAGTACAAACAACGAAAACACATGAAACAATCAGAGAGTTCATCACTATTAATATGTAAGGAAATCATTACATGTAATGAAAAGAATTAGAAATAATTTATACTGCACAATCTGGAATTCACATAAATTATAAAAATAAGAAGTTACTTTCTATGTTTTAACTTTTCTTGAATAACAGGTGTAGAAACATGGGTTTTCCCAATTTACCCTTTTTCAGTACAGTTCATTTGTATGGTGTTCTTTTGATTTTCAGTATTTAAGTAAAATCTTAGTTTTTTTGAACCTATAATTTGGTATGTTTACGTTGTAACTTATCTTATAAATTATTTTACAAATTATCTTATAAATTATATTTTAGATGTATATGCAAATTAACATCATACAATGTACTACTCCCTCCGTCTCAGCAAAACACGACGATTTGCTAAAAATGGATGATTTTTCTGATGGTCTAGATTACTCCTCGATATAGTTGGATACGGTTTGGATGATCTGCATTACTCAAGACCATCAAATCTTGGTATTATTGTGAGACGGGTGTTTGAACCAAATCATGGTATTATTTTGAGATCGAGGGAGTAAGTAATTGTTGGCTTATAATGTTCTCCACTAGTCATAGATATTCATGTTTGACCAAAAAAAAAAAAGGAAAAAACAATGAAAACATAATAACGATTGCATTTTAAAAGCATGTTACTATAAGAGATGAAGCAAAAAAGTAAGATTGGTGGAGTCCTTCTATCCATGGTCACATTGTTCACTCAAACCTCACATAGGAATCAAAAGTGATGCATTTAAATTAGATGGATCAATGTTTTTGAATGAAGTATTCAAAGGGGACTGTCAAAAAACTATGCAATGTGAAGAACATCAAAATGTCCACCTAGGTAGTACAAAATTTTCTCCAAAAATCAAAGCACTTCAAAATGTCCACCTACAAACTAACAAATTTCTATTTGATGTCATCTTGATGTCAAATTAAAGTAGCGATATCCATAAGCATCCATGTCCCCTTGGGCGTGACCTGTAATTATACCTATTGCTGGCCTTTTCACACCCATTGCTGATTGTTATGATTGTTAAGAGACGGTAATGGGTGACCATGGGTTGGAAATAGATGTTGTATGTCATGGTGCAAAGTGCATAGTTTTTTAATGAAATAATGTTGTGAGGTGGTTGAGCGGTTGGTTTAGAGTGCTTTGCATTGGCAAATTAAAGGACTAATGACTGGTTATGAGGTGCATTTTGAGGTGGATTTTCATCTTCATAGACTTGGATGTGGGATTTGTGACTGCAGTTTAAAGTATAAATCAACTATCATAAATATGAGGGTTGCGAAAGCTTCCTTGGCGGTTGTAATCAACTGTAGTTCTTTACTGGGACGCTTATGGATGTCGCTACCTTAACCATCTTTGAATTTCGTGACGTGATTCCACAATTCTAGTTATAGAAATATTAACAATGGTCACAATAACTTGCCAACTTCAATTTTTGATAATTTTTACTCTAATTGGATCACCATCTCTAACAATAAACCTCCCTTGTCTTAATGACAAGCCAAGGTTTATTGTCAGTGGATCACCATATGCAACTGTTACCATGGGCGATGACGGAAGGAACTTGTCATTCTACAGGTAATACAATATAACATGGCTTTGAAGGATTCTTTGGTGGAGATTTGCTCTCCCTTAACTTGTCCATCTTTAGTTTTTGGAAGTAATTATGAAGGTGGCACAGAGACTTCCTCTCACAGCTTGAGTTGATCATGCAATTCTGTGTCTTCTCCAGACATTTTTTGTTCAGACAAACACAAGGTCGGGGCAATTTCTCGTCCTTGTATGGGCACAATGATCTTATATAGTCCATTGACACTCCTGGTTTACTTTGACAAGCAAAAAGTCTCTGACACTCAAATGGTCTCAAGCTTGAATATTTTGAAATGTAACCATAACGGTCAGCATCAGAACCCTGTCCAATCCATGGAAAGAAATTTAATCACTATTTTTAACTTAAGGTTCTTAAAGTATTTATGCTCAATCATTGTAGTTTGAAAACAACATGTTGTGAGATAGATGACTTGAAATTGTGGTGTCAATCCTTTAAGTCCGGCAAAATTTGAAAGTGAATAAAATGTCAACTTGAACAAATCAACGAATAGACATGCCACAAGGAGGTGAAGCCAAGATAAACTCACGAAGTTCATCTCAATAAGAGACTTGAGTTAATTTAGGAACTAAAATACCATCCAAAAAATTATAGTAAAGAGTAGAATAATATACGAAGAAACGAGCAAAAGAGCCCAACTTGTAACACACTTTTGATTTTACTTAGTCAGGCCCCCTTACTTGAAGCAATCTATATTTTTTCTGAAAATTCCTCTATGAATGCATGCCATTTAAACAAAGAAATCCAAATCATTTGAGCTATATTATGACTTACACTATTTAACTAATAAAGCTAGAATTTGTCCTTGTCACCTATGAATTATCATATAAACTAAAAAGCTACATTATGTGAGATTCTAAGTATATTTAATATGGACTCCCTAATTGAACATCACGTTATTTTATAACCTACAAAAAACCAAATCAAAAGTGTAACAAAGAAAAATCACAATTGGACTATATTCGAGTCAAAACAAAATAAAACATTCATTCATTTAACAATTTTTTTCAAAAAAATAAAAAAAATCTTCTACATTCATAACTTCTCTCCTTTTTATTGTTCTCATGAAATATAATTTAAGATATAATTCAACTGAATCTGTATAGGTACCAAAAATTTCACTTTTCTACTGAATTTATAACGTAGTTTCTCATCAGATTTGAACATAATGGACTAGTTTTTTTCTATCATATTAAGTTTAATCTCAAAAACATGAAACTTACATCTGGCATGGCCGGGTGGTCTTTTGAAGTATACAAGTTTGTTTCCTCTGCTTTTTTTCTATCCGACAATTGTTTTTGCACCACATTAGTTTCAGTTGACAAAGATGGTGTTTGGAAGTGCTTCAAATTTCCTGATGATGTGACCACACACTTGGCCTGCGTTAACATTTAACATCCACCTTAGACAAAATGCACAAGACCAACATGTTTTCAAATTCATAAGGACAAAAAAATGACTTCAATTTATAATTAAATAACTTTGGAATATGATAATCTAACGTGTTCTGGTGAAACACTCGCCTTTCTCCACCATGCATATGTATATCTTAAAAGAATTGCAGTAAGGGTTTTATACAAATAAAATGTGCTATTGGCTATAATAAAATATACATCTATGGCACAATGGAAAAATGATTTTGCAATTCTTTTGGTTTATTATTCAAAAGTAAAATATTTGTACTATGAACTCTACAATTTAGGAAAAACCAAATATGTTCTCAACAAACTTTTTTTAAAATCCTACCATTTCACACGGAATCCATCTATTGTAGGCACGTTACGGAAATCAATAAAATATCCACTTATGTTACGTAAATTTATAAACCAAACTAATAACTTCATATATAAATATTTGGATTAATATGTAATTTTGATATAAATAACGAATATCAATACTCCATATATATTACTAAAAATATATATTTTTACCATGTGTCAATGTATGCATACAAATACAATCTTATTAATACGTGGGACAACCACCATATTAAAAAAATTGAAAATTCTTCTCTAAGATTTATTTCAAAAATACATTTGAAGATATACTCTAATTACTCAATAATTCATTGCAATATATGATGTGTTCTACATTATACACGATTCATAATGTAATTTAGTAATTTTGAGTACTACTTACAAACAATTGTTTAATTTCTTTATAATTTGATCTTAAACATATATTTGAGTCCAAAAAACAATTATGAATTTTTTTGGAAGTATCGAGTTGCATTCCAAAAACAAGCTCAAAAGTAACAAAAAAGTATAATATAATAATTTTTTTAATGCTATTTTAGTATTGTATATTATTCACCTTGTAGTTGTTCTTGTTCTTGAATTGTTTTTTTCCCAAGAGCCATGTCAGATTGTCGAAGAAGCTCTATAGACTCATATGCAACATGATCACGTTCCATTTTACAACATCCTCCGCAATGCCATACTTCACATCCATTCATAAACATGTGTCCTTTGTTGGGATCGTCTAAACATTTTGTCTTCACAGG
This sequence comes from Ceratodon purpureus, assembly GCA_014871385.1. Classification (NCBI taxonomy): domain Eukaryota; kingdom Viridiplantae; phylum Streptophyta; class Bryopsida; order Pseudoditrichales; family Ditrichaceae; genus Ceratodon; species Ceratodon purpureus. The sequence continues at coordinate 17,032,763 of CM026422.1, read as the reverse complement.
ACCATGGCATCCACCCCATCTGCACTTCTTATTACTCAAGGTTAGTGACTGTGTTGGGCATCCATAACATGGTGGTTTTTCGGAGGGATTCTTTTCTTGGGGCCGAACTTGTTTTAAAACTTCTGTATTGTACGGCAACGTCAAACACATTTTTTGAAAACTTTTGGAATTGTCACCTTTGTTACCTTCCTTGTTCAAATACTTTGGGGTGTTAGTACATTGTGTTGTTGAATCTAGTGGGTAACCGTGTAAATCAGTAGTCTTTGGATCTTTCCAAGGCAACTTCATTATTTTCTCATGATTAGCTCGTTTCCTTGCCTTCAATCTTTGTGCTTTCATGAATTGTTCGCTCACTTGTTTCATAGAAGATGCTGAATAACTTTCTGGAGGATACTCTAACCATGTTTTACGACTATCTTCTTTGCAACAATTATATTTATAAGGATCGTAATTAATATGTCTAATAGTTTCATAGGCTTCCTTTGGCGCAGCCATTATTTTGCTAAAATATGCTTCCAATTCTTCTTGATTATAGTCATCTTCAGATTCTTTGATATCCTTGTCTTTCTTGGGAGAGTTGGCACATGGATCAACAACACGAATACATGAACAATCCTCGGCAGGACATTGCCCCACTCCTTTGCAGTTCTCGCGTCGAGCTGGGATTTGTGGACTAATTTTAAAATTGTGAAGATCATGGAGACTACGAGGTGGCTCACGCCTTGAGTAATTTTGTCGTCTAGGCGACGTAATTTTAGTTTTACATTTTTTGTCTCTTGTAGGAAATATTCCACATGGTTGATAACATCCACAATCATCAATTTCATTGGACCTCATTTTAATGAAACTTCAGATTCATTTAAAAACATGTTACCAAACGAATAAGATTTTAATTATAGAAAATATTGTTGTTCAATTGAAACATACAATTAAAACTTGCAAATTTAGACCAAAGTTCATTATTATAAATTTTGAAAATCATTTAAACTCTTGAATCATCAAGTACGAGCACTTAAGATTATTTTATTTATTAGTTATAATAGGAAAATCATTTATGTGAAGAAATAATTTGAAAATGTGCCCACAATAGTATCTCGTTTAATTATAAACGTACAAATATCATCTTTAGCTATGAAAAATTTCAATTTTTAGAGTAAAGCTTTTAAATGAAAGGTCAATCCAACCTTTGATATCTCTTCTACAGCTCTGTTGAAAATTTGATCTTTCAGAGATATATATTTTTTAAACATTTACTGGTTTATGTCTAACTATTATTCAGAGAATATGGTAAAAGTAAGTGTAACAGTATTTCTTGTATCTAGAATTAATTATTTTGAAGTACAAGATTACAAAAATTGTAATTTAATTCATACATCTAATGATTACATAGACTTGTCATGGTGGAGTCATTAGAATTTTGAAATTTTATAAAATGATGACAATACTATTTAAGAGGGCTCATAAGAAATTTGGTAACTATACTTGCCGGTAGAAGATGGAGTTTTATTATTCAATGCAATTTCTCTTTGCTCAATCTACATCAAATCTACAGCTTACCTCTATGCTTCTACTTTTTATTTTTTTATTTTCCCGACACAAAAGTCAGTTGCATTTACAAACTAACAAGAAATAAAATTTCAATAAATTTTATTTTTATCAATCTCATATGGATTTTGAATTAGAAATTTTTATTTTTTTCTATTCTGGACTTAGTGCCACACAAACAACAAAAATAGAATGATATATTTGATTTAGTCAAAATATGGCTAAAACCTCACAAGATTCAAATATCTATCATTTTAAATCATTTTCATCGATATTACATCAATGTACAATTAAATTTTACTACTTGGAATTTAAAATTCAAATGAGAAGAACAAAATTTGGGATTTCAAAATATAAAATACTTTTTTGCTCCATTAAGCTAGGAAAAACATCTGGAATGGTGTCGAATATCATATTTAACATTATATTGGTCAAAAAACACACTTGGCCTAAGAAAAATTCAATTCACTCTTCCTTCCTCAAAATATAGAAAAACATACAATCCTGAAAGTTTTTGGCAAACATATGATCCTTTTCTTGAGTGCAATTTTTTATGCACATGATCAAATAAAACACTTTCATCACTTTTATTCTAATGAGCACATTTGAAGGCCATAAGTTAAAGCATACTAATATCGTATAAATCAATACATTGAAAGATGTACGATAGAACTTTCTATATAAAATACTATTTAAAATACTATATAAAATACTAGTCAAGCTATAACACATAAAATCTATTGTAATCCTTGCAAATCATTTGCATCTAATGTGCTTGAATAAATGATTTTAAATTTGGAGATCTTCTTTATGATTAAAGTTGTATTTGGATGATGAGATTTAATTTAAGTATTTTCAAATCATATAATTGATTTTACCTTTTAATAGGTTGTTTATTTATTGTTCGAAATTCTTTAAATATCTTTTTGTATGATATATATATCACAATACAACTCAGTTTATCACACTTGACCATTTTGCGCCCGACACTTGTAACACTTGTGTTTTGTTCACAACCGCTGTTTCTTCGTTTGTGGTCTCACGCACTGTGCTCAAGTTTTTTGAGCTCCAGATATCCTTGTCAGATTTCCACGCCCGTGCAACATCATTTGCAAATGATGACTATATGGTTTTGGATTATGTTGGGGTTTTTTATTTTTTTATTTTTTATGGTTTTTTTAATTTTAATTTTGGAACGGTGTTTTTGGGTTGTGGTTTTTGAATGGTTAGAGTTTGTGTTTAATTGTGAATTATCGTTTAGAGAGTTAAGATGACAATGCACAAAGAAGATCCCAATGTTGTTAGGCTACATTTATATTTGCGAGGGATGTATTGTGTGATATTTAATACTAGCAATGATCTTCAGACTATTTTGAATCATGACCAAGTTCAAAAAATTAGATTGACAGAGCTGTCTAAGATGTATGCTAGAGATGAAATGCACGCCAATTGACATCTTAAGAGTTTCTCCAACATTACGGTTGGAGAAAACATGAAAACATGAAAACATGAAAACATGAGTGGATCAATACATAGCCATCAAATTGATTTTGGACTTAGCAATGTTGATGTAGATAAACTTTAAAAATTAAAATTTGAAAATTAAAAAATTAAAAACTAAAAATTAAAAAATTAAAACGTTATGGATCTTCTAGAAGAAATGTTCATTCTAGATTTTTTTCTTGATAATGTCTTAAAAAAAAATATACGTTATTATAGATTGGTTTGGAAGTTAATCCAACTATTGTTTAAGTCGTATATTTTTGAAAAGTAATGTCCAGGAGATTCAAGAATATAAAAGATTTATAGAACAAAGATTACTAAATAGAAGTAGGTAAATTGAAGCAACTTTGGGTGGAGCCTTCTTTAATGAATCTTCATGGTTCATAACTAGCAAAATGTAATTTAGCAACTGATGTGTATGCTACATGAAGATTAACTCGTTAGATTATAGGCTATGATGCACAAGAAATTAGAATTTCAAAGGAGTTCTTTCAAATGTACACTATAAGCCTACGGAATGTGAATTATGCAGCTGCACACAAACGTTACAGTGTACATTTAAAAAAGTAGATACATTTCAATTGTCAATACCTTTGTTGAAGATTGATGTGGGAGAATGTTATTGAAAAATAACATAAAATAAGACAATGTTTGAGGCCTACAATGTATAAATTATTTTTCTAAATAAATACATTTCATAAATATTTTTATTTTTAGAATTAACTTATTTGAAGTCCATAAAAGTTTTTAATATTAAACTAAAGTCAATGTGCTAAACGGCATGGATTCCACTAATTAGGTCAAGTTTATGAAATATAGGAACTGATAATATCAATTCTACATGTTAAATTATGAAAAAAAACATATGACTAAACTTTTTATGTGAAACCATTACTTGTCATTCAAAATGGAATTCTGAATGTAAGTTCTGTTATTAGGCACATATTTACCTTAAATCAAAACATACAAATGTTTTGGGTATATTTTTAAAAGCTGAAAGAATGCCATAGTAAATATTAACACACTTGAAGTCAAATAATGTAAAATAATTTTAAATTTTCAACAAGCTTGAAATCTTATTGGTGATTTTTCTCCAAAAATAATCAAATTCTACAAAGAAAGCAGTGACTAGAATGTGGGTGCCCCTTGTTAATAGACACAAAAATTTCAAGATTTAAGGAAGTTGCTCTTAAAAGAATTAAAAAAACCGAATAATTCATTTAAAACATGTTCACATCAACTGACAATAAAGCTTGCTCGTTCCTGTATTATAATGTATTACTCTATATATATATATATATATATATATATATATATATATATATATATATATATATATATATATATATATATATATATATATATATTTATTTATTTATTTATTTACTGTATAGAATAGAAAATTGGATGTCAAAATAAATTTCTTTAATACTAAAAGGATCCAAGTTATTTGTTCACACGAGAAAGCAAAGACATATTTTTCATAAATTATAGGCATGTCAAATATATTTCAAAATTTTTCAGACATTTCTAACAAATGGAAATTATTATATGAACATCTAAAGTCAAAAAATATACAATTTTTATTACTATTTTTACAAAAATTGAGATTCTCTATATAATGTCTATTTATTAACAAAGTCAATTATTTTAATTGATTGTTGAGCAATCATGTTATTGTAAGCTTATAATGTAACTAACACTATCGATAAAAGTCGTAGTTGCCATCGAGAAGGTGATTTTTGAAAGCATCTAAAACAATGTAGAGCAGATGGGTGGACTTGTGAAGTAGAAGGTTGGAATCTTGCACCCCATTTGCACTTCCATGCGCACGGTGTAGGAGTTGGTCGTCTCAATTGTGAAGCCAAACATTGTTTTTTAATAGCATGCAAGTAGGTTGAATGAACACTTGCGGTAGTCGTTTTAGACTTTTGAATCACTTGCAAACAAATGAAGAGAATTAAAATTGTTGTACATGATATGTATTTGGATATGTATTGGATATGGGATATATGGAATTAACATTTGATGTCAATGAAAAATGATATATTGGTTTTTTTTTGGTAAGAAATTCAAATAATCTTTTATCAAAGTTGAATGGTATCGAATTTGCTATATATTTAAAGAACATCTTAAAATCCACTATGCGCTATGCACAAATATAATTAGTAGATATTTGCAACTAAAGGAATATTTTTCCACAAAAACATATTCTAGTATTACTTAAGAATTGAAAAGAATTTTATTGTGTATTCACTCGTAAATATTTGGTATAATATCCCAAAAGAATTTAGTCATAACAAACCTTAAAATATGAGTACGAAAACTTTATATGAATTGTTTTTAGAAGTACAATACAATTAAAAAATTCTTGGAGTATATGATATTAAAATAATCAAAGAATGATGATTTTTTGGTTTAAAAATAGTTTGAAATTTCAGTCCATTTTATTTATAAACTCTAGGGAATTGTATGTATATGCTTTTTGACACTCAAAAATGTGAACCAAGTGATTAGTTCAAACAATCTAAATTTTTGCGATAGGAAAAACTCATTTTGGGACAAAAAAAGAATTAAAATGAAATATTTACAATCCACAATAACCTCCTTCTGAGTTGTTCCTAATATTTGGATTGGATAAAGGACAAGATGGTGAATGTACTGAATGTGCATGGCCTGGTACCATTGTTGGTCTACATCCTTTGTCGCAACTCCTGCATATTTGTTTTGTAAAATTAACTTCTAAACTAGACTTTTTAAAATACATAATGTTTTTTTCTCAAAATACTAGAGAGAATATCATTTAAATACTTGAGTATCTGCAATATAAAAATGAACATAATACATAATACATAATACAATGGAATCGTACCCTCCTCCTCCCGAATATGATGATGATTTTGCTAGTGGATTGGTTCGACATCGTTTGTCTTCATCCATGCAAAGCATGGTAACTTGAGAAGGATCCTCCAACAACAATTTTGATAGTAGATATCCAGAAATTGACCATGTTTGTAATTTACGAGCTTGTTTGCCAATGGTACGTCCTAATTTTCCATCGTAATATTCCGGCCAATCATCTTCATAGAGTCTTCTTTCAGCAACTTCAACCGCTCTACGAGCAATTTGCGGCCTTCCCGCTTTAATGGCTGCAGCTGTTAAAAACCACAAAAAAACTACAAAAACATAGAATGTAAATTTGTGCAAAACAAAGAGCATTTATGCGTTCACTTTTATCCATATTATACGTAATGTTCATAAATTATTCTATTTGATATACACATTATCTTTGATGATTACATTATGTGCTGGTTTACTTGCAAACTATTGGTACAACAATATATTATAAATTTTTGGAAGATATATTTATATTTAGATTTAAAAAAAAATATATAGATTTAACTTGTAATGGCTTAGAATTTCAAAGCACCACTAAAGTATATTTGATTATTTTAAAACATTCTTAGAAATTCTAGAAGTATTTATGATGTCCAAACTTATAAATGCAAAAGTACAAAAGTTTTTAAAAAATATATTTTTTTTTGCAAATTTCCAATGTTTATATAAATAATATTTTGAATGGTAATGTGTTTTAATTTTATCCATATATGATATTCTATGAAAATTATACATATATTGAAATCTAAGTTTAATAAGGGTTTTTTACCTGGCCAAGAACCACCATTGTGATAACTCCACCTTGTATTTTTAGGATCACATCCAGTAATGATACGCCATTCTTCCCCTTCTAATGCAGGATAAGCACATTTTACAGGCATTTCTCCAATAATTTCGTCCCACCGTGCTTCTACTAAGTCCATTATAGCTTGAGATTGTTGAGGAGTTGCTAAAGAAGATGTAATGGCCAAAAAGTTGCCTATGGTAAACCATCTAAAGTCCATAAAAGCTGGTGAAACATTTCCTACCATGTAACCACCTTTGTTTGGCATGAAGTCAAATACCCAATCTGGAAGAGAATCAGGCATAATATTGAACTTGTTCACAGCAGTAAAAGAATACTCTTCTGTTTTGTATCGGTAGATATTGTTGAGTTGTTTGTGATCTAGCCAAAAGTATTGGCGCATGTGGAAAGTGAGAGCATGTAAACGTTTATCAATACGGTCTACAAATTCTGTTACATCACCTTCTCGTCTAAGTAACTCTTTACCACATCGGAGTGCCATATAAAAAAGAGATTGAATATCAAGAGGATATCCATAAATTCCCTGTATTATCATCTAAATTTAATAGATAACAAAATACTATAGAGAAATATAATTTGATTTTTAAAATGATAGTAATTTATACTTGTTAAAAAACCAAAATAACATAATTTGCAACTTATTTCAACGTACCATGCGCCGATCAATCATAGAACATCCATCAGCACAAAGTAGTGTTGGAAATGTGTCAAAACCATCTTTTAAACAAAGATTCAAACATCGAATTATCCCTAGTTGACATTGAGGACTATTTGCAACTGAGTGGTCTCCAGTAGAATGAGTATAAGCTCGAAGGAGAACAATCCACCAAAACCCAGAATCCACTGGAGCAACCCTTGCAATTGCAGCTTCGCCAAAGTCAGCTTCTACTGTTTCATGTTTAGTGGCTGGATCTACTGTAACCTGCTCCAAATTACACCTTCATTGGATTTGAAATATTTTTTTTCTGTTTTAATGAAAAACCTCGATAATATTGCATTATTGAAATTATTCTTTTTTATAAGTACTTTTGATGGATTACCTACAATACGTTTGTGGTTTCATTTACATGAATGTACCTTAAAACTAGCAGGCATAACACCTTCTCCTAAAGTAAAACAATCAACTTGTTTTTCATTCCCTTGTAGCTGAACAGCCATTAAGAGGAAATTCTTTACCATTTCAGGTTCTCCAGCTACAAGAAATGAAATTCCAGCAGAGAAAAAGTCTCTCATGAACACCTGTAGTACATTGAATGTTATCATTGTATTAATATATAATTTGGAACAATTTTTTTGAGCATATTTTGAGCATATTTGATAGCATTCAAGCGTTGTAATAGGTGATCATCTAGATTCTTTTTCTTTTAATATTTTATCTATAACTTCAATTTTTAAGCTTAAAAATTAAACCAAGTTTATAGTATTTAGTCATTTTTCACAATGACTTACATTCACCAAAAAATTAAAATATTCTACAAATATTTTGATAATTATTTTAAAAACAAACCTGATTATAATTTAGTGCGTCTTCTAATGGATCCAAGGTTGTTGCTGCAATTGTGCCTATAGGCTTTCCACGATGATACATCACAGCTTTCCTTAAAGCCTCCCATGCTTCTTTCTTCAATGAACCTGAAGACATTTTTTTTTTAATATATATACAATGGTATAATGGACTTAATGACCACTAAATTTTAAGATCTAAGAAGCTAAGTCGACAAATTTTATGTGGAATTGATGGAAGCATGGTAGAAAACGCAATGTAGAGCTATTTTTGTTGAGCTATTTGTTGCTAGTGACCTTTAAAGATCAAACACTTCAAATGAGAGGCTTTCTGTTCATCGAATTATTTGTTGCTAGTGACCTTTGAAGATCAAACAATTCAAATGAGAGGCTTTTCATAAGAATGCCTATTGATATAATGGATGAATGAATTATATATTGTATTGAAACAACTCTTACATTCATTTTATAATCTAATATGATTAAAAGAATAGAATAAAGATAAATACAAATTATAAATTTGTCTTTTTAATGTTTTCTAATAAATAAGCAAAAGAACACAATTTAAAAGGAACATATGTGATCTTTTGATTTTTTAATAAAAATATCTAATTTTGGTTTGAATTTTTTTCATGATTTCTAAAAATAAAATTTTGAATGTATTTATAGTATGCCAATTCTAAACGTATAATCGTTTATGTATACCATTGTCAATCTATATAATAAAAAATTACACATTCCCTCTACAAAGGTATTTTTGCATCATAAATGATATCATGGCTTTCAATTAATTTATATTATAATAGATTCATGAAATTTAAAGAATTTTTTTATTTGATCAAAATATCTTTAATTTTTTAAAAACATTTAAGAAAAAAACATGAATATGAACGAAAAATCACATTGTGTGAAAGATGTGAAGTCATTTCTTGGTTTTAAAGATTTTCAAGAATTTCAAAAACAAAATATTCATGCATTTGTAGTTTTATAGCATGAAGATACATTTAAACACATAAAACATTGATTGTTTCAAAATATACATAGAAATTTCTTAAAAGTTCCAAAGGGCAAATAAAGAGTTCTTCTAATAAAAATGTATTTGCATTTTGAAAAGACACATACTAGATTATGTTGTTGTCAAAGGTTTTTGGTAATATTGTCATGTAACTAACAAAGAAATGGACATGGTTTTTTGAATGATGTAGATAGATTATATTCAATTATAATTGATGTATTTTTTGAGATGTATCGCTTGTCCTTATGATACAAATTATTTCCATTAAGAAATCTATATTTATACATTTTTTCATAAATTTGTATAAATTTCCAAAAATAAATTTACCATAATCTGTACATAATAATATTAAATTCTTACTATAAATAATTTTGTTACTAATTAGTTATGTATTAATCTTGTAATACATATATACTTTCAATATACTTTGGTCATTAAGTAAAAAGTTAGAGAAGAACTCCAATCCCTCTAAGTAAAGAAATTCGCATAAACTAAATCCCAATTGGTCAAGTATCTCATATCTATATCCCAAAGACATTCGATTAAAAATACATAACTATTACTACCAATCTACCATCCCATTAAATAAAAATACCTGACATAATATTTGGACTTTATAATCATGAAGGACATACCGTAACACCATAGCATGTTCACCACCTCGCGAATGAATATTTTTTGAAAAAAAATAAGGCCTGCCTCCCAAAAACGGAATTGTTCAATTTTTTTTTAGCAAAAAAATTAAAAATGAATGAACATTAGAACATAAATGGCTTAGAAATAACAAAATATTGCAAAAACTAATTTATTCTATGTTCATTTTTCTATCTCCATAATTTTAAATTTATTTCCCTTTTCTATTTTCAGAATTATTTTGGTACGAGCCTGCTATGGTCATGATGAAGGGTAGAGCTGCTGCATGGCGGCTGAAATCAATCACGAAGTCGTGAATTACGAAGCGATCCATCTGTTTGGAAATGGAGGTGTACGTGTTAATAGAAGTTCATGGAGGTAATGGTAGGAGGCGGCAGATTTAAGGCATTATATTCCATTAAACGCCGCTGATTTGTATCATCGTAACTGCCATTCAATGCCCACCAGATTCATGATCGACAGAAACAACAACTATATGTATGATGGGCCGGTGTTTGTGAGCGCCAGCTCTTTGTTATCTTTTCCATGATCATCGACACTCGGGCTTTGCAGGTTTCTTAGTCATGAGTTTCGTCATGGGGCGTCGGAAGAGGTCTGATGCTGGAGTGTTCTCGAACGCCATGTCGCGTAGGAAGAGGATTAAGCTGTCCAACAGCCATCGGCCGATGTCTGTATCAGTGGTAGAGAATCAGGGAGTAGCTGGGGATGTTGTGCGAGTGACACTGGTGGGATGCAAGGCGACTGGCCGTGTCCTGTTTCTCGAAGCCGGTGACGATTTTGTGGAGGTTCTGCTTAGCTTCTTGGCGCTTCCTGTGGGCTCCGTCGTCAAGCTTCTGTCCAAAGGTTCTTAGCCTGGAGCTTGTCTTTGAGCATTCGCGTCATAGATGTTGTGCCTCAGGGCTGATTTGGAGTTTGGGGTTGAGCTAGACTTCCGTTTGGCAGCTTTTTGTAGATTTGAATTCATTTCGTGATGTTGTGTATGATGTGCAGAAGGAGTTGAAGGAGGACTAAACGGCGTTTCAAATATCTTGGACAGTTTGGACAAGTTTTCGGATTTGTTGCCGTATGTGGACAAGTTGGCTCTCATGGATGATCGAAAGGTAGCACTGTCCTCTAGTGAAATACCCCGCATGCCTGAAGATGTGCTGCAGCTTGTACCATCAAATGTGAGTGCCGTGAAAGATGTAGTTTTATATGAGTGCCGTGCGCTTTGCAACCGCGTGTCCACTCGCCAAGGTGCGCGCTGTCCTTGTAATGCATACAATGGGTCCTTCTCGAAGCTGTCTCTTTTCACGCTTGCATTGTCTCCTGAACAAGACTTGAAGAAGAAAGCAATACTGTACGATTGTGGTGCGCACTGCAACCGTGTCTCTGCCAACTTTGGCTCACGCTGTCCTTGCAACACAAGCTCTGGATACTTCTTCGACCTGTCCCTTCTCACGCTCATCGTATCGGCTGCTGATCAATCCGACTCGAAGATGATCGAAAGCAAGCTGGCAATAGAGCCAGCTAGAACAGAGGACTCTGTGAAGAAACGTCATGTGACCTACATTGTGACGGATAGCTTGGAGATATCACCGAACTCCATAGCCAAGAGCATTTCTATCCTGAGTGACGCCAAGGTTGAGCAAGTATCGGATTTGACGAGCATGAAAGTACCCGTAACTCCACGACAGGTCCAATATTGCTCTCCCCTTCTTCGATTATCTGGACTTGAATGTAAAATCATTTGATCATATGGTTTACATTAAGTATATCTTTCGTGAATTTACAGAGAATAACATGCTTGAAAATTGATGTACTGTGTAAACCTTGTCTGCAGATACTTCAGTTACTGCGAGCGTCGATCACTTCGAAAACAGCACTGAGCTGTGTGTTTGGGTCGCAAATTACAGTGATGGTCCCCCCTTCGGATAATCCTCCTCTTGAAAGTAGTCTCGGCCAGGATAAAAGTGAGAGCACCCACGTGGCCGTCATGACAGTGAATGATCTAAGATTCCTTTGTTCAGGGAATACATTAAATTAGGTGTAATCAAGATTAGCTAATAGAAACCAACGTAGTACTCGACTCTGCTGTATATGACCCTCGGATTGTTGCGCGAGGTGACATCGAGCAGCAATGGCATTCTAATGAGCTGCCGGTTTTCACTTTTAATTACGACTTTAGGCGAAACTTTGTAAAGAGTCTTGGCCGAAATGCTGCCAAGATTTCAGTGATGAATGTCCCACCATTATGATCTCATACAAGGCTGTTCCGAGTGCATCCAATGCTTTGTGGATTCACTTAATCTAAATGAAATGCAAATTTAGGGAGCCTCATTTTGGGTCGGGGTCAAAAGGGCACATCCATGCAAATGAACAAGAGCTAAAATTTAAAGAGTGATATCTAATATTGTTTGTGCACAGTCTTTCAGTGAGTCGCTTCTTTCAAAATCACTCATGCTATACCAGCCTGAAAAATTTCGTCAAGTTAGTATTATCAATCTCCTTGATGCCTACTGAAAACACTGGGAAACCCAGACGTACTTCCAGGATAACTCTTACAAAATATCAACCTCACTCATGCAGTGTACTGTACTGGTTCCTGTAGTCGATGCTGATCACCTTGGGATTTGCACTTTCACGTGGTTCCAGCTTGACTTCTACGACACCGCAAGAATCAGTCTAACATAGTGCAGACAATTGGGTCTCTTTATTTCTCCGCCACGAGCGTGGTCCCCATGGCAAGCATAATACTGGGCTCCGAGCCACGCTCGCTGGGGATTTAGACAGTTGAGGGTTGTTTCTGAACGTACTCAAAGCGTATGCAATAGCTCCATCACGCCATTATTTAGAACATCAACTACACCGCGCCTCCAGCCTCAGCCTCACATCAGGCTCCGGCCAGGACCGACGTTTGCAACAAGCACATGTGAGATGTGTCGCCACAGCTCTGCCATCTCATATTGTTCGCCCGATGGTCATGCTGTTTCGGAGTGCTCTGTTCTTGTGGCCGGGTCGCTTTGGTCGAGCTTTGGCTGAATTGCTCTTGCCTCTTCTGCTTACTTCACACTGGACGTAGTTGTGGGTTGTTCACGTCTGCAGTGTGGGAAGGGGAGCTTGTGGGAGTGAGTGTGAAGGTCTTCGGAGGGATTTTGAGTTGTCCATGAGTCTGTGGAATGTGTCTTCCTACCCAGCAAGGTTCTGGGAGCTCTCAGGACCGTCTCGGAGCAACGGTTAATTAATCTCGCAGCTAGTCGATGCTAAAGTGTCTGAGTAACTAACCTACGTCCGTCGCCACAGCAATGAACCAGGACCTCACTGTCATAAAGCTTCTTACCTTATACGCTGCCAGATCTCGTGGATATGTGTTAGTCTGCACCCTTGTATTCTTCCTTCACACCATAGAGCAGCCTAGCGTGGATCAGTTGCCTACGTTTCCGAGTACCCATCCTCAGGTTGCTTCTATTATCACGCTAGCTACTTTCTTAGTTGTCCCCCTGGGCTGGTGATACTTGCAGCGAGAGTTGACGATTTCTTCGCAGAGCTCTAGTGGTAAGGTTTCTGTTTGTTAACTTGGTTTTCGAGTTTGGGTAAATGTCTCGAGGGGGTTAGGTCGGTGCATAGCTACTTCTGACGCTGATGAGTACTAGGTACTAGGTCGGACGTTAGACTGGGTACTAGGTGTAGTTGTTGATTTGCAGTTAATTTTCTGTTTAAACAAATTGTTGATATCAAATTGTACATTTGGTATGTCGGAGGTCTATTCAGGTTGTACATGATCTTAGATAGAATTCTTTGATGCAAACCAGGTCTGCGTGGTCTTTAGATGAGCTTGTCTTAGGGAGTGCTCTTGATCGTTTCGCGGAAGTCTTTTCATTCATGCATCTTTGCGTGAACATTTTGCACTTCCACACACGCGTTATAGTTATCTTCAAATAAATACCTAAAGTTCTTATTTATTTAGACTTCACTAACTGTGATCTAAAGTCGCCATCGTCCGATCCCCTGATTTGGCTCTGTTTCGTTGCCTGTTGCAGAGCTTCCCCTCCTGTTTCTTAAGGGAGTAGAATTGTCCCTACAGGTCCAGTTATTCAGCATGTTGGTGCAGCTACGCTTTCAGATACGATCACCTTGTTAATTGCCCTTGACGATAAAGGCAAATCTCTATATTCCTAACATTTTGGATGCATTCTTTTTTCCAATGGATATCCTTCTGCCTCTTTCAAGACCTATTGGGATTTCCTCCATTTAATGACCTTCGCTTTATCGTTTCTTCAGGAAGGGCGCAGGGAATCTTGGACAAGGATGATGCTGATGACTTAGTAAATTCGAAACTGGAATTTTTTTGCTTACGGCTTATGAAGCTCAGCAGTCAAGTAGTGAGAATGGAAACGATGGTGGGGATGTTGTAGTGAGAGTCGCTCGTTCGGAAGGTAACTACAGAAGCTGGCCTAATCGGAAACTCCACGTGCGACTTTTGGTTTGTAATACTACACAGGTACTGAATCCAAACCATCTGATATTTTATGAAATACAAACTCCTCAATAATATAATCTCTTTCGTGCTTACTCTGAAGCAATGTTAACTCGCTTACTTGATCCTGGAGAATTGTGTAGGTTGAAGGCGAGTGCAAAGATGGTGAGGAACTGAGGATAAAGGTACCTACACGAGCTTAAGTCGACGAGCTGCTGAAAGAGGTTCGTCTGTTGCCCCACACATCATTCCCTTCCGTATCGCATTAGTTAATAGAATCTGCTGACATGAACTGATAGAACTTCCTCTATTTGACGCACATGTTGAATGTTTGTTGTGTCAACAGAGAGGACACTGACGTTCCTAGATGAGGTTTAATTTTCCAGGGGCACGAAGTTGTAAAGGGTGACGTCTTCTCGCTAATCGAATGACATAGTACTTTTGATGGACATCCCGGCTGGCCAGGTGAACGAGTTGTTGCGGTGTTATCTTGATTGGACCTGATCTGCCAGCTAGCAATTGATTTCCACTATGTCACGAGGCTGCTGCAGTTTTCTGCAACGAAGACGAAAAATTTGATGTCCTTGTTTCAGAGCTTCAGGTACGTCCCGGTACTGAAGTCTCATTTCTCGTGGCTGGGTTTCCGGGTTTTTTTTCTTTTAAAAAGCAGCAGGTCGAAGAGTATATTATCCAAATTCAAATATCTTGTAGTGGGAGGTTCAGAGGCTCCTATCTGGACTATTTTGTGAGGTGAGGTAGAGGCTTATGTTATTCTAATGTTGTACAGTTGTGTTGAATATATCCTTCTACTACACCTGACAGAGATTAGGTGTTAAATCACATCTAAGTTCCATTCGGTGTAA
Source organism: Ceratodon purpureus (assembly GCA_014871385.1). NCBI lineage: Eukaryota > Viridiplantae > Streptophyta > Bryopsida > Pseudoditrichales > Ditrichaceae > Ceratodon > Ceratodon purpureus. The sequence continues at coordinate 17,017,521 of CM026422.1, read as the reverse complement.
ACATTGTTTTTACCAGATTGCGTCGGTATCAGGAATCACGTTCAAGTGTGCAAGTGCCTTGAGAAATTTATGTTTGGTTTATTTATATTAGCGAAGGTGTGAAATTAGAAAGTTCCGGTGACCGGGGACTTCTGCAGTTTCATCCCACTGAGTGAGGTACTTCGCACCAAAAAGTCGTTCATTATGAATTAGATGTTCTATAATTTAGTTCCAATGCATTCACGCTGGACGCTACTTTTAATTCATTTCATTTATGTGAGCTGAGAACTATGTCACAGAGTCTAGTTTTCGGGTTGCACTGGCATTTATGATTTGATTGATGGCTCGTAGTGATACTATGATTGTATGTTCGGGAATCTTGCACTATATGTATCAAATTGATTAACAGAGATGATACTATTGGCGTGCTTCAATAGGTCATCATGGGAGACCCGGTTTCAGGAGCAGTTGTGGGTTTACTGCTTACAGAGGTGACAAATGCAATCAAGAAGGCTTACCGTTGTAAGGAAAATTGTGAGAAATTACAGTCCACTTTGAACTCTGTTTCACCATATGTGAAGAAGATGGCAGACCGTGGAAATGATACCTGTCGAAAGTGGCTTGAAGATCTCGAGTGTCTTTTGGAGGACGCCAAGCGAATCATCACAAAATATCGTATTTTGGAAAAGCCAACATTGATCAGTTCTGCCTTCGTATATTGGAAGAGGTCGCGGGTGAATTCGCTCATTTTGGATATTCATCACGGAATAGAGAAGAAAATTGACGAAGCAATTATGCTTATACTTGATATTGTTCAGGCCGTACATGATGAGGTCATGACTCGTAAATCTCCCACGATGGAAACGTCTTCTGGTTTTGTCCTCCAGGATCTTCCAGCCAATATAGTGAGCTTTGAAAATGATACGTATGGGAAACTCAAGACACTGATCAAGACCGAGGGTGATGGAATGGGTGACCCTGTAACTATTGGGTTGAGGGGAGCAGGTGGAGCTGGTAAAACCTTGCTTGCAAAGATGCTGCACAATGATCCAGATATCCAGGCGAAGTATGGGGCTCACTCTATATTGTGGATCACCATCGGACAGGATGCAACACTATCTTCCCTCTATCTTACAATGGGAAAGCTTTTGAAGGATGATGTTTTTGAACGTGAGTATGCTTCTAGAAATGAAGAAGATCAACGCACATATTTGATTGATGCGTTCAAGAAGAAGAAGGTTTTGTTGATATTGGATGATGTGTGGGAACAATACAGCCATGGTCATTCAATGATGGAGTGGTTGGATGTTGCCAAAGGATTGGGATCGGTGACGTTAGTCACCACCCGAAATAGCGCAGTCTTGACTAGTGCAAAAGCTAAAGAAACTGTGGTTGTTCCCTTGTTGTCCGAAAGCGAGGGCTGGAAATTGTTTTGCTATCAAACCTTTGGAGCTGGTCCTCCACAAGGTCAAATTGCAAAAATAGCCAAAGATATTTGCAAGGAATGTCACGGACTTCCGTTGGCTTTGGCGGTTATTGGCGGTACAATGTATGATGAGAAGAAATTATCGCAATGGAGATCTGCTCTAAGCAATTTGAAACAATCAAAAAGGGCATCTATACCGTTAGAGGAGAGACTTTTCCATCGTCTCAAGTTTAGCTATGACAAATTGGACGATGTCAAAAAGAAGTGTTTTTTGTACTTTGCAGCCTTTCCAGAAGATTATCAAATTTCAACTCACCAATTATGCTCCATATGGCAGGCTGAGCATTTGTTTGGTGATTGGAATGAAGCTGAGGAAGCTTCTAATGACGGAGTGGCAACTTTGATTAGCCTTGCAGACCAATCTTTGATTGAACTATCTAAAAATGGAAAGATTGCCAAAATGCATGATGTTTTGCGAGATCTTGCCATCCGCATTATTCATGAGGCAAAACCTACTGATTGGGCTAGTGAGTGCTACTTTGAGCCTGGAAAAGACTTAAAGACTATTCCAAAATTTTCGAGCACGATAAAGAGGATATCTTTGATAAGTAGTAGAATTCAAGACCTCCCAGAGAATTTACTAATGCCTCAACTCCAAGTGTTGTTATTATCTAATTTCAACATAGGGAACAATGAAAATAATACACCACTCAAGTTTTCCCAAATTTTTTTTAGAGGCCTAAACAACTTGCTATACATCGATTTGTCATCCATTCCCCTAATAGAACTTCCAGAGAGCATCAAGGAGTTGAAGGCTCTTACATCCTTGAATCTATCAGGGTGTTCATCTCTCAAGGAACTTCCAGAGAACATCAAAGAGTTGAAGGCTCTTACATCCTTGGATCTATCATGGTGTTCATCTCTCAAGGAACTTCCAGAGAGCATCAAGGAGTTGAAGGCTCTTACATCCTTGAATCTTAGAAGGTGTTCATCTCTCAAGGAACTTCCAGAGAGCATCAAGGAGTTGAAGGCTCTTACATCCTTGGATCTATCAGGGTGTTCATCTCTGAAGGAACTTCCAGAGAGCATCAAGGAGTTGAAGGCTCTTACATCCTTGAATCTATCAGGGTGTTCATCTCTCAAGGAACTTCCAGAGAGCATCAAGGAGTTGAAGGCTCTCACATCCTTGAATCTTAGAAGGTGTTCATCTCTCAAGGAACTTCCAGAGAGCATCAAGGAGTTGAAGGCTCTTACATCCTTGGATCTATCATGGTGTTCATCTCTGAAGGAACTTCCAGAGAGCATCAAGGAGTTGAAGGCTCTTACATCCTTGAATCTATCAGGGTGTTCATCTCTCAAGGAACTTCCAGAGAGCATCAAGGAGTTGAAGGCTCTCACATCCTTGAATCTATCATGGTGTTCATCTCTCAAGGAACTTCCAGAGAGCATCAAGGAGTTGAAGGCTCTTACATCCTTGGATCTATCATGGTGTTTATCTCTCAAGGAACTTCCAGAGAGCATCAAGGAGTTGAAGGCTCTTACATCCTTGGATCTATCAAGGTGTTCATCTCTGAAGGAACTTCCAGAGAACATAAGGAGTTGAAGGCCCCCTTATTGTTGTTAGAGGGTGTGAATCTTTGAAGGAACTGTGGAAGAGCATTAAAGAGTTGGATTTTGTTACATATGAATTTTGTATGGAATATGTATCGAGCATTTTGATTGTGACTTTATATATACCTTGAATGTAAATTATCTAAATGATGAAAGAACTTGGTTTTGAAGAATTTGTTTGGATTTTTATATGCATATATTGTCTTTAATAATTTAAAGTCTACTAGTACTGAGCACTTAAGGTGTATAGTGTCACTATAGACATTAAGTATTAATTAATTAATGACCTACAAAGATGCCACATGGACTCCCTTGGTGAACTAGTGAATTAGTGTAAGTTGATGAATTAGTATAGATTGCTGAATTAGCATGCTAATCCATAATCCTTTAATATTCTGCCTACAACTCACATTCTATGTAGTTCTTCACCTCCGCTGCATTGCCAAACAATATGGGACAAATCCCCAATTCCATACCATACATACCACACCATCACCATACCATACCATCACTATGCCATACCATCACATCACCATACCATACCATCACTATGCCATACCATCACATCACCATACCATACCACTGAACCCTTCACCTCATTAATTAATTAATGCCTAGTGGCAGGCATGTTTCAGTGGATAGTTAGATTGATTGGCACATTTTTGTCTAATAATTAGTGAATGTAGGAAGAAATTATCTTATTTTGAAGATTCCAGTAATAAGTATACAAGGTGAAATTCTTCTTTGACGTCATTTCAAGTTCTTCATTATTATTTTTTATTGATTGGAACATTAAAAAGAAGACTTAGCTCAACAACAAAGGTTAACCCCTGAAAGACTGAGGGGTATTTCTACAGTTTTTGGGCACCTATAGTGCCATTCTTGCATTTTCCAGAGTGAGAGAAATTTGACGATTACCATAAGCAATTTAACTGTAAGATCTTTGAAAGTAGTGGTCTACCCAAATGTATACCAAATTTTGGGTTTGGGGAAGCAACGGATTGAGAAATAATAACATGTGAAGCTTGGAAGATTATTGAATTTCTAAAATACTAGAAGTGAGTTTCCATGGTTGACTAAAGTTTGCTACTTTGAAAAATTAATAAAAACTTGGCAATGAAAGCTGATTCTTTTTCCTAGTATGTTAGGAAGATGCACCTTTTTTTAAATATTTTTCCAAGTTACCAATTTGGAGAAAATGGGTTTGATAAAAGTCTCTCTCTGAATTTTAATTTTTTCATCATGGCACTTTTTGGCAAATTTAAGTAGGTTTTTGATAAATCCAAAACGGTGAAGCCATAAGGTAGTGGTCATACAAGCATTCCAAAAAAAAAAATGCTAAAAAAAATCCACAAGCAGAGATCTTCATTTTAGTGCACAATGTGCTCAAAGTACAGTTGAAACATTGTCTCTCTAGAAACACTAACTTCATTGTAGAAACATAGGACCAGCCCATGTTCTTTATTTTTTCTTAAATCAGGGTTTCACTTTTTCACTAAAATTTCAGCGTATTCTTATTGCCAACTTGATTCTAAATAGGTTAGGAACAAGAAACACTCAAATCTGACTCTTACAGGGCATTTTACTCGGTTTTCTATTTTTGGCGCAACCCAAAAGTGGTTGCTTTGTCCTTTAGGGGTAAAACAAGCAAATCTTTTCAGTACATGCTCAAGTAAATAATGAAGTGCCAATGAATAGGATTGAATAATGAATGTTGAAAGAACTTGAATATAATAGTCCAATTGTCTGTTAGTCCCTCTTATTTTGGATCTATATGTTCATTTCCTATTTAATGTACTGTCCAAATGAAGGACCTATTTATTTTGCTGATTTTCAATAATATTCAAAATCTTGATTTGTAATCCAAGAATGATGTTGAAATTATCTCAATCTAGAGGTGTCATCTACAAAATATCTCATTAAGAACAAATTACATTTTCAGCTTACATTTTTGGTTGGTTTGTTGGAATTGTTTGTTTATTAGCTTCAGAGTTTGGAGCTTCGGTGGCTCCTCGCCTCTAGAGTGGTGTCGGAGGATTCGGTTTGCGGTTGAGGAATTCGTTGTTGTTGTTGATGATTGTTTTTTGAGTGCTACATTCCTTGTTTGAGGCGTGGATTTTGGCTTCTGGTCCTGGGGGATTGAGTTATTAGAAGGTAGGAGTTATTGGAGGTTCTTTTTTTCCAAGGGTAGGAATGCCCCAAGCATGTTACAGTCTGGCCAAAACATTCAACGGAATGATTCCTAGAAGCTGGTCCGTTTTTGGTTTTTTTGGAACTCAATGTAAACTGCAGCTCCTCAATTTCTCATGTGGTCACTGTGAGGAAGTGTTTTGGTGTTGGAGTACGGGAGCTCTTCACGAACCGCGTCCTGGAGGATCTTGTATGCTGAACGTGGTGGATTTGTGGCGCAGAGCTCAACGCTGCCGGTAAGAGCCAATGACATGGAGTATGCACTATCAGAAAATGCATGTTTTGTGTGGTTTTCAAGGAAATGTATGCATTCTTTGAAGCTTTCATAGTATGCATAGCTGCGATAAACTAGGTAGATTCTAGCCTGCTAAGTCATTTTCAGTTTATGATCAACATGGAGGGGGCTTGCCTTTTCACGAGCCTGGAACATGTATGAGCTACCATCGAGGTGTTTTTTACTGGTTACTTCAATTGGCATCTTTAGGCAATGATATGGAGAAGCGGAGTGAACCAGAGTTCAGGGTGCCGGGTTTAAGTAGATTTGGGCGATTACTTGAGTAATGCATGAACTTTATTTGGTGTTGATGCCCATCAGAGAATTTCTTTAGGCTTGGCGATTGTGCAAAAGGATAGTTGATGATGCCCAGTTATTTTGTTTTCATGTCAATTGAGAGTTTCTTATGCGAGACCATGGAAGTGTCTCTTTCTAACTTGTTCTATATTGAAAACATGGTGTATGAATTTCAATAAAGTACTAGTATTATTTTGCCTATGTTTGAATGCTCGACTTTCATATCCTTTGTGACACAGAGTGAAGCTTACAACAGCCTCACCTAGCTCCTTCAGTATTAACATCTGCAGCTGTACGCTTGTCCGCTGTACATCGCTTTGTGAGTGAGCCATTCTCCACATGGCCAGGTACTCTCAATGCTGTCTCTTGGGCTTGAATGTGAGTCGGATGTGTGAGTTAGTGAGTTTAGGGCTGTATGTTTTTGTATTATCTTTTGTATGTTTTTTTCTGTTTTTGAGGCTGTATCTCACTTTGTATGTTTTTTTGCATTTTGGGGGCAGAATGGTTTCTTCATCCCAAGTCATGAAGGCTTAAAGCCCGGAGGAAAAAGGCTCCAAATGCTGAAGTTTTAGCCATGGCTATCCATCTTGGAGAATCTTCACACACACTTGAAGCTGCACCTTCATGCACTCAACATAATAGAGATGTAGCTGTGACTGCTGAAATTCCTGCAGCTGCCAGAAAGCGTCCAGCCTCTCCTCCAAAGACTATAGAGGGTGCTCCACAGATTGCTGAAGCTGCTTCCAAATTGCACAAGCTGCTTGTAAGACTCGAGCTGCAAAGAAGCCATGAGTGCCAAGACGTCAAGCTCTACCAACACCCTTAGACATTAGTGTCACCAAAACTGTAGGGTCAACTGTTATTCCCTTGTATTTTCTTGCAAAGGTTGAGGAGTTCATAGATAAAGAATACATTGCTGGTTTGTGTGCAATTGAGAGAGGAGGTGCTCTTATGAGATTGCACTTTCAAATGGTTATTAGAATCATATCCACGCAAGCTCAGGTTGTGAGTAAGTACATTAAGAAGTATTTGGATTGAGATAACCCATTAATAGCCCCAACTGGTAGTCATGTGACATCAAAGGTGCTTCGAGGATCTGGTTTCACACATTCATTGGAATGGTGGGCTACTGTATAAAAGACTCTGGTGATCATTATTGAAATATTATTGATGCACGAGGGCATCAACGAGTATGTCAAATATGACACACCCTATGCAAAGAGTAGGGTATTTCTCACACATGTCAATATAGTTGAGAAGGCTGTACTCTAGAACCGCTACAAGGGAAAAAAGCAGCTTTGCTCTACCCTCCCTGGAGTGCTACTTCAAATGCTTCGCAACGGCCCGTGTATCTTTCTTCTGGCTTGTGGGTGGTACAGGTACGGCAGGGTGGTATGGACTTCAATAGGGCTCATTCTCTTTGGAAATGCATAATTGCTCCACAAACCCTTGACATGGATGACATTTGCCAGATTTTTTTTTGAGAACACTAACCCAACCTTGCGGCTTCGAGAGCTATAGAGGCTCACGCTTGCTACGGAGTTGAATGTAGCCCGGAAGGGTGCTGCCCATGCCATGACTACAATGTTCGCACTAGCAATGAGGTGCCAGGCAAGACTGCCATGATTGATGATAGTGAGGAGGTGTAACAAGCACCGGAGCACGCTCAGGACGTTCCAACGGAGCACGCGGAGGTTCCACAAACTGGATCCACACCGATGTACATTCCAATTACTTTGCATGCTGGTGACTTAAATCATGGATTCTAGTTTAGAACTGTGGTCACTGTTTTTAGTTTGGAACTAGACATGGGTTCCAGTTCATTTTTTGTACAGTAGCCATACTTTGGTTCAATGATTTGTATGTAGTTTTTGGACAAGTACAACAAGGTTTGGAGGTAGTACAAGCAATAGAGGCAGTTGGTTCAAAATTAGAAGATATGTGAATGGAGATATGTGAATCTTTTGGAACTCTTCAGACTTTCTTTTTCATATTTGGGATTTTTAATGTTTTTTTCTTTTTTGTATTTACTAATACAAAATACTTTCATTTTTGTGTTTTTTTGCCTTAATTTATAAATGCTACATGGCACCCCTTCAAGGGGGTCCACGGGCACTCCCCTCATGCCTCATTAATTAATTGACGCAAAAATAGCACTGTGAGCTGCATAAACTAGGAGGGTACTTGAAGGAAGTCATGACTATATTAGGTATTTGAAGGAAGTCATCTGCTTTGATTGTCTGCAGACTAGTCGAATTGTTGGAATAATTGTTGTATCGCCTTACATTATCCCATAATGTTTGCACCTCCTCACCTCCTCTGAAAAAGTATAAAAGGGCTAGGGGGTGGGTAGGAAACTCAATTTATAAATATCCCAGAGGTCCATGTGGCACTCCCTCAGGGAGTCCATGTGGCAGAAATGTCCTTGATTACTTTTCTGCATTAATTAATTAATGCAGAAATGTCACCTTAGACACTATCATTATCATCTGGGATGTCACTATGTGCCACATGATTACCTGATGCATTCATGGCGAAACCAAGTAGACAACACTGTTTAACTGTTGGAGGTAGAGCGTCTTCTGAGAGGGTAATTGATCAAGGGCGAAGAGATAGTAAGGCGAGTGTTTGTTGGTTCGGTTGTGGGGTACTTATGTATCTCTGAGGAGTCACAATTATTGTGTCTTCTGTAGGTGTTTTTTGCGCCAGATTCTACTTCTAAGTTCTTGCTTGCATTTGCATAAGTGAATGATTCCGAAGATAGAATCTGCAATCAGGTTAATAAACAGGTGAGTAAAAATGATGCTTTTTCTGAGAGCAATTCCTGTGGTTGTTGGTGTGTCTTTTCAGCTCATTAGCTTTGTTACATTGATCAGGTACACAACCTGGGCAGAGGCTATTAGTGTACACTGTGAGAAGCGCTGGTCCAAGTTCGATTTTGACGAGTGCAGCTGTTGTATGTGAGAACGTTGGAGCTGATAGGTACATGGAGTTCGACGATTATAAGATGGCTTGGATGTCAATACTCGTACGTAGAGTCAGTTTTCCGATTCGTCAAATCCGATGTAGCGCGACAGCACGCCATGCCATGCCTTCGAGAGGAACGAGTTGACACTAGTAACTTTGAGAGTCCGAAGGCCCCTGTATTCGTCCCTGCATTCCTTTTTGAGTCCGAAGGCCCCTGTATCATCACATAGGATTGACTGGTAGCATGCGTATCCGAATACACCTTGGAGGATTTACAGAGTTCTAACATTCAAAATTCTTTTGTTTGTGAGATGCAATTATCCTCGAGAAATGAGGGATATCAGTGGTTGCTGAATATGTTATGGTCTTCGTAATCATAGCTTGATTGAAATCATCATGTTAGTGCGATGGTCTACAACCCCGTAGCTAGCTTTCAGATCATTTAGCAAGCTTTGTCGATTCTACATTTTATAATGAAACAGAGTGTGCATGATCTAGAACTTAATGAGGTCCAGTCTCTGCGAATAGCGCCTGCTATGGCTGAAATAGAATTATGCACTAACACCCAGTTGAGGGGATTGGATGTAGTTGCGTCAACTACATCATATGAGTACAAAGTGCACAAAATGTATGACGTCATTACGTGTAGAGAAGTTACGAGTTCTTTTTAATGGAACTTTCAGTGATGCGTGTCCCACCATTTTGGTTTCACACAAGACAGTCGCAAGTAGTATTTCTAATGCCCAGCACGTGGAAGTAGGCTCAATTCGCATAAACCATTTGGAATAAAATTACTCTATTCTCATCAGTCCTTGACATATCAAACGGTAGCAATAATATTTGTGATGAAATATTCAAAGATGCTAGGCAAGTTATTTCTCATGAGTATTAGCGATACTCCAGCTGCGAGGATCTTAACGTATTATATTCCTGAAGAATTTAGTTGAACTGCAGGGTTCTGTCTACAACGACATGGACCCATACTCTGGGTATATTTTGCAGGATCGTCTTGTCATTCGGGGTAATATGCAAGTATGCCATTTGGATCTCAAGCTGACGAGCTGCATTGGTTTGCCTACACCTTCACTACAAACGTAAACCAATACAAATTCTGAAATTGATGAAGAGGCAGCTCTGCTTGCAACCTGTCAAGCAATAGTCCGCAGTCATGAAGAAAACGAAAGTGTCCTCTGAAATTGGTGGCTCTTTGGTGGATGGTGTGCGTGCTTACAGCAGCAAAGCTGAGGATGGTGGAAGGGGAAGCTCACGTAACCATGACGAACAACCTGCAGCAAGTGCTACAAGTGAGCTGCGAATCTGGCGATGATAACTTGGGCAATCACGAGCTGCTGCCGAACGCTGTGTATGAATTTTCCTTCACGCCAAACATCTGGGGCCACACCTTGATCTGGTGTACCTTCGCCTCCGACGCGTTTGGCAGGCGCACCTTTCGCGCGTGGCAGGGGTGGTGTGGGTGTCGCGCCACATCACTTGCTCGGATTGTGTCTGGGCCGTGATTCCGAAGGACTCTGAATGCAACGGCGAGTACTTAAACTCGTGGCGTCGCTGGTGATGCACACAACCAGCTTCAATTACGAGCTTCAACAGTAAGTCGTCTTTTCTGCAAATGGGTGGACTGTCGGACCTCTGAGTCTGAAGGTCTTAGCCCGATTTTTGGAGAGACTTGAATCTGGATAGATTTTCATTCTGCAATTTTAGGAATGGTGTAGGAATGGTGATTCTTAGTTTATGAATTAAGGAAAATCTTAATATTTAGGATATTTCTTTGAATTTTATGTTTTAATAATTTGAATAATTTTGTTTTGCATTGAGTAAATTGGGAGCGTAGGTGTACCCCAGAGGTCCTTTCAACTTTTAACTTATTTAAAGTAAATGCTTTGTGGTTTCAAATTCCAATAGATAACATGAAGTTGGAGGATATAAGATAAGAACAACATTGAATATTTTTGTTTTAAGAATATTATACACATATCCATTTTTGACTCTCACAAATAAAATGCTTTGTTTCATTTTATAAATGATTATCGATTATTTATATACATCCTTTAACAAATTTTACTTTTCAATAAACTTTTAGTTTAAGAAACATAAACTATTATTATACTTTTACTTTATCTTCATTATATAAGATCTTCATCACACAAGATCATTTTATATTATTCAAAGTATAAGGCCCCTGACCATTCTCATCAATCTTCCATGTTTTGAATAGAATAAATTTGTCTCATAAAGTGAAACAAGTTGATCTTATTACGTGAGTTATTATACGATGGCCTTCAATGGTGCATTATGGAATCAACTTCCTTTGGAAGTTGTTGAACAAATATTGTCTTTTCTACCCATGCCGGATTTGTGTAGATATTGCACTACATGCAAAACATGGAATGAACTCATCAACAACCCCGCCTTTAGTGTGCTATATGTGCGCAATAGGAATAAACATTCTCCTTTTATAGCAATTCATTCTATTACCACTTCAATTCAAAATGAACATGAAGTGTATATTAATGGAAGCCAAGTATTGTGTTTCCTTGACATTAGCTCAAAGAAATGGTACTCGATGAAACCTCATGATGCTCTTGAAACGTCATTTCTATTTGATCCTCGACATTTTCAAATTTTAGCTATGGATGGAGGTCTTATGCTTCTCAAAGCTCTCACGAGAGCATCTAAACTATGTCATCATGAAAGTGGTTGTACACAACTATGTATGTGGAATCCTATAAAAGACATGAAGATTAAATTGCCATGCATAACTAATCATGAGAGTGATTTACTCATAAATTTTGTTGTTGATGACATTGCCGAGACTTTCAAGGTATTTGTTATAAGACAAGATGGAGAAAGTCCCATGGTGGACATATATGATTCCGTTATGAAGGAGTGGAAGGCGTCAAGCAAACTTGAAATGAATAATATGAGGGAAATTAGAATCATAAAAAGTCTTGTATTTCAAAATCTTCTATACATTCTGTGTTTTGTGAACCATGGTATAGAGGAGGACTATGAATTATGGAGGTACAACCATGTTGCAGATATTTGGGAAAGATTGCATTTTGCAGAGGGCTGTTTTGTTGAGGATTACATATTACAGTATGGAGTGTATGAACAATTCATTGTAAGCGGCGAACGTCTTTTTGTTGCGTTTGGACAACTGGGGTATGTATCGCATGATGTATTTGAAGTGCATGAAATTGATATCCAAAGTAGGGCCACAAAGGTATTGTTGAAATGGACAAGAACGCACATTATGAAGATTTTTAATATAAATGTCAAATATTATGATTCTGATTTTGACATATATGGTGTCGGTTTCAATAAATCCCTGATGCTTGTGTCAAATTTATCAAGAAATGTTGTTATTTTTGATGTAGAAACAAAAGAGACTAATATTGAGTAGCCTCAACTTCCTTTGAGAAAATTAAGGATGGGAAAGGAGAGGTATTCATTTATAGGGAAGCAAATGGACTTCCTTCTTCCTGGTACACTAAAGTAACCAATTATGTCACTTGATGTAGACATTATTCTCTACATAATCAAATGTTTATTTAAGAAGTTTTCATATTAAATATATTTTTATATTATGAATTATATGTATCATTTGTTCATATTGACTTAATCATAGAATAACTTTAAGCTTCAGAGAATGTTTGCAGTAGACCAAAGCAAACGAAATTCTAGTTACAGTTAGCCACACCATCACCACTGACGACTCCTATATTGACGGCCACGAAACCTGAATTCTATTATGAAACAGGAAGGAAGTAAACATGAAGGAAGCAAGGAATTGAACACAAAAGAAAGAGGTAGAGGAGTGATCTCTCCTCATGCTTATATAGGTAGAAAAACTGGAAGTTAGCCTGAGTACCCAAGTGGGAGTTATGGGTAAATTTACATGCTAACTTATACTTTCTAACTTTCTATCTTGTACATGCATGAGGGTTCTAGAACCTTCTAATGTAACTCAAAGTAATCTAAAGTAACTCAAGTATTCGTTATCACAACACTCCTCCTCGAATATTGAGTTACTAAAAATTTCTAGTAATTGTGTATGCAGTACTCTTCCTCAATTGCTAGAATGCTAGATACCTCGTTAAAAACTATCTCTGAGTAAAAAAACCTATCTCATAGGAAAAACTCAGAGTATAGAAAAGAGTGTATCTAGGGACTTAACTCATGCAAAAATCTCATTCCAGCTGCTTGTACAAGGCGGCGATGAGTAGAGGATGGTAAAGCTTTTGTAAGAAGATCAGCAATGTTGTTGGCAGATTCCACCTTCAGGACATGGATTTGACCATTGGTGATCAACTCTTGAGTGTAGCTAAAGATCTGAGGATCAATATGCTTCACACGATCGCTTTTGATAAATCCAGCTCCCAATTGTGCTACAAATGCTGCATTGTCCTCAAATATGACAGTTGGAGTGATAGGGGTGTTGAGGCCGGTCTTGGTTGTCAATAACCTGTGGAGATTGCGAAGCCAGACAGCTTCTTGAGTGGCCTCATGAAAAGCAAGCAGCTCAGAGTGGTTGGTGGAGGTTGCTGTCACCGTCTGTTTGACACTCTTCCAAGAAATTGGTGCATTACTATAAAGGAAAATGTACCCAGTTTGAGACTTGCCTGTGGTGACATCAGATTTGTAGCCAGCATCCGCATAACCGATGATATCTGATGAGCCAGTCTTGACATAATGAAGTCCCAAGTCTTCAGTGCCACGCAAATATCTGAAGACATGCTTGATAGCGCGCCAATGCCTCACAGAAGGTTTCTGACTATGTCTTGCCAGAACACTCACAGGAAAAGAAATGTCGGGTCTTGTAGAAGTTGCCAGATATATCAGCGGCCCCAACAGCTGCAAGGTAGCGTGTCTTGTCTGTGAACTCCTCCTCCTCTTCTTGGCATGGATGATAGGGATCATCGTTGGTGCTGCTTTTGCCAATCATTGGAGCTGAGAGAGGGTTGGCGTTGTCCATGTTAAATCTCTTTAACATCTTCTGGGTATAGCCCGTTTGATGAAGAAAAATGCTTCCATCAGGAAGATGAACAATCTGTAGGCCAAGGCAATAGGAAGTCTTTCCTAACAACTTCATCTCGAAGCGGTTGGTTAGTAAACTAACAACCTTCTTGCATGTTGCTGGGGTACCCACTAGATTGATGTCATCAACATAAATGGCGACTATGGCAAAACCAGAGGACTCTCTAAGGATGAAAATACAAGGTAAACTCTGGTCATGTTGGAAGTCATGGTCAAGCAAGAAAGAATGTAGATGAGAGTACCACATGCGTCCAGCTTGCTTCAAGCCATACAAGGCACGTTGAAGTCTAAGACCCGAATAGGACTTGGGTGTGTCAGCTGGGATGGGTTTAGAGAGAAAATCAGGAGGGGGCTGAATGTAAAGCTCAGTGTCTAATGGACCATATAGGTAGGCTGTGACAACATCAAGTAATTGTGTTTCTAACAAGTACTGGACTGCCATCCCTAGAAGGTATCGGAAGGTAGTAGAGTCCATGACAGGAGAATAAGTTGATGTGTAATCTATACCTGGGCGTTGGGTAAAACCTTGTGCTACAAAACGGACTTTGTAGCGAAGAACTTGCCCTTCAGCATTTCTTTTCTTTGTAAAAATCAGCTTGTGACCAACTGGCTTGGTGGCCAAGTTTGTCACAATTGGACCAAAGACTTGATGTTTTTGCAAGGAAGCATACTCATGTTGGAGAGCTTCAAGCCATTGGGGCCAATCAGGGCTGGCTTTTGCTTCCTCCAACGTGAGCGGGTCAATAGCTACCTCCAAGCTAGACACAAAAGAAGAAATGGTGGGAGGAGCAGAGACAAGGGGCTCAACATGAGTACTGGACCGAGTGGACCTAGGTTTCTTGGGTTTGGGTAAGATGGACTGAGGAGCATCCCGGTTAAGAAAGACTTTAAGTGCTGTCTGACCAGCTCCTGGGAGTGGGTTTCGAGTGATTCTTGAGGAATCATTGAAACCATCCGGAAGCTTTTCAGCTAAAGCTTGGAGATCTAGCAGTTTTCTGACTTCTGAGTCTGCAAGGTTAGTCCTAGGATCTGGATTCATGGTGAGGGTTTGAGGAGCAGTGAAAACCAGAGGTTGAGAAGGGCCTGGTGAGGTAAGAGAAGGAAAGACAGTTTCCTCAAATTGACAATTCTGAAGTCGGGCCTTATGTAAGACTCCAGTCTGAGGGGAAACATAACGGATGATACTTGGGGAGTCAAATCCTACATAGATGCCTTCTTGGCGCTGGGATCCTATGGTCTTACGTTCAGGTTCTGGATCAGGGACCCAAACACGACATCCAAAGACTCTAAAATGTGCAACGCTAGGAGGGTGACCGATATGAGCCTCAAGGGGAGAATGCTCAAGAAGCAAGGTAGGTCTATACTTAAGCAATGTAGCAGCATGCAATACAGCATGTGACCAGAAAGAGGAAGGTAAATGAGCATGGATCAAAAGAGGGCGGCTTATGAGTTGAATCTTTTTAATAAAAGCTTCAGCCAACCCATTTTGAGAATGCTCATATGGGACATTATAGGTTAAAGAAATTCCTGTGGCTTGACAATAGTCTTCAAAAACATGTGACTTAAATTCTTGGGCATTGTCCATACGCAAGAATTTGACTGGATACTCTGGGTAGTGGGCTCTGAACTTTATCAAGGATGCTAGGATTTTAGAAAAAACAATATTTCGAGTACTTAATAGAGAGACCTCAAAATGGACCCCAACAGCATCAACAAGAACGAGGAAGTACCTGAAAGGCCCGGATGGAGGAGCAATGGGACCACAAATGTCCCCTTGGAGCCTATGGAGTGGTGGAGGGAGCGCTTGCGGCAGTTTCCAGTGTGAGGGCTTCAGGATGAGTTTTCCTTGAGCACACGCCTCGCACACTCCAATCTTGTTGGCATCGTTCAGACAGACCTCGTGACCTGTTAAAACAGGTATCATTCTTCTGAACATGGTCACTCCTGGGTGACCCATCCTCCTGTGCCAGAGTTTGGCCTTGTCAGGAATCGTGACTGAATATGTTGAGAGGTCTTGGTGACCTTCACTGAGACATGAGATTGGAATCTCATAAAGGCCGTTAGCTCCGCAGCGAGCAGTAGCTAGGCACTTGTCTCCTTGCATCAGGTTTAGAATCTCCTCACCATCCCTGATCGCAGTCAGGGCATGGATTCCATGTGCTCGGAGGTCGCGGAAGCTGATCAGACTTCGCTGTGCCTCCGGAGCGAACATGGCATGGGAGTAGATGAGGGTGGCGCCTCCGGGGAGCTTAACTTTCGCCCGGCCCTCACGGAAGGTCATCTTCCGTTTTCCGGCGACTGTGCTGAGCTCACAGGTACGCCATGCTTCGGAATCACGTCGCGAAGCTGTTGGGCCATGCCTCCACGTCTCGGACTCTTGTCGCGAGAAATCAAAATAACGTGGGTCACGTAGGATCGTGTGGGTTGATCCACTATCCAAGAGAGCCATGTCTCCATCCATCTCTGATGAGATGTGAGTGCTCAAAGACTCCACTATCACAGTATAGTTTTCAGGGTCGGTGCCATCAAGAGATGGAACATCCAGAGAGTGTGATTCCCTCTGACCCTTTTGGAGCTCCTGGAGTTCCTTGTATAGCTTCTCCGTATATGCTCCGGCCCGGCACTCATGAGGCTTATGTCCAATCCTGCCACACTTTTGACATGCATTGGATCTACAGTCCCGAGTTAGATGTCCTGGGCGACCACACGTTTTGCACTCGCCTGTTCTGCAATCCTTTTGCAAGTGACCGTTTCTACCGCACTTGAAACATTTGCGAGAAACAGACGTATTGGAAGAACGAGAGCCAGAGCTAGAGGAGTGGTTAGAAGACTTATTGTTTGGCTTGGTGTATGGAGCAAACTTATTCTGCTTCTGCTGATCAGACTTCCAACCACCCTTGGGCCTCCTGCTCGGTATCTCCGCTGTGTTGGCTTCTCGAGGCGGTTTGGCTTCATTGTTCTTGAGCAGCAACTGTTGTTGTTGTTCGGAGAGTAGCAGGAACTGTGTTAGCTCGCTGTAGGTCTTGAACTTCATGCTCCGGTACATCTGTGCTAGCAATGCGGCCGCCGTCGGGAACGTTGATAGAGTCTTGTCGATGATCTCCTCTTCAGTCTTGGTTTCTCCACATAAACGTAGCTGAGACAGAATCTTGAACAACGCATTGTTGTATGATGTGTAATCTGCAAAATCGTACACTCTTAGGTTTGCCCAATCATTGCGGGCCTTGGGCAAAAAAATGGTCTTCTCATGTCGAAATCTCGCCTCCAGTTGCCTCCATAAGTCTGCTGGGTCTTCAATCTGTAGATACTGTTGTTGGAGTACATCATCAATATGCTTTCGCATAAAGATAATCGCCCGACTCCTCTGTGCGGCATTGAAATGTGCAGGGACAGGATAATTGAGTATCCCTTCAAGTTCATTAGCCACAAAGTATGACTTGAAGTCAACACACCATCGTAAGTAGTTGCTTCCATCAGCCTCTAACTCAGGAAAAGTTAGAGGTTGTATGTTCTTAGCTACTTTATCTACTATGGGGTTAGAGGTAGAAGCAGCCATGTTATTAAAAATCAAAAAAACTCCAGAGCAAGAGCAGAATAGCAAGAGCAGAATAGTATTGGTTAAAATAGCAAGATTGGTTAGAACAGTAACAGAAACTAATAGCTTGGGGGGGTTAGTTGAAAGAGAGATTGAGGGGAGGAAATCAGAAGAGGGGGAAACAGCTTGATCAAAAAGTTAATCACAACAGCCTGGTTATCCAATAATCACTGCTTTGGTCAGAAAAGAAGGGGGGGGGGGGGGGGATCACTCCCTGCTTAGCTATAACTTGGGGGAAGAAACAAGTAAAAGCAAGCAGAAGTTAGAAATTAGAAGAGAAGGTGATAAAAACAAGAAGGTGATAAAAACAAGAAGGTGATAAAAACAAGAAGGTGATAAAAACAAGAAGGTGATAAAAACAAGAAGGTGATAAAAACTAGGAGGGGATAAAAACTAGGAGGTGAGAAAAACTAGAAGCTCTCTCTCAAACCAATTCAAGAAGAACCAGAATATGAGAATCAAGGCTCTCTCAAAAACAAGGTGGTACAACTCTTATTGCCTCTCAAACATAGAACCCCCCTCTCAAAGAGCCTCGTGCTGATAACGTATTATGAAACAGGAAGGAAGTAAACATGAAGGAAGCAAGGAATTGAACACAAAAGAAAGAGGTAGAGGAGTGATCTCTCCTCATGCTTATATAGGTAGAAAAACTGGAAGTTAGCCTGAGTACCCAAGTGGGAGTTATGGGTAAATTTACATGCTAACTTATACTTTCTAACTTTCTATCTTGTACATGCATGAGGGTTCTAGAACCTTCTAATGTAATCTAAAGTAACTCAAGTATTCGTTATCACAACAAATTCCAACCACTCAACGTCCTTCAAAATTCACAAAGAACCCAAAAAGAAAAAGGATAGTCGCATGACTCCGGCGTTCTCGAACTAAAGCCATCAGAACGACTACATTCTGGAACCCACAGCAACAATGCCCAACACTAAAACACCCTCTCGAACACACATCTACATCACAGCCCAGAAAACATCGTCCAAGCAGTGCACCACCAAACCATATCATCTCAACACCACTCATAACTCACATCCAGCAACACGAAAAACTTGCCAATCTCTACACAACCATTTCCTCAGGAGAAAAGACGGAACACACCACTCCTGTATGCATCCAATAATTATATGCCATTAAATTAAAACAGCAGACTGTAACCGATTCTCGTAGATACTCCTCCAAGCTACAAAATTGTGGCCAACGCTCCGGTGCTACATACCTACCTACACTCCTAAAATACACCTACACAGAAGCCAGCTTCGAGAATGCCAGCCGGATCGTGTTGTTCTGCACTTGGCTCGCGTGCTTGCACACCAGCGCCTCGGTCGCTTGTTCCTCGCTCTCGAAATGCACCAACGCCTGCTTCTTCCCGTTCGACTCGAACACCTTCGCATTCACCACCGTACCATGCTCCGAAAGGTGATCCCTGATCTCGTCCACCGCAATATCTGCCGGCAAGCTCGACACATGAATCATCTTCGTCGGTGCGCAGCAGTACCGGTAGTTCTTCGCAGCGTTGCGGTTGAACCGGTTCAGAGGAGACGAAGAGAAGTCCGCCGTGTCCGGCGATGGGTTGATCTGCGCATGCTTCGAGAAGTTCACGTCCATCCGCTTCCCGAATAGCGTCACACCCTGCGCAATTCCCCACAGCCCCTCAGACTCGCCCCACCACACATCACTCCCCGAAACCGCCTGCAAAGGCCCGCAATTCAAATTTCACACATCGACCCCACGCACCTTCAGGTAGTTGAAAGCCAGCTCTGCTTGAAATCCATCCCCCATCTGGATCAGCGCATGGTCCGGTTTGTTGTGAAGAATCTTGATGCGCACAATGTTCCCATAGTTCGAGAACAAGTTGAACAGCTTGTCCGCATCGATTTTCTGCCAACAAATCAAAATCACCTCATCCTCTCAAAATTCCTGTCAAGTACCACTCCGCAAACCCGCTAACGCCCCCTCTCACATGTCCACCACAGCCCAGCTACCATGTCCATCACCTCAACCACATTCCCAAACCCACCTCTGGCACCAGATTCGACACCAGGAGTGTGCTCCTGTCGTTGGTGCCTGTGATACCCGGAGGAAGCACGCCACCAAACGCTGCAGCCGCCACAGATGCCCCGCCCAACGGAACCTGCACAAGTCCATACTCATACCACATCACTTGCCAATTCGCGGGCACTCCCAACACGCAATGCCGACCAACACAGAACAAACAAACCGCATCACCGTCCGCCCCCAACATCCAACACCGCTTACCTGGTACGAATTCATGCCAAGTGGGAGATGCCCTCCCGACTGCTGATAACCTCCTGCTCCACAATCCAACTCACACCCGTCTTAGACCCTAAAAACACAATAACACACAAACTACTCACAAGCACCCCACTACAGAGTACTCCGTGCATACCAGGCCTTGGCCCGCCTCCCTGCATGTTGTAGATGTTACCACCCTCTCCAAAAAGTGAAGACTGCACAAAGCCAACCCCCCTGTTAGACACGTAAATCCCACCATCCACCAATGCCCGTCACAACTACAATACGCACACAAACCGACCTCCGCCATCCTCATTCATTGTGTCCCCGGGATTGCGCATGCTACACGACTACGCAAAGCCTTTCACGCAACTAACAACCTTCGCCACTCCGTACCCTCTCTTCTCTATAAATTCAGTCACCACAACCGCGCTCTGGACATGATAATGCAAATTCGACCCACACAACTTACCATGATGTTATTGCCAGGATTCCCCGGTCTCGGCTGTTCTGAAGGCAACCCTGCATTCGTGAAATCCCTGCAATCACACACTCCAAAACCTTCAGCCTCCTCATCACGGCGGTCCACCCAATACCGCGGCCTTTCGGAACATCACAGTCAGCTGGACAGTCGGACGCCACCATTATACAAAACACGCCTACTCACCAACTCAGACTCAACAACCACCCGATAACGAGAATCCGCACACCGCAAGCCTGTGCTATATCTCTCTACATTTACGGCTCTAGTCGGACATTCACTGTCACACATGTATCGATTCACTAGGAAACGTCACACACGGCCCCTGAGAACCCATTGGATCAACACGACTGCACTGCTACAGTGCAACACACCAACCATTCAACGTACCTCGTCCGTTCGTTGTTGTAGTTCACCTGCAGCTCCTGAAGGCTGGACATCATCAAACCACTGCTTCAGCACACTCTCTAACCTACCACACCAAGATAACCCCTTTTCGCTTCCAACCCAATCCTTCTGACAAAGATTCCTTCGTTCTTCGTAACATGAGAATGCACAAATCAAATGACCGCACGCATGCTGGAAGACGCTTACTTGGAAAACTGGATGTCTAGTGTACAGCACCCATCGTAGATATTCCGGCCCTGCACATCAAAACCACCTCTCGCATCAAAATGGATCCCCTCCTTTCAGGCATCGCCCACAGATGATGCTACATCTCAAACAAGTACCACGCAACCCAACCACACCACCTACTTGCAGCGTGTTCCTCGCTTGCGTCGCACTCAGCTGCGATGCGAATTGCAGCAAAGCTTGAAGACCTGCACCCATGTACGCAATGTCACGTCACTAGTCAGACCCCTTCGACCCACTGCTACACCACAGAAATATGTCTCATTGCTCCACACGCACCAATAAAGCCCAGTAAATGAAACAGAGGAAACAGTAAACGACACAGTTATCTCCCATAAACCATTACTCGACCTCCTTTACAACCCCCTCTCACACGAACACCGTACTTATCGCCTAAATGTGCAACGGCTTATTCCTCACGCCATCCAGTCTCTAACCTTTGCAACCAATCCACACACTGCGGCGTCCCCATCGTCAGCTGCCGTCCTCACCAATCAAGTACGCCCATTGCGAAGCTGCCTACTAAACATTCTAGCATGCACTGTTACAGCCCCATGGTTACGACCGGACATACCTCGCAACACGCACAGGTTCCATCGAGGAGAGGAAGATCGAAGAAAAAGAAAGAAAAAAGAAAAAGAAAAATGAAGACTACATAGACAGAAAGAGAGAGAGAGAAGGAGAGGGAGGAGGAAGATAGTAAAGACAGAAGAGAAGCTGACCAGCTGACTTTTGGAAGGTGACGATCTTCTCGACAAAGCCATGAGGGGAAAACACTTGGTGCAGCACATCCACGGTGATAGGATAGAGCGGGTTGTGTATGGTAATTAAAAGAATTCGATTGGGCAGCAGTTCCTGGAGAATAGCAAAGCAGAGACAAGTCCAACATTTCCCCAGCATGGAAAGAAGGAAGAAGGAAAAGAAGTGAGAGAAGCAGTCAAGCAAAACAGAGGCCAAGCTCTGCGTCCAGGGAAGATCATGACTCACGAACCACACGCAAACATCGCCACAAACGCACCCTAAGCGCGGAGACCCTGGACATCGAACCCTGACCTGCTCTGCCGGTAACCGCCTCATCTGCCCATTCTGGTCTGGAGTAGTCAGTTCCTGATGTGAAGAGAACTGCATGTACACGTTCCTGCCCCTGCACATCGGCGCCAACAACCAACACGGACGCAATCAGAACACGTCACATGAGTCGCTCGCACCCACCTGCGCGACGCTGCAAAACCTACGTCTTGTTCCACCAATTCCACAGCTTACCGCACGCTGGGTTGCACCGTCGTGTAATACTGCATCACACTGATGGCAGATGGAATGTCCTGCATCTGCAACAAAGCCTGCAACCCAAAACCCAAGCAAACAATGAGCAATAATGAACACTATGATCACGATACAGCCTAGGCTGCTCAGTTCGTACTTACGTATTCATCACACTCACAGAGTACACTAAATGATAAGCTGCAACTTCAAATTCCCAACTGTTAGCACATACCTGATTCTTTGCGCGCAACATAACCACTTTCTGCACCACTCCGAACGACTGGGCGAGCTGCAGAAGGTCATGCTGGACAACCAACCATGCATGAAGATGGTTAACAAGTAAAACGTTCAGACAGAGTTAATAAGGTCTCTTTCTGGCAAGCTGAGGTAGTTTGTGTGAAACTCTATGATAACAGGAATTTAATGCCGAGAGCAGTGGGTGTACGTCCGGAAAGATAATGCTGCTAGTTGATAAATCCAAACCCGAACTTGCGTGGGATTAATCTAACGGTCATGTTATTACCCCAGGTTTCATTTACCAGCTGTGTTGGGAGCATGCTTATTCTATTTCAAAATGTGTGAAATTCCCTCATGCACATTAGGAAATCATAAGCAGAGTAGGTCTTCGTGCAATCCATGACTTAATGGACAACCATCGACCCATTATAGGCACGGTTCCTGCGGGAAGTGCATGCAGTGCCCTCTTCCTGCCACTAAAACGCCCTCAATATGCCGCTGAAAACCTACTAATGCACATGCGTTACAACGAACCCACACTCCACACCCTGCTTATTCGCTGTTCGCTTCCAAAATTACTGTATGTGAGACAGACAACGTAAACCCAGGACCCATAAACAATACTGCAGGCCTGCGAATCTAGAAAAGCGAAGACGAAAAGGAGTAAAAGCATACCTCTGCTATTTCAGGACCCACATTTCGTATGTGAAGCACTTTTGAAGGCTCGGTCATCTTGACGTTAGCAACCGGCGCTGCACAGGATAATTGGCCACGACACGTAAATCATTGCGAATACCGTGCGAGATTCATGTCAAGTAGACTTTTCAACCACTAGGTACTACATTCAAAACTATTCACCGTCATACAAACCACATGGTATACCCCACTGAAGTGCATGATTATCACTTTCTCACCCTAGTCTCCTGATCAAGCCCGATCAAAAACTTCACACCATAAAAACTCCACAAGAAGAAGAATGAGGATAAACAAGAAAAAATCCAACCCAAATTCACCGCAACCAGATAGAACATACACCAGACAGTCCCACCTTGCAAATGCCTGATAGGATGCCTCATAATGTATTTGCTTGACAGAGAGGAAAGATGACAGAGATATGGTCTTTGGAAATCTGCTGAGTGGTAGCACTAACACCCAACCGATTGCAACAAGATAAATACATGGAAAAAATATACTACAGTTCTCAGGATAAAGAGCACTTCAAGCGTAGGATGCAGGGAAAAGAAGCGTCTTAAAGGACCACTCCGAGGGGTAGAAACACCATTGCAGTAAAAGGGCATAAAGAGGACACACCCAACACAGAAGCTAGCCACAACGTTGCATCAATGCGACAGTGAACCACGGAGAAGTCGATAGCTACAGCATTGTACAAACGTAAACACAGGATTATGTTACGTATCCACTCCCCAACTCCACAAACCGGCCATTCAGAGAGATTAACCTGGACGACTCGATGACGACACTGCCAAGCTGCCCGGAGTCTACAGAACCACCCAAGGGATCGAGCAGGCCATGGGAATCTACAAGGCAAAAAAACAAGATGCTCAAAACCCAGACGAACAACTCCTGCCCCGTCTTCTAACGCATGCAGGAAGCTCACATCTGCTGTCAGCTGCCTAGTTATTCCTCGACAACAACTCTGTAATCAGGAGAAGCATGGGAACGACACAAGCGAGCAGCAGTAGGAAATCTCAACAACTCACCAAGGTCGCTAGAGCGCTAAATATCCCCCGCCCGCGAGCTTCCTTATTGACAACTACAGCCAGGCACCAGCAGATAACCCTAGGTTCCCCCCGCGTTCTCGGCACCTGAAACGAATGACGCACGCAAAAACTATCAACGAGCTACCGTGGATGCGCTCACGGACAAACACATGGACATCCTCACCAGCGCTCTCCGACCTACCCACAATCGAGGTGCACGTCGCAACAGTAACATAAGCTGGGATGAAGTTGGTGTTTCTGGGGATCCACATAACAGAATAAAAAAAGCCAGAAAACTCAAACCTCATGGCCCGACACCTAACGTCCAAGCAAAGCAAACAAACTTCTCATGGGGCAACGAAACCACGGTGAAGTCAAAAATCAAAAATCACACACCCTCGGAACAATATCCATGAAATTGGCATTCTCCCCGAGCTACATGCAAACACCCCCACTCCACTCCACTACTCTTAACCACTCTCCCCCAGACCCAAAGCAATCGAAACTCCCAGGGGCAATGCAAATCCTCCATCACGATGACGCCCAGTGCAACCTACACACGACCACCGCACACGCTCCCCGCGCCCACAAACACACCGAAATTGACAACATTGGCACAAATTGCAAACCCGCCCCACCCGAGGCGCTCCCACCACGTACCCTAACAACCACCTCGACGCCCGCACTCGCACTCGCACAGCACCCACGCACGAAACCAGCGACGAAGAAAGAGCACTCGAGCAAGAGCACGGCACCGGAGTGGTACGTGACGTGACAGCGGCTCCACGAGCGCAACAGTCAAACCAACGCCCCTCCCCCGCAAACGCCTGGAATGCCTGGGCGGGAGCCTCTCTCTTCCCTCTCGCTCGGTGGATTCCGACAGCAAATTCTAAAATAAAAGCTGCGCAAAATAATATTCCCGGACTAAGTCAGAGACGATCATGCACGGGCGTCGCGACACCGAGATGCGTCGAGTTAGGGTTTCACGCTCCGACGAGCGTCGCTAACTTCCACAGCTGAGTCCGCAGCATCGTCGTCGCCATGCCTCGAGCCCTGTAACCGTGCTCTCCAACCTCCGCTCCCCCCCTCCCACGCCGTCCGATCGGTTCTACTCTACGGCTGAGATGCTGTGATGCGCCACTCGGAGAAGTTTTGTTGACTCCGACCGTCCGATGCGCATATCGTCGGAGGGCTGGAAGCGGGTCGGAGGCACGCCCGAGGCCTCGCCAGAATACTGTTTTTTAGTTGCCGATTCTTTACCGATTGTGAGTAAGTTACTGTGTACTGTGTGTTGTGTTGCTTTGGTCTGCAGCCGGAACTTGGTAATTGTATGAGATGGAATGTCCTCGTCTACCATCGCAGCAACCATGGATTGAAGCCCTTGGAAGGCATCATGAGAGCGGTGGAGAAGTGGCTTGGTTTGAAGGGGAAATTCGGTCAGAACTGCAAAGCTTGTTTGGCGCAGTTCTGCAGAAGACACATGAAAGTTGCGAGCGCAGGTCGCATTTAATTTCTGTGTTGACTGGTCGCTGCTGGCAATTGCTATCCTTTGGTACGATCTTCTTATGCATATGAGTCGGAAAGTGGTATTAAATTTCTTTCGTCATCACCAAAATCTTAGAATTCCTTCCAATTCTAAGATTTTGGAGATGTGTAAAGAAATTTAATCCCACTTTCCGACTCATATGATGTGGAAGACATGATTTCTTTTTCTTGAAGTTTGAAGGTGATTATCAAATAAGAACAAATGTAAACCATGTTGTCTTAAATTATTCTCATTCTAATGTATTTTATTCATGTAAGTTTTCATTGTTCAGTCTAAAATGTAAGGTTTTTGTAAAGAGTTTTTATTATCTAATCTTTGATGTGTGTATTAAAATGTCTTCTAAGTATAGACATAGACTAGGAAAAGAAAGTGGGTACATGGTTAGTATTCTTTGTAAGTATTAAAAAAAATTGTCTATCAACAATTCTACAAGAAACCTTCCATGAAACTTGATGTTGCATAAATTATTGGCGTATTTGGCTTCAAAATACAATCATTCATTAAGCAATTATAAATGTATACAATCAAAAAATAAAATATATATAAATTTCTCTATTAGGATATCTTTGCACATACATAATGATTTTTATAATTAAAATAAATGTATACATCCACCCTATTAAGGCATTTTGCAACATTAAGGTAATAATAGGTTTCAAGTGATTTGAAATTTAATAATGCTTTTATAATTATTGATACTAAAAAAAATATGTCATTGGAATTTTTCAACTATTCTCAATGTATTTTAAAATGTGATTATCTTATTACATGCTTTTGTATTTCATACACGTTATAAATGCATTCAAAATTATTTTTTTGAAAATTAAAAATCACCTAAAATTTTATTTATTTCGAAAAAGTAAAATTTGAACTCAAAACCGACAATCAATGAAAAAATATTTTAGTAGAATACAAACAATTTATATGTTTTTACAAAATGTACATTTTCACATGCATTTTTGTTTTTTTTAATCATAAAATATATATATATATATAAAATAAAACAAAAAAAATTATTCTACAAATATGTTATAATGTAAATTATCCAATATATATACATGTAGATATTTAAACAATGCAAAAATAACTCAATGAATAGATGTACAAGTTTGTTCAACTATTGTTTTATAATGGCTTACAAAAATAAATATGTATTAGCACCAAAGAGACCAATGATTTGCAATGGTTAATTGGCCACCGCATGATTTAGTTTTTTTTTTAATATTTTTTTATTGAAATATTTTAATGAATAAAAAAACAGAGATGCACATTAAAATGTAAATATCATGAAAATCTAGATTAACTATATATATATATATATATATATATATATATATTACTTACCTAAAGGAGGATAGGAATTTGGATGGGTATTTGCGTCAAAGACTAATAAGAGTTTAGCCACGTCAAGCTTTTTGCACATATTCAACATTATCTTCATGGAGCATTTTCAAAGTTTTGGAAAAACTATTAGTACCTGATATCAATTAAGCAAATTACAGCTAAACGTTCTCTTGATAAAAGTTTCTTATCCCAAAACATTTAGAGTTTGTGAAGAAACTTAAAATTTTATCTAAAATGCATCATCCCAATATCACTTCCATGTTTTGCTACAAAAAAAGTAAACGCCCATATTCTATTATCATGGAGTTGATGAATGGAGATCTTTGATGCTAGCTGCAAGTGGTGATTCTCCTTCAATCACCATTTTGGAAGCTATTGATATTATGCTTCAAGTAGATGAAGGTGTGAATAACCTTCACAATATGCAAATTGTACATATAATTGTCTGAATAGGCCAAATTTATTTTGCATAGATTACACTAATTTTAAATTCAAATTTTACATCTTGTGAAAAATATAAAATTAAATAAAAACTATGCAAATTCATTTCTACAAGGCATTATAATACAATAAAATTTAAAAAAAATTAATCATCAATTTTTTAAATTTTTGCATCATTAACAAATTTATATATTCCAAGTAAATTACATTGTAATAGAACAATAAAATTATGTTATAATTTTTTTGATACAAAAAGTTTTATACTGAAGAAAAAACCAAAATGTATGTTAAATGCATATTTTATAAAAATATACATATAAATATATAAAAATTCTACGCGCCCAAAAATCTAGGCATCGACTATTAAATTTTGGTTCAAATTTTACATCATATAAAATATATAAAATTTTATCTAATTTTTATATTTTTAAGATTTAGAAGATTTTTAAAAAGAAATTATAAATGTATTTTAAAATGTGTATTGTATGAAGATATACAAAAGCATGTAATAAATAGATTGTATAAAAGACAAGAAAAGTTTGTCATGGGGGTTGGACCTTTCTAATTTAAAATATGTGAAATATGCTAGTTGTTCAAAAGATAAATTAAAAGTAATTGAAGAATCTCAAATAACATATAAATAACCCTTCAAGTTGTTAAAAAGGTTGCACGTTTCATTGAGAAAAAATAATTGCCTATTGGCCAGATATTGTCTGTCTTCATCATTGGCCATCTATGGGGGCAGCACCTTGTAGGGGCTCGGACCTAGGAAAAACAATTAGGTTTCATGTAATTTTTTGTGCAATTTAGCTGTAATATAATATAAATTTATATCTTTATGTAATGCATGTTATAAAAGCATTCATGATTTCAGTCTTAAAATCTTGAAAATATAAAATGTAAAAATTATTTTAAGATTTTAAATTTCTCTTTGTCCAAATCTAAACTTATTTGAAAAACTTTAATCGGACCTATTTTTTTTTTAAAACATTATAATCCAAAATCTTTTTGATGACAAAATTTATATATGACAACGTGTCTTAATTCTAGTCCATATCTCTTCTTTATCCAAGAATGAAATGAAAGTTAGCTATAAAATCTTTAAAAATATATTTGTGTGGAATAGTTCTTTAAGATAACAAAAATCAAATTTGAATCTACTAGATTTTATGGCCGTTTATCAACTACTCCAAACTATTGACGCCTACAAGGCTATTGCAAATTCATTTCTCTAAGTCATTGTAAACAATATAGTAATAAAAAAGCTTATATAGTCATTCTAATAAGGTGTTTTCTTTTGTCAAATGTATTTTTTATATTCTAAGTACTTCACATAATAGTTAAATTACAAAATTTGAAGTTCTATTTTATTTTGTATAAATTTTTATGATTAATAAAATTCATAATTTTATATGAAATATGCATTTTGTGATTATAGACACACAAAAACATAAAAAATTCATGTTATGTCAAAACGTTTTTCCATGGATTATTAATTTTAGATTAGATTACTAAATTTTAAAAACATATAAAATTTTAGGTGATTTTTGATTTTTGATTTTCAATTGGGCATTACATTATTTGATTATTTATACTACATGTAATTAAAAGTATAACTGCAAAGTTGCCCATCAGACCATTTTTTTTTTGATCTATTCAATAATAACTTTGTTGTGAAATACACCTCCAATTATTTTAAACATGATTTATTTCCCTATAATTTTTATTTTTTTAAACGTTAGCCGCATAGGATTTGAAGGAAAATTAGATTTGAAGTATGTGTTTTCGAGGTTTGGCCCTTTGAGACATTGTTGACAACATAATATGCAGTATGCCATTGACCGTATCTAGAAAGCTGTTTAATTGAATAACAATATCAATTGAATCCTTGGGTGGAGCCACCACTTGATCCTTGCTCCTATAATTTATATCATTCAACATTGTTGTACAAATTCTTGGACATTTTTATGATTACAAACTTTTACACTCTTCAACAATATGAAATTATGAATCCTCCCAATATGATTGATTTCCTTATCTTTTTCCTTCCAAGCCAAAGGTGAAGGATTCATATTGTTGAAGAATGTAAAATATTGTAATAATAAAATGTCCATACCTTGTTTGCATGCTACATTATTCTAGCATTAGCATTACATGGTCTCATGAAATGCAATTCAGTAGGTAATACCAACTAAGCAAATGGGTAAAGGTTCTATATGTATACAAAGCTATATGGCTTGGAATTCCAATTACCAAAAAATCGTTTCTTATTCCAAAAGATCTAGAGTTTGTGAAGGAAGTTGAAATTTTATTTAAATTGTGACATCTCAATATCACTTCCATGTTTTGCTACACAAAAGAGAAACGCTCATATTCTATTATCATGGAGTTGATGGAAGGAGATCTTCATGCTTTTACTCAAAGAAGGCTAGCTCCAAATGGTGATTCTCCTTCATTCAACATTTTGCAAGTTGTTGATATTATGCTTCAAGTGGATGAAGGTGTGCAATTTTCATATTGTAGTATTACCTTCACAATATGCAAATTGTGTACACCGATTTTAAATTCAAAATTTACATCTTCTGAAAAATATAAAATTAAAAAAAATTATGCAAATTCAATTCTACAAGGCATTACAATTAAATTAGATTAAAAATATTAATTATCAATTTTACTAATTTTGCAGCATCAACAAAGTTATATGTTTTAAGTAAATTACATCACTAGTAGAAATATGGTCCATAATGACTTAAATGGTCCATAATGACTTAAAATGGTCCAAAACGTCTGCATTGTAATAGAACAATAAAACTATGTTTTAATTTTTTTGATACAAAAATTTCTATGCTTAAGAAAAAACCAAAATGTATGTTAAATGTATGTTTTATAAAAATATACATGTAAACATATCAAAATTCTATGGGCCAAAAAATCTACGCATTGACTATTAAATTTGGGTTCAAATTTTACATTTTATTTAATATATAAAATTTTAGCTAATTTATAAAATTTTAAGATATAAAAGATTATTAAATAGAAATTATAAATGTATTTGGAAATGCATGTTGTATGCAGATATATACAAAAGCACGTTATAAGTGGATTGTATAAAAGACAAGAGAGGTTTGTCATGTTAAATAACATAAAAATAACTCTTCAAGTTGTTAAAAAGGTTGCACGTTTTGATGAAAAAGATTGATTAGGTTTCATGTAATTTTTTGTGCAATTTAATTGTGATATAATATAGATGTATACTTTTATATAATGCATGTTATTGAAACATTTATTATTTTTGTCTTAAAATCTTGAATATATAAAAACTACAAAAATATTTTAAAATTTTAAAATTTTAAATTTCACCTTCTCCAAGTCTAAACTTATTTGAAAAACTTCAATCTCACCAATTATTTTAAAAAACTATAATCTAAAGTCTTTTTGATGACTAAATTTACATATGACAACATGTTTTGATTCTAGTCCATATCTCTTCTTCATTCAAGAATAAAATGAAAGTCGTTTATCAATTACTCCAAACTACTTCAAAACTACTAATTTATGGTGGTTTATCAACTACTCCAATCTATTGACGCCTACAACCCCATTGCAAATTCATTTCTATAAGTCATTGTAAACAATATAGTAAAAAATAAGCTTATACACTCATTCTATTAAATTATTTTTTTGGGGTAAAAAATAGTTATATATTCTAAGTAATTCAAATAATATTAAAATTATAAAATTTGAAGTTCTATTTAATTTTGTACAATATAAAAAATTCATGATGCATCAAAATATTTTTCCATTGACTATTAATTTTAGATTGGATTAATAAATTTTTAAAATATATAAAATTTTAGATAATTTTTAATTTTCAAACTTTTTAGATTCTTTAAAAGTATTATGAATGCATTTTATCAAACTCTAAAAAGTCTCGCAACTACTCAAAAAGAGAGCAAAAGAAGCTGATTTCAATCCATGTCAATTGGCCAATACTCCACGCTTTCCTCCTTAGTTATAATAGAGCTCTATGCATATGTCGTCGTAAATTTCAAAATCAACTAACGTGCCGTGGTCCTTCTAAATAATATACCACTTTTGGATGCAAATCTTCTTAAGCCGCATTCTTACATGAGTTCTTCAAATTGCCAATTGTGTCATCCTCCTTGCACTTTATGTCAACCTTTTTCTCTAGTTTGGCATTGAGTACCACCTTGATCATATTTCACACGCTTGCTTTCACTAACCTAAGCAATAATTATTCATGATCAAAAAGCCACAACATACCTTGCGGCTATCAAATTATCTTCCAAACTCCACGAATAAAGAGCACATTGTTTTATAGCCTTCTTTATATAGTAGAGGGTACAAAAATAATATTTGACATGACACCAACACTACAAGATTGCAAGAATCACATGAGCGCCCTTATTCCGCAAGGCCTAGGATGTCATAATGGAAGCTTTTTTCTTTTTAGGACTTAACAATGGCGTTAGATTTCAATAAAATATCAGAACAAAACTCGTGCACAAAGATATTTGTCAAGCTCAATTAGTGAATAATGCAAATTAAGTGCCTTGCATTGGCAATGTTTGAACATTGTTTCTACAACTAGGGTTCTATAACCCACCTCTATGCTTGATAATTTAGATAATATAGTTCAGCTTCATCTTAAACTACAAGCCTATAGGTCTGCAAAGCATTCATCAAATCAAGGTATCAAATGGGAAGACATTATCCTTGCTTTAAAAAGTTTGACCTAGTTTGATGATAAGGCAAGCCATCTTCCAACTTTGTAGGCCTTGTCTTACTTCTAGCTTGTAATTTAAGAGATTATGGCCTCATTTCATTAATTTTGAATTTATTTTTGGCATTGGGCACTTCAAATCATTATGACATGGATTTAATTATTAACTTCAAACAACCGTAATATTTTTTTAATTTTCAAAAATCCATTATTAGTATGAAATTAAGCAAAACAATACAATCAGAAAATCATTTGTGATTAAAACAAAGAACATGGTTCAAAAGTTGGAGTAGATGGAGTTATTGTAAGCAAGATTCAAAGTAAGAACAAGTAACAATAGAGGCTTGAATTTGCACATGTTTTGAGGTACAAAGTGGAAACCCTTAAAACCGACCAACTTCAAGTTAAGATTTCTGCTGGCTACAAAAGAAAATCAATTTTTAAATTTCCAATATTAAAAAAAGCTACAAATTTTGGGAGTGAAGATTTGATAACCACTTGTTAGAAGAAATATAGGCGGACATATTTCCAACCACCACCAAGCTAGAACTCGTTCATATACTAATATTAAAAGAATCCCTCCTAAGTCCCTTACAACTAATCATGCTTGATTCTTTTTTCCTGAAGTTTTCTAAATTTTGGGTTTAAAACTACTTTAAATGGATTTGCAGCTTCTCTAAAATGGAGAAGTCTAATGTATTGATGACTTGTAAGTTGTGGGCGCCAGGTTCCAGGTCACACCAAGAAGCATAAAATCAAGAAAGTATGTCAGAGCAGAAGTAGTCAGCAAAATATTGCACTTTCTGTTGTAAAAATAGATGCTGAGGATGAGCAGCTTTCATTTCAAAGTCACTTGCTAAGTTCCTGTATTAAATCCGACAACGACAAGTTAATAGTGTAAACTATGATGTAAATTATCATCCTCAATAAAACTTCCTCGTGAACCCTACCAAAGCCTGACTCCCATGATATCTACCATTATCAGTATCTACATGCCCGTCCATCATCTCCGTGTCCTCCGTAAGAATGATGTCAATGTCCCTCATGTCCTTTTTCAAAACTGTGTCCAGCCGTGAAATAGCCTCCGTTTGCTGCTGCAGAACCTGGGATAAACACGGCGACAAGGTTAGTTCAATCCTCGCCATCACTGCAACCATGCATCTACCAGATTTCACCACAAAATCGATTGCACAGCATACTCAAACGCTGTGCACATATGTGCAAGTCAATGAGGGAAAACGAACCTTGTGCATGTCAACAAGACTCTGATTGTCGATCTTCCCAGGGCCCAAAAGCATCGATTGTGATCCCCCTCCACACCCAACTTGCATCCGGGATACCGACAGAAGTGTCTCCACTCTTCGGGGCAACTCAGCACTCGCTCCTTGGAGCTGCAGCCGAAAGGATGTTCCAAACTAATTAAATCACCCCATAATTAAAACTCAAAGCAAGTCCAACAACATCCCTAAATGCACAACTCACCTGCCGCGTCAGTCCCCTTAGGTGATCACCCAACCTCGCCTCTCCTCGAGTCAGTCCCATATGCAACCCCTTGCCTTCTAGAGCTTCCACCATTCTCATGATCTGCAGCAAGCAAAATCGCTTAGCTTTCATCAGAAACTTCAGCGAATTGATTGCTATGAACGTAACTGAAGCTTGTCGGAAGTTAACAGCTCTCTCGTTCACGAGTAAGCAGCATAATCAAAATTTATTCCCTGGTAGATACATTTGCGGCGAAACACTTCCATGACAAAAACATTGATGTTCTGGTGTTCCTTGATTCAGTGGTCACTTATGAAGGTCTTCTACATCACTGTTCTCAAGACGTGGCACTTCATGCAGTTTAACAAAAACTATAATGCCAAAGCAAACACCTTCAGTAAACGACGTTGCAGCTCTTGCTCCTTTTGACGAAGCCGCTGAATACAGGGCAAAGTATCTGTTTCAAAATGGCGACGAAGCTGCGCAAAACCCACAAAAAAAAGCTCAGTTAGACGGACACAAGACATCAACGAGCATCACTCTGCAAGATCTGCCTACTCATTTCGAAAATAAACTGTGGCTCTAATAGAGTATGATAAATAACCTGCAATTATAGCTGCAAAAACTACAGCTAAACACTACTGGGAATTAAATATCAGTTAATTGGTAACAAAAAAAATTATAACAAAATTGAACACCATAGGAATCTACATTGCTAACATAACATTAAGTAACTGGATAAACCCCTTAAGTTATGAAGGTAGCAAGTTAGGGGTATAAATGAGTTGTTCCAAACACTGTATGTCATCTTTAGCTAATGATGACAAAAAGAAGAGGGATTAAAATCGCTGAAACAACAAACTCCAACAAGGTAGAAAAGTCAATGAGCTGACTTTCATTTCCTTCTCCAATTTCTTTCACACTGTTCCTATCACTATTTGGTTTGGATGTAGGTACAACTTCTACTTTATGTTACGAAGAATCTTCACTTAAAAAGTCCACGACTAAAATCCCTCTCCAAGGTGACTGGCAGTACGAGGAGCTAATGTAACTAACCAGCTTAACATTAGATTCAGTGGCTTGAAGCCGCTGGAGATCAGCCGAGATTGCCTCGTCCTGGAGCTGCAGCATTTCATCCAATACATCAGCCTAAAACAAAACATTCAGTAGTCTACTTGAACTTCCATCACCCAAATCCCCTTGCAAACAAGTACCCCAACATGCAGACTGTACTTCAAGCGATACAACATAAAAATCTCAAGCATATGACCATTTGAAAGTAACGACAAAGTAGCCAGCCTGCCTATAGTCGCGATAAAAATAGGGTACAACCAAAAATAATAATCTTCAAGGTTCAAACGCAGCTCATACCTTCATCCGCCGCGAAAGATCCTTGAACCCGTGTACCATCTCCGGCCATAGTCGTTCCCTGTCCATGCTGTCCAACCCCTCCAACTTGTTCATGGCCTCTGCCCAAAGAATCTACATAACCCACAACAATTCCCATTTCAACTTAAACCATCTCATACATCATTACCAATGTCAATATCCCAATCATATCCACAAAGCACGAACCGAGAAAGAGAAAAATGCAATGATATCCACTCTTTCAAAACAAATCAGTCATGTGGATGTCTTACATCTGATACACCCACAGGTTTGAAGCGCGCGGCTGGATCAGTTACACTCAAAAGCAAATACTGCACCAACCACCAACCATACATCTCGCATTACATCTTAGAATCTCATCATCTTCAAATGAACGTCAATGATTCACCGCCACCAAACCAAACATTACCGCTGCTCATGACCATCATAACTTGGCACTCTTGGACCACACCAAACACGGACCAAGTGGATGTTCCCACACCAACCTTAAAACCGTCCTGAGGGTTCCCCACATCGTCTCTGTAAGCATCGACAATAGCCTGCCAAACATGCCCACAACTCACCCGCTCAGCCCAACCCCTCTGCCAGGCACCACATCACGTCGAAAAATCTACCAACACCACAAAGACAACGGTTCCTTCCTCCAACCAACTCAACACGCCATGCACAGCTCTAGAACAAGCCATATCCCTCGTCCCAGGTCCTTCGAACTCCAGTCCTGCGTAAAATACGTGCATCAATATGGTCCTCACAGAGATGACATAACAGTGCTGCTAGCCGGTAACACTCACCTGAATCTCCCGATCAGGCAAAGGCACAACCACCGGTGCCACCGGAGCCATCTGGGTCTGCAGGCTACCACTGAACATGTTCGACTGCTGCTGCCCAAACATTCCACCAGGAGTCTGGTTGAACGGCGATGCTTGCTGCTGACCCCCAAACATTCCACCGGGAGCCTGGTTGAACGGTGATGTCTGCTGCTGCTGCTGCTGCTGCTGACCCCCAAACAAGGGGCTCTGCCCTGCCTGACCGAATGCTGATGTCTGAGGCATTTGCCCAAAGCTTGGCTGCGTTTGTCCAAACGCTGGTGTCTGCTGAGTCTGCCCGAAAGGCGATGGCGTCTGCTGAGTCTGCCCAAAAGGCGATGGCGTCTGACCGAACAACGACGTTCCCTGTTGCTGACCTGAGAATCAGAATACTGACCCTCAGTCTGATGCGAAGAAAAACTGCACCATCCTAATAGGTTCCGTGCATGCTTCTGAGTCTCTGCACCGATCGCTTGCCACACTCACCGCAAAGCTCTTCATCCAATTCCAGATCTACTCCTATCAATCTAAGGTAACATGCCGATCACGAATTATGTGCCATGAATAATATCAAGATGAAGATAACATGACAGGATTGCTAATACACATAGGAGAGCGTACTACTAAAGCTGAAACTGAGAAACAAAATCCCGCAACATTGTGACCCCAATTCCACCAACCAAACGATAACTTGGATATTACCGGATGCTCCAAACGCTGGTGTCGAAGGCGTGGTACTACCGAACAGTCCTCCACCACTGCTTTGCCCAAACGCGGGTGTCGACCCAAACAGGCCCCCACCTCCACCAAACACAGACCTGCGCACATCAAAACCAAGAACTTTTCAAATGAAGAACATCATTGCTCTTCCCGGACATTCCACAACGAGTTAAATGTTAATTGTTGATTCCCATAACACCAAGTCAAGGCACAAAAAACCGCTGCTGAACCAGACGGAGTGCTAAACGCCAAAACCCTGAGCTCAAACTCATGATACACCTCTGCCTTCAGAAACCAGGTAACCTTCATCGGGAAATCCTTCAGCTCCCATGCAAGATCGATGCATTTTTTTTCGTGATAAATTCGCACGTAATATCTCGATAAACAGACATTCAAATCATCCGGAACGTTTCAATTACACTCTCACATAACCAGACAATTACTACCCTCTATCGGTAATGGCTGGCTACCACTTATCAATTCTTCTAATCCTTCAACGATGAAGACGTTCAACGTCGAATGCAAAGGTTGCCAAACCAATACTCCACGTGAACCCATGCCAACAAATTACTAACACTGCTGGCTTTGAAATTGGGCACTACTCTTCGATGCATTTAGCTGCAGGGCCGGCATCAGTCGGCAGAATACCCGTAGATTGTAGTAGATGCACACGGTATGAGATCAACATCCCAATAACCATCTCACTGGGCACTATTCCCATTCATCTGCCCTTTCCAAAGACGAAAAAAACGGCATTCCTACTCTAGCACATGCAGGAGGTATGTCCCCGATCGCGAAAAAACAAAAATCCGCGAGAAGAGCAAGAGGACGTACCCGGTGGGAGCGGGCGTGGAGAAGAGGCCCCCTGCGCCCGCACCAGCTCCAAATGGCGACGACCCGGGCTGCGCCCCGGGCGTGGACGGGGTGCCGAACAACGCCATGGCTCACCTCGCCTGCTCACTGCCGCATCCCTCCTGCCGGTCCCCGCCCGATGTGTGAGTGCGCCCCCCCTCCCCTCCCCTCCCCTCCCCTCCGCTCTGGTTGCGGTCTCTCGGGGTTTAGGGCTTTAGCGATGGCTGGCACGCATCCCGCATGGCAGTGGCGCTGGCACCCCTCTCCTCCCACGGAATGGCCCTGAGGTTTGTGAAAATCAATCAGCGTGAGGGCTGAATGGAGGGGGATTCGGCAACCTCCTCTCGGCACAGGGCGAGTTACCAGTAGCAAGGTCCGCCATCGCCAGGGCCCGCACTGCGAACTCCCAAGTCCAGGCTTCTCGTCATGGCTCCGAACCACTCATGGGAGCGCGGGGAGCGTCGGCGAACCAGGCAAAAAAATCTTAATATTTTTCAATAAGTAAAAAACCTTCATTATTCAAAAAATAACC
This sequence comes from Ceratodon purpureus, assembly GCA_014871385.1. Taxonomy (NCBI): domain Eukaryota; kingdom Viridiplantae; phylum Streptophyta; class Bryopsida; order Pseudoditrichales; family Ditrichaceae; genus Ceratodon; species Ceratodon purpureus. The sequence continues at coordinate 16,979,677 of CM026422.1, read as the reverse complement.
GTGAGAACTTGAATGTACCGTATCTTTTTTTAAATAAAATTACATAGACATAAGGTACAGACACCTGTAACCGACAACTTAAGCATTTCAGCTTATCAAAGCTTGGGTTATCGATAAGGAGGTAATTTTGGTTTGTAGGAAAATAAGGTTCATGAAGAATGAGTATTTTTTCCGTGAATTATCTCCCAATATTGAAAATTTTAAAGTGAAAAGTACTTCAGAACCCATAACTGATATATTCAAATGAGGTACATATGTTCTTTCACAATCTAGGAATTAGGATATATCGGTTATTTATCACGTGTCGGTTATGGGTGTCTCTACCTTACATGTCTTATAGAATTATGCCTTAACGCCAACGATGCCAATGATTTGCAAGGGCTAGTGGAAAACATAATCTAATTCCATATAAATTCTTCAAAGGTTATTCAAATTATAAGATTTAATCAAAATTAAAATAAATTTGATGATAATGTTTAGAAGAGTAAATGAACTTTTATTTTTATTTTAATAAGACTGTATGTTACTCAATTGATTACATTGGTTTTGAATGGAAAGGCACATATACGGCAGAAATGGGAATTGGGTGCGTGTGGGAATTGGGTGCGTGTGGGAATTGGGTGCGTGTGGGAATTGGGTGCGTGTGGGAATAAGGGGGCCCAACCATGAGAGAGAAGAAGGGGGTTTAAGATGAGCTTTGGAAGGATGCCCCAGCTGTGAAGGGTTTTGGAGCCAATTCTGCGTTTCACCTGCCTGCTGTGTCGTCTTTCTGAAGCTATGGCGTTAGCAGCGCCCGCTTCCCTCTTATGGAAGCCCGCCACTGCCAGCGGCCCATGCCGCGACGGTTGCAACGACGGGCGCCACGACGGAGCCAGAGCGGAGTTCTCAGGAGGGGCCGCCGTTGCGGGCCGGGACCGGGAGGCTCAGCAATGGGAGCGCTGTCGCCAGTCGTGCGCGTCGCCAGCTAGGGTTTCGTGCTTCATGGGAGGTAACAAACGGGTACGTGAATTTTCGGTTGCAGCAATGCAGTGACACCCCTGCCCGTGGAACTAGGTTTTTCTTGAAGGACGTCTTGTCAGGTAGGATTTGGCGGTTGGCTTAGGGCGTCGTAGCGGTTGTTCTGCTCTTGGTTGATTGATTTGTGGAATGTTGAGACGAGAATTTTGCATAATTCTCGCCCTGTTTTTCACGTAGTGGCCACTTTATCCGAAGGCTACCTGACCTGAGATGGAACCCTAGCATTTATTAATCTGACTACACTCACCAAGGGTGTTATCATTTTTCAATTGGGAACAGACATGAGATATCTGTGGGCTTTTATTATACGTGCACTGACATGCAACTTGGAGCCGCAGACATTAGTTTGATAGTTTTAGATTCCGTGTGTTGCCCTTGTTTGTCCCAAGGTTCCCAACTTTCCACTATGTCTAGGGCTCTGTATTTCTATTTTATGTGGTATTCAGGTTAGATGTTCGACGTTCTTAAACCTACAGGCCTGTCGCTCGTGTACGCATCTGCATAAATTCGTTGTATTCCTCTTATTGCATTCACTAGTCGGATCGTAAGAAATGTGTATGTCTGAGTATTGATATTCTGATGCAGGATGCGGCTAAGAAAGCCCTAGAATCTGCTCTTGGAGAGAAAAAGGATGCTTTCAGTAAATTGGATGAAGAGATAAAGAAGAGGCAAGAAAGTGGCGGTGGTGGTGGAGGAAGAGGAAGAGGCTGGGGCAGCGGAGGAGGTGGAGGTGGTGGTGGTGCGGGTGGAGGTGGTGGCTCTAGTGGGGGTGGCTTACCAAGAATTCCCAGCAATTCCATGGATGAAGCGAAGCAGATGGTCTTGGCTTTTCTCGGATTGACAGCTCTTGTAAGTCCTACAAGCACACTAATCCGTATTTAGCTTCTACAATCCTGTTTATCATGTTACACTGTATCCTAGCCTTATTTTGATGAATCGATCTTGTTTAGACTCCTAACGTTATCCAAGTACATAAACATATACAATGCTTTAAGGGACTCTAAGTAGCTGATAATGCAACTTGTTGATATTCATATCATGGAATAACCACTTGTCTATGTTTAAGTTCTGCAACATCACGTTTCAGAAGATCAATATAAAGTGCTTCCACATGAATTTGCATGACATGTAAATAACAGCTTGACCACATTTGGGGTGTTTTGGGTGCAGTATTTGGTCTTGACGCAGGGGAAAAGTATGCTGGCTGTCTCTGTCAACTCAGCTCTGTATGTTTTGCGTGGATTCAAGAAATCTGGATCGTCTTCCTCCACCAGACGAGAACCAGCTCTGTCTAGGCCTATTGGTGATGGACCTGGGCCTGCGGAATCTAGCGTAATGAGCAAGTGGGGTAGAGATTGAGGATTTTAGATGCGAATTTTGTACCATCATGATTAGATGATAATAATAAAAATCACATAAAAAATAGGAGACACGTGAAAGACTTGAATGATTGTGAGTTTCATTTCCTTTGCTTTGCTTTCTTGGAATCGATAGCATGTATTTGAGGGATGTTTAATTATACAACACATGATATTCTGTACCAATATGTAGTAAAGAAGGAATCACTTTCATAAGATAGGTGCTTCTGTAAGTCGTCTCTCTTTTATTCTTACTTCTTATGGAGCGAGTGTCAAATATGCTCTAATATTTAGGAATGACCAAGGGCCACTTTCCAAGCGTACACTTTATTGGTTGTGCAGCGGTTTGCAGGATCATAACAATGTTGCACTGTGGCATGGTGACAGAATTGATTGAAAGAAGAAATTTGTCGTCAATCAAGAAACATCGTAGACACTGTTGGGCTCACATTACAAGAGATTAAATTTGGGAGGAAGAAGATATTCTAAGTTTTGTTTTGCACTCCAGGAATGTGTGGTTGTAGAAGAATTTATGGACCACATTTCCTAGTTCCTACACTAGCTTTAATGTTTTATTTGGAATATAAAAGTATACTTTAAATCTCAAAGTAAAAGTAACCATCACTTTTAATGTAAAAGTAATATTTTACTAATTCTAATATAAAATCTATCTTTTACTTCTAAAGTAAAAATTATAATTTACTTTTAATTTAAAAGTAATAATTTGCAATTGTTAGTGTATATATATATAGATAATTCAAAGCTCTAGCTCATATTTACAATTAAAAAAAATACACTCCATCTTTCTTATTGTAGTTTTTGGTCATTTCCTTTTAATTGATATTTACCTTTTTGAAAAAATGGCAACAACTAGGCAAGAATGCATTTCAAATGATTCATCCAGCATTTCAGATGACTCATTCAACGTTTTAGATGATTCATCCAGCATTTCAGATGACTCATCCAACATTTCAGATGATTCATCCATTCAGTGCTTCAATTGCTGTGATTTTGTTTCTCCAAAGAGATTTGTGTGTAGATTTTGCCACATGAAATTAAAATTTAAACAAGCAATGGAAAGACAAAAGAAAAGATAGAAAAGAGAACAAAGAATATACAAGAAAATTATAGTTTGGCACTTTAAGCTAATGCCAAAAGATTCAAAATTTTAATGGAGATATACATGTAATGATCTCGACATGAAGCTATAGAAATGTGTAGTATTTATAATTTTATTGATAAGTTACAATTACAAAAATTAATAAATAAAGGAAAGTTGAATATAAAATTATGTATGTCACCCAAAAACATTCTTTTTGGTAAAATTTCATGAAGATAAAGACGACCAAGAGTCTGGGGTGGGGGATGAGACTGTCCAGACAGCAGCATCTCCAATCCCTTGTCACCATGCCACATGTCATGCTAACTTGAGTTCATGAGACCATGTAATGTTAATGCTAGAATACTGTAATGTGGCATGTAAACAAGGTAATGGCATTTTATTATTACAATATTTTACGTTCTTCAACAATATAAATCCTTCACCTTTGGCTTGGAAGGGAGAAGATAAAGAAATCAATCATATTGGGAGAATTCATAATTTCATATTGTTGAAGAGTGTAAAAATTTGTAATCATAAAAATGTCCAAAAATCTGTACAACAATGTTGAATGATATAAATCATGGAAGCAAGGATTAAGTGGTGGCTCCACTCAAGGATTCAATTGCTATTGTTATTCAATTAACCCCTAAACGCCTAAACGACCACAAATTGGTCGATCTCATTTTTTGAAGTTCCAAAACTGTCATCCAAATGACAATTTTTTATCCATTTTTTTTTTCATGTTGTAAAGTTGTGAGAAATATATCTAATCTCATTAATGAATTCTCAAAATAATAATTTCATGAATTTTGGTGCCTCCTTAAAGTCCAAAACATCAATACCGTGTTTGTATTCAAAAATTCCTTAATACAGACAACTGAATACAATTTTGACTATCAGGATGATCTTTTTTGCAGTTGAAGTAGACTAATGAAATGTAGTTTGACAAATCTATTTTTCAGTCCAACTTAAAAAATTTAAAAATACCTAAAATTGAGTGATTTATAGCTGGTATAATATGAAGGGATATAACTGTGGCTACTACTTGATTTTCCACGGTTTAAGGTTTTTTCATCATAGTTTTGAATTAGAACATAATTTTTGAGCTCGGTAACTAGTATAAGGTTTGTGGTTGTCATATACATCTATAGTAAATATTTCGTAAATTTTTAGTATAACCTATATTTGATATGAATTTTCTTTGTTTGTTTTTATTAGAAAATTTATATTAATTACATAATGAATCCATTAACTTTGATAAAATTATTTCTTGTAGATAACATGTGTATCTAGCTAAGAAAAATAAAAAATTCATATTTTACATTATTTATAGTAGCAAAATAGAGCATCCAAAGTCAAGATCTATTTTTGTGGTCATAGGCTCAGGCATTTGGGGGTTAAATAGCTTTCTAGATACGGTGAATGGCATACTCCATATTATGTTGTCAACGGTGTCTCAAAGGGGACACCCGCTTCAAACCTGGAAGACAAATGCTTCAAATCCAATTCCGCCTTCTAATCCTATCCGGCTCGCGTTTGAAAAAATAAAAATTATAGGGAAATAAATCATATTCAAAATAATTGGAGGTGTATTTCACAACAAAGTTGCTATTGAAAAGATTCAAAAAATTTGGTCTGATGGGCAACTTTGTAATTATACTTTTAATTATATGTAGTGTGAATAATCAAATAATTTAATGCCCCAATTGGCAAAGCCCGAATTAAATATGGTACTGAACTCCAAAAATGTAGATTTTCAAAAAGACTTCAAAGAGGGTTTCCATTTTGCATATTTATGCACAACTTGTAATGATGAATTTTAGCATAAATTGTTATATACAGTAGTATAGCTCAAATAATACGAATTCGTTAGTTAAAGTAAACCAGTGTATTAATGAAGATTTTAGAAATAATGCAAATTATTTCAAGTAATGTGGTTATACTAAGTAGAACAAAAAGTGAGGTGTACTAGTGTTTGTGACTCCATTCCCAAAGAGCTCCAATGCTTAACTTCGGAAATAAGTAGACACAAACCTTGTAAATAGCGAAAATATTTTCTTATCTCCTGCTGTCCAATTATAGATTTTACCTTAAAACAAGCCACGATTCCAACATGAAGGTTAGTGTGATCCTCACATAAAGAATGTTGTGTATGGATGATACAAAATAAAAGCATACTTTATTCCAAACATCAAATTACCAATCGCCATGTTACCAAACTTTTGATATTTGTACAAAGCGTTATTTTGTTTTTGGTCAATGAAGGATTTGTAAAAAACCTTTATTTAACTATCATTATCATCTAACCTTCCTCTATGAAATTTTTAGAATTTGAGTTCTCAAGATAAATATGAATGACATGCACCATGATAGTCAATGAAGGATAGTATATTTGCACAAAGACACTACCGTAACACCATAGCACGTTTGTTCCAACTTCCTTGCCTCACAAATTCTTAAATTTTTGGGAGAAATGTTGTAAAAACAGATATTTTTAATTCCAGTGAGGACGTAAGTCGGAGCTGGTTTAGCATGCATAGGATGGTCGTTCGTCGTCAGGACAGTTCCATTTTGTCACCACGACGGTTCCGTTTCGTCTCGTCACTACGACTATTTTAGATTGTTTGGAGGATAGTTCTAAGCCGCGTTGAGGTGAGCGTTGATTGTGCAAGATCTTGCCGGGTCTTAGCGTCCTGGGTCTTGGTAAACAAAATTGGCCAATTTAATGAAGATGGCAATCAATGAGAAATATTTGTGGCATTACCTTGAGGACAGACACTAAGAGACAGGGCCCACCCTCCTTGCCCATCCTCCTTGCCATTTATAATGCCAGATATTGTATCATGTGTGGCATCAGTCCAATCAATCAGATCGGGTGACGCACGAGAGTGTCCAAGTCAGAACTATCCTCCAGCAGTGGCTCCAACTGTGCCTTGATCATGTAAAACGACACTTCCTGCGAAAGTGGGGCTGCGATATGTATGATCCTTGGTTGCATGCACTTGCTGATCATGAGCTGTGCATATGTATTCGAGGAGGTTCTCATAATTCCGAGCAGCACAAGCTATCCCTTCACACTGCTGCTGTACTGGTCGTTGATCAGCGCAACAACTTCTAGAATGCTTACGAGTAATTCATGTAGACGAGTGCAAATATTGTGATCGGTGTGTGTTTTCGTGAGGAAGGACTTCGAAGGAACATGCTCTTGAGCAACGTACGTCGTCTGGATAGATATTAGTGTGGTACTTGATTGTGATCTATATTGGAACTATAAAATCAAGCATCCAACCATATGAGACGCTTTAATAGACTTGTCGATCTGGTTGAAGAGAGTTTGCATGTTGGACTCACTTTGTGGCTACTGGGACTTCGGGGAAATCCCCAGAAATGCTGCATGAAGTGTCATGTTGAGTGCAGCTCAAGCTCCAATATCAATTGCCACGCATCAGTTTTGGTGAACCGTAAGTTGCTGAGCACCATCAGCAGTCTCAGCTGGCTGTAAACTTCTTCACAACTACTTTTAATTAGTGAGGATTTCGTTGCTCGGCGGCATGATCGTTGCACTTCGATTGATCGATGAGATTGAACACCTGCCACCCCAGCTCGATGCCTAATCCATCTATAATTTTTTCCGGGCCGCAACTTTTCACCAGTAGTGATGCAGTTTTTGAAAATCAACCTTTGGATTATATTAAGGTAAGACTCAAAAGGATTATTCATGCCAGCATCAGAACTAATAAATAGTTGCTATAGTTGCCTAGTTGAGGTGACAGAATATCTAGTTTTGTAGAAGAACCAATAAATCCTTATGCCCAATCGTGACCCTCAGTCATGAAACTAAATATCTGTTTGTCTGAAAATCAAAGTATGATAAATTTACTGTAAAATTAAAGTGAGAACAATATTTCCTTGCCAACACGGCAACATAAGACGCGCTAACCGGACGGGAATGACTTACTTTCCCGACTCGGACATACTGACGGCTGTGTCTGCAAATGATCCATCAGAGTCTCCTCATGTGCATGGACTTAAATGAAATGAAGACTCATGTTGGAGTGCTATATCTACTTCCACCCCTCTCCTCATCATACAATGCATCTCATACCTCTTTAATCCTTGCCAAGCTTTCTCTGCACTTCCGTTTCCTTGTGTTGCAATCAAAGTTGTGAACTGTGCTTGTTGCTTGAGTTGAGGAGTTGTAATTGAGAGAGCACCTAGAGAACGCAAATCATCACAATCCTCGTTCACACATCTGAAGTTGACATCGGCCCTGTGATCATCAGGATCCAGGTTCAACGATGAAAAGCTTTCTCCTTCTCGTGGGCATACTGCTTCAGAGCTTCTGCTTCTTGACGGCTTCAGGCCAAGCCAATTCCGACAATGATTATTCTCTTGGCAATTCAACATATACTGACATATCGAGCATATCATTTATCGGTGTTACCAGTTCCAAATCAATCTTGGTTACAAATCTGACCACCTGCCGACTAGTCACCAGGAATTCGGGCAGTGAGCATTTGAAATCCATATTCACCATTTCTCAACTTCCACTTGCTCGGTAGCGACAGTAAACACATGATGATTAGTGTCATGTACCATTTATTAGTGCCATACTAATTGACACTATTCATATGTTCTCATGTATAATCTTGTTGGACTAATTGAAAACATCGCTAATATTCAGTGTAAGTAAGCAAGACAATTAGATTTTGTGACACTGAGAATATATCGTTTTCAGCGCAGGTCAATTTTCAAATCTCGTTCAACTCCACTAGTAGACTACCCCAATTCTGCACTTGAACTTGATGGTAAACTGCTTGCGAAAAGATATTTGCTAATTAATACGAATGATGTTTTTGCTATCTTGCAGATGTGTCTTCAGGCCAAGGCCCAGTCTGCTACGTGGAAGTCTTTTCGGGAGGAATACTTAACAGGACCCACTATTGGACCAAACCATGTCCCGCTACGCCCCAACCATTAGCGCCAGGTTCAGACTCTTGGTGTCAATTCGAATTTACTCAAGATGGAAATCTGCTCCTCAAAAGTGGGCTTACCAATGTTTCAGTTGCAAACGGAACAGTGCTGTGGAGCAGCAACACCAGTGGTTTGGGAGCAACAAGCCTGGCATTGTTGGACTCTGATCCTGCATCCGGTCCGGGTAACCTCGTCTTGTATAACGCCAACAAGGAGATTCTGTGGAGTGCCATCGGCAACAGTTCGGCTTCGGAAGATCAGTATCTTTGTAGTTATGAAAATTATCCAACACTAGCTCCAGCTCCTGCACCAACACCATGATCTGCAGGCCGCAAACTTCTTCAGCATTAACTTTGGTTGTTGTAGTGTATGTCACTAGAGGTTGCAGAATAGTGATCTCTAACCAGACTAATCATTTATTTTTAGGTTTAGAAAATCTTGGTGTAGCAACAAAGTATGTTATGGTAGTCACGTAGTCACAGATTTTGTTATTCTTTCTTAATTAAGATATATTATATTTCCACTGTCATATGTAGTCTCACCTATCTGGGTGAATTTGAAGATTTTTGGTTTAAGGATGCCTTTTGGCAAGTGCAGAGAGAAGGGCGTCCAAGCTGGCCGGATGCAGCATTCCAAGTGTTATTTTAATCATCAAATTTCTGAAATTTTGGTTTCTTCATTAATCTTGTATTTTTACACTCTGATTTTTTTTAACGGATGGATTATGAAGAGATTTCATCCAAATTGGTTCACTTTAATATGTAATGGTTAAGATGTTTAACATGTGAAACCTCGATTTAAGTCCTCCACTATAAATATCCATTATCTATCGCAAAATTGAACTTGATAATGTTTTTTACCATTTGAAGGCCAAAAATTGAGTCTACTTAAAATATAAATACCAAAACTTTTGAAAGTTTAAAGCTACTTATCTAAAGAATACAAAAGTAAGATTGTAAATCAAAGAATTAAATTTAAAAAATAATGATTTTTTTTTTAAATAAAATAAAATAAATTTCAAACTTCTTTAAAATATTGATATTCTTTTGTGACATTTTACCCACTCTTATATAATTGGAGATTTGAAAATAAATACTTGAATTTGGTGGAATCTTTTAACAAAGCCACAGCCTTAATTAAAATGGCTTCAAAACCTTCTTTGGGACACCTTCTTCAAATCCTTCTTCAACACTAATATCATTTCCAAAAAACAAATAATGGATTCACAAATATTATATACACAATTTATATAAATCATTTTCAAAAAATAATAATTCACCTTTATATATAAATTAATTATACACAAACATATATATACTACTACTATAAGTATCATATAATATCATATATACCAACTTTGTTCTTCAATTATGAACAAATGTATTATAAGATATCAATTGTCACTGGTAATGCAAAGAGAAGCAAAGCTCTAGTTTTTTAAGCAAAATATCACTAAAGATAACCTCAAATGGCTTAAATATAAAAACATATCACAATAAAATAAAAAAACTATTTTCATTTTCTTATCTTCATAATTTTTTAATTTTCTTGTTTTATTAGAAATTATTTATAAACGAACATACTAGGGTGTCATGATATCTTACTTAAATCAAATTGGTTTTGTACTTTATAGAAATAGCAAAGTTATTGTTATAAAACCATTTTTTTTAATGAATCAACACATTTTTTGAACAATTTATTAATATGTAATGAATTTTCCAGATGTCTATAAAAAGAATGTTTAACCCTTAAAAATCCTTGACTGTGTTTTACCAAAAAACGCTCCAAAATTGTCATTTCCAATGTAAAAAGCATGAATGACTAAAAATCATTATTTTCTAATTCTAACCGCAAGATCTTCAATAGAATATAGTAACAAATAGCTCAATAAATGTCATCAAAATCAACCATAGAGATTAGACACACTCTTTTTGACACAATTTTTGACTAGATTGATACACTCTAACTATTGTTACTTTAAGTTTTTTGCGTTATAGATTTTGGGCATTTTGGTGAATGACAAAGACGACTAAGTCAGCTAATTGCATAAAAAAGATAAAAACACAAATGACAAGTGTAGCATGTTGAAAAAATATATTTTTATTAAGTTGAATACAAAAGAATGTTAATTCATATTTCATTTGTAGAAATTCCATTATGTTATAATGTTCCAATCCAAAAGGTCAAAGTAAAGATTGATGTCCATCCTTTAAGTGAAAAAAAAGAGAAAACCTAAAAAAACAAATTTTCTAACTTTCATGAAGAAAAGAAGAATTTTTTTTAGTACACTACGCGTATCTGTTAGAGAACTTTGATATTTTGTGGAGAGAACATTTCATACTAAAAGTTTTTTTTTGGGAAATCTCAAATATGACAACATTAAGTATTTATGGAAATAATCTCAAAGGTAACATATGTAATTAACATGGCTACCCAAATTGCCCACCAAGTATAAAATTTCACTTCTAGTACCATAACTATTTTTCAAAATGTCTAATTGAAAAAATAAATAATAAAATTAAACTAAATCAAATTTAAAAATTTAAAATCCCCAAAGTCCTTGTTAGGGCAAACATACAAACAGTCTAAAAAAAACATGGATTTAAATTGAAGTCACAGGTACATGCCCAAATTCTAAAGAAAACCCAAATGGGGCAAATTGTCCTTTAGGGATTAATTCTTGCCATAGACTTTCCTGTTAAGATAGTGGAAACCTTTAACAACATTTTTTATTAAATTCTTAAGTTTCACTTAGATTAGACTCGGGCCAAAAGTAGGCATGGCCCAGTCTGATGAATAAATCACGATAGTAAACTAGAAAAGATGCTTCTGTTGTAACCACCATGGTGTACAGCAACCTTTTCAACTGTCCCACCCTAAAGACAAACCCCTAACTTTGGCTAATGAAGAATATTATTATGACTACTCCCATACCACTTCAATGTGGCGTTTAATTTAATAACATTATTTGCATTGTATTCTAATGTTGATACCACTTAACCACTATCAGGGACAAACTCATCTATACTTCTACCCAAGCACGGCACCATCATTCTTTAACATTGCTATGTCAGCTTTAGTTGTGCACCCAACGCTCAACTTGGCAGCTCTTACTGCTCATTAGTCAGCACCCTAGGTTGACTTGATTTGAACGTTTTCAGGAGTAACTTGCTTAGGTAGCAGCATGGTTACCGGAGTACAGAGAATATGCTGTATTTGTTCCAGGAATCTTTCACATACATACAAATTTTTCGTACTTCTAAAGTATTTAGAATATTCTGATGATGGTTATTTACAAGTACATAAAATAATCTGGAAGTATGTATAAATCTAGCCAGAAGTACGTAGCTAAAATTTGCAAACATAGGAATATTCTTGTACTCCGGTAACCTTGGGTAGCAGTATATTAAAAACGATGGTTGGTGTAACACATTCCAAGAAGAAGAACTTCGATCCCTAAGGGGCCGACGTGAATATAGTGTTTGCTCATTTTATTCACTAATCCGTGAAACATTCCAATTGTGTTGCTCAACACTAATTATGAATTGTTGCACCCATGTCATTTAAGGGTTGTTCTACATGCCATGCAAAGGTTGATCAAATCTTAGTCTCTAATGTTCTTTGAGACCATATTGTTGTTGCGACACTAATGCGCATGCTATTTTAAGCTCATCGATTTTTGAAATTTTATAATATTTTTATTATATATAGACTTTACAATTTTCAAAGCATTTTTATTACAATGCAAAAATTATGAATTTTAGAAAGATTTGCCGCAAATTTGGGCATCCACTAACCAATCAAAATCTCCAATTTTTTGCCCATGGTGACTATCATTTATAAGGACAAAAAGTCATAAGACTAAATTGCAAAGGATGGGCAGAATAAGACTAGAATTTTTTTTATCCATACACATTGTTGATGGTCTTAATCTAATAGACAAATATCATTCAACTTACGGTTTGTATCCAAATGGTTGTTTTCATTCCTACAAAGATTTCATTTGGATGCTAGTTACCATCACTTTTTCAATTTCAACCAATATACTTTTTCTTTAAATCCACACAAAATTATATTCAACCTTCGTATTTCATCTGGTGCCAACATGTATCATCTTGTTTTTGTAATGTAGCATCATGTCCAACCACATGACCTACTATTCCAAAGCTGCTCCTTCAAAATTATAAGGAATGATATTGTTTGAACTTCAACAATTTGTGTAAATTTGAGTTTTATTTTGATTTGTAAATTTGAGTTTTACCGTTTGGATTTTTAATTGGGTATGTTTAGATTATCCTTTTGTTTGGTTTAAATTTGGAGAATGTAAGGAATTTTCAACACAACCTCGTTGACTAAAACAAAGATTTTATGCCATTCCGAAGCACATATGGGGCTCAAAGTTGGTGAGCCTACACCTATCTTACATATTTATAAAAATTGGTGATCCTTCATAAATCAAATGTATTGACTTTGAATCTAAATATGTACGGTAGATTGCTTCCAATAAGGTTTGTACCTTTTTGTACAAGTAAATATAATATCCAATGGTTACAAACTAGTGGAACTCGTGCCTTTGAGCAGATAGATGTTGGACTTCAAATAAAGCAATTCAAGAAATAAAAATTATATATGAAATTCATTTATTTTACAAAATAGCACATGCATTTAAGGCCTCAAACATTGCACATATTTATTTATTTATTGATATTAATTTTATACTCATGTCTTACCCATGTAAATTTATTGAATAAATGTCCAAAGCTCGGTTTGTCTCCTCAACAGATTCCAGCATAGAACGGTTGTGTGAAACAAATCAAGCTCTATTGTATAATAAATTCTATGTAATATCTAATTTTAGAGATTAACAGACTGATATCATAAGGAATATATTTTTGATAGTTCTGGCTCCAAAAACAGTAAGAAATTTTAGGTATTAAGCCAATTTATAAGAAATGTTGGTCCAAGCCTATAAAGACAAAAAATATAGCATGGTCTCAAAGGAATTAATTAGGTTTCTTTTATGGTCCAAGTTTAATCATGTGTTGTTTCTATATGGCACAAATGATGCCACTTTGCCTTAAAGTGTTGTTTGTTTGAAAGATTCAAACCAAATGAATGGACAACATAAAAATGTACCTAAGTTTGAATTGACATGTCCACCCATTCATATGAGGAAAGTTACTCGGCAACATTTTGGATAAATTCAAAGAACATGGAAACAAATCACAGAAAAACTAACATTCATTATAAATACTACCTTCATATGAGGTCCAGAAATAGTACATGTAGCTTAATCCCTAAGGGCCGACATAGCCATTTTGTAGCTTTCGAATGACCAAAAAGACTTGTTTCTCAACCAAAAAATAGATTTTCATCCATTTTTGTCTATACATCTCTTTGCTACTCTTCTACACAACACATGCATAGAAGACTTGTCTACCATGGGATTGAATTTGGAGCCTTCATTGGAAAATAAGTAATAAAAACGGAGCTCCATGTAATGCATTTTGAATAATTTGACCTTTTTCTACAAAAATTCAATCTAAACCACAAAAATGGCGTTTCTTGTATATGAGTTTAACTAAAAAAATGATTTTTATCAAGTCACTTCGAACACCATCTCATATTTTTGAAAAATTACTAAAATTAAGTATTTTTGAACAATCGCAAGTTCAACACTTATTATCATAGAAGTACATTTTACTAATTTCAAATACACAAATGATTTTCATCCACCATTCTGTACTCCAATGTAAGTGAGACCTCTGGAAAAAAATTTGAATTTTGGAGTATATTTTCTAATTTGTATGAATTTTCTTAAGGATTTTCTTAAAAAAATCATAGTAATTTCATTTTTTTTGGAAAAAAACAGAAAAAATTACTACACATAGAAAATTTAAGGTTTCATTTAGAAAAAATATCTCAAAAATAACACCAGTCAATTTGAGTGAAAAATAGAGGAATCAAAACAGTCCCTATGACCATTCTGAATCCATGGGCATAGGCCCGGCATTGAACTTACGTAATTGATATATTTTTGTATAGAAATAATTCCCATGTGACTGAAAGCCCTTCCTAACACAGTCCGTACCATTCATGCCATGAGTCCATCCCAGGAACACTGTTCCTCATGCAACAGCCACCCTCCCACCCTCCAACTCTCCAGCTCTCATCCAGCACCTCAATGATGAGTCCCGGAATGAAAACACGCTCTCTCTCTCTCCCTCCCTCCCTCTCCCTGAATCGATGAGAAAGAGGCCCAAAGATAAGGACGATACACTGTCAACCCTATCCTAAAAGCCCTCTGCCCTTTCCCCCTCCCCAGCATATGCCATTGGTGTCGTTCCACTTGTTCCCCTCCCACGACTTGGGAACCACCCCACAGAACACGTCATTACATCCCCCAACTCAGCAACACTCATAACTTACAAGTTACAACACCACTGTCTGGGAAGTTTTCTGAGGTAACCGGTAATTATCCTATATTATTTTCTCATAAACAACCTGTCTCAACAACCAATCCATCCGGTTATTGTCAAAATATTATGTAGGTATCACCTAAGTATCACATGTTTTATTTTGGTTTCCAGCCGAAAGTTTTCAATATCAACTGACTGTTGAGTAAAATTTGATACTTAATCTGTAACTAGCTGTTAATTCTTCCCATTCATTAGAGTAAATTATGCAAGCAAGGGAACTAACGCCCTCCAAGTCAAGCACTCTACTCTGGGCTACAGTGGGTCCCCACACAAAACCACACTATCAACCCAAATACTAGATTTTCGTTCGAAAATCTGGGTAGGAGATAGATGATGATTCATGGGCAGACTAGTATTGACTGCCCACTTGACAAGTCCGGAGTCCGAATCAAAACGCTCCAGCAATTTGGCTTTAGTAGGGCCGCTTTATATGATATCCTAATCGTGATGTGCTCAAACGAGGACCAGCAGGGTCGAGTCGCCGCGTTTTGCATCCTGTTTGTGCATTATTATATGGCTCTTAAGACAAATCTAGCTAGCTGAGCCTTGAGGGGGGTACCACTGGAGCGACGTACATCCGGCGATGACGCAGCTCACACCCATTGTGTTGCCTGGATGGGGGATAATTATTTTTTGGTTGTGATTCGTGGTTATGACGGTTGGTTGCAATCGGGAATAGACTTTGTCATCCAAAGGTGGTTGAATGCTTCCGGGCTTGAGCGCAACAGTACAAATGCAGACACTTTTGCTTCGGTTTTCTCTTCTGCGGTTGCTTGTTGTTGAGGTCTGAGTAGTGCTGGTTTAGTTTAGTCGGTTAGAGATCTAGATGTTGATGAGTTGAGGTTGTCTGAGGTAGGAAGGTTGGGTTTTTGAGGTGGGGGTGGTCTCGGAGGAGGAAGTTGTTGTAGTTTTTGGTGTTTTTGGGATGGGAAACGTCGTTCGGTTTGCGGTGGTAGTACTGGTGGTGTGTTTTTTGAGTGTGGTCCATGGTGAGGAGTCTCCATGGTATGTGGACAGTGGCTTGAGGGGCGATGCGGATGCGCTCCTGCAGTTCAAGGAGGAGTTGCAGGATCCTAAGGGCGTGCTGCGGAGCTGGAACTATTTGCAGTCGCCGTGTTTATGGCCTGGTGTGGAGTGTGCGAAAGTCGGTTCCGACGCGACGCGCGTCGTGGGGTTGGAGGTCACGGACTCGATGCTGAAAGGTCCTATTTCGATCAAGATCGGAGATCTGTCGGAGCTTGAGGTGCTCAAGTTGTCGGGGAACGAGCTTGAGGGTAGTATCCCGGAGGAGCTCGGCGAGTGTCGGCGCTTGGTGTCGCTAGATCTGGACAGGAATGAGTTGGTCGGATCCGTTCCTGTTGGTATCCTTTCGCTCTTGCCCAACTTGTTGGAGTTTACTGCGACTGGGAACAAGCTCTCTGGGCATCTGGATGCGTTGATCGAGAAGCGTTTGGCTCCCGACAACGGTGCTTGTGAATCTTTGAAGCTTCTCGACTTGTCTCATAATCATCTTACGGGCGCCTTGCCGATGAAGTTGAGCTTGTGCTCGGAGCTCGTGGAGATCCATCTTGGTTCAAACTATCTTGTCGGTGGCATCCCTAGTGAGTACGGAAAGCTTCGGAACCTTGAAGTTTTGGACCTCCAGAGCAACATTTTGGATAGTCCACTTCCGGAAGAGCTCAAGAGCTGCTCGAAGCTGCGGAGTCTTAATGCGGCAGATAATTTCATTGTAGGGGAGATTCCATCATCGTACGTCGAACTTCGAGAGCTTGTGGAGTTTGACGTAGCTCGTAATCGGCTGTTGGGCCGCATCCCTTACGCTAGGTGGTCGCGTCTTGCGCCGTCTTTTCAAGGAAATGATGGTTTGTGTGGGTCACCATTGCCGCCTTGCAAGGACGAAGATTCTCTTTACGTTTACAAATCTCTCGTGGAGGATCTTGTCTCTAGAGGAGCACATGTTGTTCGAAGCTGTGTAAGGAGCCTCTCTTCCACTCAGACACCGTCGGAAGGCCGGTTGCGAAGGTCACTGTTGTCGAGGTCGCATAAACGCCGTAGCAATGGCGCTCGATGGGGCCTTGGAATCGCAGTGGGGTTGGTCACGGGCGCGATCGCCGCTACTCTGCTCGCACTGTTTACGCGCGTTGTCCTTGGGTACTATGTGTCCCAGGATGATCTTAGGAAGCCCATCATCTTCAACAAGAAAATCACGGCCAACATGCTCGCGTTCCTCGACAAGGATGACGCCTTAGCCGGCTGCCGGCTCCTCGGTCAAGGAGGAAACGGGAAGGTGTATCATGTGCCGCTCCAGGACGACCTCGTGGTGGCCATCAAATGCGTCCGTAACCCCGACCAAGACGTCGAGGGCGATGACCCCAAGATCGAGACCCACGATGCTAGGCAGATTCGGGCGGAGCTTGAAACCCTAGGCTTCGTCCGCCACCGTAATCTTGTGCAACTCCTGGCTTACATCTACAAAACCGACTCCCACATGTTGATATATGAGTTCATGCCCGGCGGCAGTTTGCAGGATGCGCTCGAACGGATGGCTGCCGGGAACTTGACCCTCTCATGGCCGGAACGTCACCGAATCCTCTGCGGCGTTGCGCAAGGCCTTGCATATCTCCACAACGAATCCCTCGGTAGCTCCATTGTGCACCGTGACTTGAAACCCGCTAACATTTTGCTTGACGAGAGATTTGAAGCGAAGCTGGGCGACTTTGGCCTTGCTGCCATCGTACCCTTGAAGGCCACACATGCGTCCACCAATGTGATTGCCGGCACAATCGGCTTCATTGCGCCAGAATACCACCAAACTCTGAGGTGAGCTGAAGTTCCTAATCCTAACCATGTTAGCCATCCGCATTTCTTCCTGTCTTCATTTCTTTGAATCCTACCACTTGTTTATTGACACACTGAACTTCCTGCATGCTCAGGTATTCGCAAAAGAGTGATGTCTTCAGCTTTGGCGTCGTCATTGCTCAACTGGTGACCGCTCGTAACCCGACAGACCAGTACGTGGTAGAGAATGGGGGTAGCATTGGACAGTGGCTGCACAAGTGTCTGCAGTCGAGCAATGGCGCGACGGAGGCCATTGATCCCGCCTTGCAAGGCTCTCTCTATGAGGCGGAGATTCTATTGGCGATGAAGATCGCAGTGTTCTGCACGAATCTGGACCCCCAACAACGGCCCAAGAGTACCGAAGTGCTGAAAATGCTCTTGCAGATCCGCAACCCTGACCCTGTTCCTGCTACTGGTAATCTCAGCATTGATAGCGCCAATAGCGCCGATAGCGATACTCCTATCATGACCTCCAGCGGCCCGCTCAGATTTCCGGGCTCCGAATCCACCACCATGTCGAGCAGCTATTGATCTTCTGCATGAGGAGTACATTTCTGCTGCATGGAAAAGCTTTCTCTAGAGACACACCATACCAAAGCATCCCTCTTAACCATCTGTTGCAAGATGTTAGAATTAGATTCTGACTACAACCAAGCCTAAAGAAAGGGAGGATAGTGATCCTACACACCTTGAAATTTTTTCACATCCCCCAGGAATCTGCCTTCAGGTTGAGAGATAAACATAAGCTAACAACCGTTGCACATGGATGCACTCCTAACGAAGGTGTAGCAAATGATAAGTGATGTAGGCTGTTATTGTATTGTAAGAAAACGCCGAATGCATCGACTCTAATGTTGTCGATGGTCACGAAGGGCACTGCGAAACATCATGTTTTGAGTTATTCGGCACTCCGCTGATGTATGCACCATATTAACCATACCGGTTAATCTTTCATTACGATGAACTTGTTACAAAACCCAGTCTCTACTTTTAGCAATGTTACATCTTTAAAGGTAGTGATCGATGATACAAGCTCATACATTTTTCCAACTGGGTAAAATGTGCAATTGCAACTCGCTGTGAGATAGTACCCCGCCATCGCTCTTAATTTGCTTGCTGGAAACTGTCAGAAACTTTCCTGTGCCAATCGTACTTCGAGTTGCAATCGCACATCTTGACCATGAGACTCTAAAAATGCAAATGAGACTCTTCTATGTCAAACATATGTTTTACGGCGACTAACTTCACTTAGAGAAGACACCATGGAAGAAATGGGAAAGGGTGGATAAGGCCCACTTCTCAGATAACTGATTCGTGAGACGGCAACTGCAAAACTATGGCACATCCATTCAATAGAAGAAACACTAAGTTTAGCATGAGCTTCAAAACTGATAAGTTGTGCTGTGAATAACTATTCAAATCAACATTCTGCCAATGTAAACATTGATTTAAAATGTTCTGAGTGATGAAACCTTAAAGCCGGTGTTGATGCAGGTTTTGGTACAAGTTATGGCGAGGTTTGGGCTGGTGTATATTTTCCATCAAACCTTCAGTGACGATTCTAGAGCTGGCCCAGTGGTTTGATTCATAATTTCATACACAGGAACATGCATTCCAGTTCCATCATTCATTTTGGTGGTGAAGTCATTTGTTTGGAAGGACAAGCAAAGTGTACACGAATTGAAGTTGGTTTGGAAGTACAAGTATTGGCTATGTCTGAGGATTACCTTTCAGTACAACATCTTGGCAATGAGATTTGCTGATCTTGTGAGAAAATCTGTTCCAAAACTTGCTCCATGCAATGCTCTTCAAGATGACGTTACATGCAGTGCAACAACTTCCAAGTACTTGGCTACAATTCTCAACCAATCTGTCCAGGTTCATGTCAGTATCGCATTTTTGTCCAGGTTCATGTCAATATCCCATTTTTGTCCAGGTTCATGTCAATATCCCTTTCTTGTCCAGGTTCATGTCAATATGCAGTTCTTGTCCAGGTTCATGCAAATATCCCCTTGATGTACTTAACCCTTTAACGACCGTGGTCGATTCTGGGGGTGGAGACGCGTTTTTACTTTCCCGAACTGTTCATGGTGATTCCGTGCTGGCCGTGGAGAATAGATCCCATTTTGTCCGTTCCGATGTGAAGTATCTAGTAACAGGGAGCTCCCACAAATTTTTCAGACTATTTCACCGTGCCGATTTTTCGGATATAGCAATTGTATGCGATCATGTGAAACGCATCTCGGTTTAGCCAGCAGAACATCCGTGAACCTATTTTATTTCTTTTAGAGAATTTCTTTTGCAGTTTTAGCCAGACAAGTGTCCACTCTTTCCCCGAAATCACGGTTCGAGGACACACAGTACACTTTCCAGGAGATGAGAACGCTATCCACTACTGAGTTCCCTGCGAGGCGGGAGCACGGTTCATGGAGTCAGCTGAACCGTGGCGGTTGGGACAGGCTGCGACCAGAAACGGCAGTTCCAATTGTGTAGCCTCAGATATACAGAAGCAACTCGGCAAAATAGAAATTTGAGAGGTTCTATGTTGTACGGTGTATAGTGTTCCGAAACAACACCATGTCCAGCATTCATACCGTGGCATTTCAGAGGTTCAGAGTTACAACTGCACATGCAACACTCTCGACCCCCAGAGCTAGTGCTACATGACAAACAAAAACGTTGTACCTCACTAATACACCCCTACAACTCATTACAGCTCCTAGAACCCCAATCCTGTACATACATCTCTCATCTCTATGAACCACAAGAGATCAAAATTAAACAGTTTCCGGCCACCTCCACCAGGGCTCAGCTTCATCCCCATGTGGGCGACCTCACTACATTCCCAAGCACACCCACACTGCAAATCCACCCCTTCCTCGTAACATAATTGCACCGCACAGTCTCAGATGCTGCCGCCTCCTTGAAATGCTCAAGTACCACCTGCCTGGGCCACATTCCACTGCGAACAGGCGGATTAGGAAGTGACTGCAACAGACCTCCACATTTGAAGAACCAACCATGATCAAGTATTGAAATTACAGACAAACGAGAGAGGCTGCATGGGGAGAGTGGTATACCTCCATTACGCCGCCGTGGGGTTGTGGAAGGCTTTGAAGCACTGTCTTGTGCACAGGCGTGTGTTCTCGCACTGCTCACAAACCCAGGACGTGCGTTTTTTGCAGACACGGCACACGCGGCGCAGTTGAGTCTTGGCCGGGAGATGAACAAGGCCACCTGCATGAGCTCGCCGGGTGGCCGGTGCCATTCGCGGCGACAGTTCCCCTGAGACTCCGTCGATGTTGAGATTCCGCCCCATGAGGGAGTACGCCACACGCATCTGGAACTCCTTGTGGTTTAGGGCCCTGACTCCGAGGCGTGCCGATGTACCCTTATGCATGATGTATGCATTCGTGATGCACGTGTCGAGGCAGAAAAAATAAACCCTGTGCCACCATTTCTTGGTGGCGATCTGAGTTGAGTAATAACAACGCAACTGATCACCAACATCAACCCCGCCCATGTATCGCGAATAGAGAATCTGAATTGGAGACGTATTCACCTCCGCTCGCGCATGGCCAGAGATCCGGTGTGTCACAACTCCTCCTGTAATCATCGGGTCAGCAGCAGTCGACAAGAAATGAACTCCTTTTGTGTCTTGCCAGTGTATCGCGGCCATCTGCCTGGACTTGTGAACTCGTATCTGCAACGTGCCTCGTGGTAGCTCCTGATTGATGCTGAGGCTAGCCGGATACCCCTTCCGCTGCTGACGTGCAGTACCCACCGCATAAATGCCTCGACTCAGCAAGAAGTCAAACAGAAACGGGGATGTGAAATAGTTGTCACATGTAAGAGTGTACCAGTGACCGACTAGGCTCTCTGTCAGTCTCGATACAACTTTGCCAGCCATGCCGATGTATGCGGTGTTGTTCGTTGTAGGCTCGTTCTTTGCTCCAACATATATCTCCAGCTTGTAAACAAAACTCGTAACAGAACACGCCAGGGCCCATATCTTGATACCGTGGGTGATAGGTTTGGCAGGAAGATACTGTTTGAAGGAACAGAAACGGCCATTGTATGCGACCATACACTCATCCACCGTGATGTAGGGGGACAAGTTCCAATGGGCCTGAAATCGCTCTTGGACATGCTCCAGTATCCATCTGCATTTCCCGATTGGATCGTATCCGCTGCTCTTCTTGTCAGTCACGAATGCAGCCTTATTCGTCATGTGCAAGCACCTGAGAATGTATTCGAAACGCCACCGTGACATAGTCATCGATATATCCTCGCATGCCAACGCACCCTTTCCTCTCCTCCAGTAGTCTCGAAGTGAGGGCTGCTTCCTTACACCCATCAAGCAGCAGATCCCTGTAAACTGCCTGAACTCCTCCAACGTGATAGGTTTGGCAGCGACTTCACCTCCTTTCCGCCTCCCAGTACTCGGGTCAAGGTAATTGGCATAGTCATTGCTTTCCCGGACTATCTTCCGCTGAAGTGTCTCATCCCAGAATCGAGTGAAGTATTCAACGGGCTCCAGTAATTCCTCACCCAGCAACGAGGTTGGACCAGGGGTCTTCCCTGTAAATACATTTCTGGGCTGTAAAGACCAAGTCTTCGCATGCCAGTTACATTCGGCGTACTTCGCATCTAGGTCAGCGTCTTCTTCCTCTGGGCCATCAGGGTACTCGCCAAGTTCTCCCAGCAGCCAGACGGGGTCATCGAAATGTGGATCGAAGTCGCTTTCTTCCATCGACAGTCCTCCATTGTCAGTCCCGCAATCCGACAAAGCCGGATCCCAATCATGTTCTGAATCGCTGTCTTCTTGCTCCCACCCAGGAGGGACCGTGTACCCCCCATTGTACTCGGTCTTTATGGTCTGCTCCGTCACTGCTGCTTCCCTCGTAGCAGGCTCCAGTTCCGATGTGTCACGATGCACTTCGCCTGAGGGTGTGTATGGCATATACTTGCACGATGCTTCAGACACCGTTTGCACGCCCAAATGTGATCCGAAGTCGCACCGCACCTGAGGAGACCCGTCTGCTCCCATTACACACCGCAAAACAGTACCAACCGCATACCCACATGGGACTGAAATCATGTCTCCACCCCATTCGAGATTCAGGAGCATTACCCTAACTCGAAGTGGCCGGTTCACCTCTGGCGCGTCCCACGACTGTGCTCCATCTCGCTGGACTTCACAATCCGTTTGAACACTCCGATTTGGACAAGTTCTCTGTGACATCAAACCTGAAGAACAGAACTAAATTTCATCACGTAGTTCCAATAAATAAGAAGAAAACAGCTCACGAATTCCAACCAAAACAGAGCCTCCCATGCACCGAAAAAATGAACTAGCTTACAAACATAACTTCGAGCAACACTCGTGAACATCTCAACAGTCAACGAAACAACCAAATCAAAAAAATGAAAGCATCGACAAACATTACATCGACAAGAGAAAAAACGACAAACACAGCACGAAAGAACAAGCAGCCCTACTGTCTACAACAAACCTTCATCTGTGGCTCCGAACAACCGCACCCTTGCATGCAACGTGGGCGAGTAAGCCATGCTCCCGCATCGCAGCCTTGTACTCGGCGGAGTGAACATGGTCGCATCCTTCCCTACGGGTTCTGGAGAAGCGGCCCCATGCATGTGACTTTGCTCTCTGGAATTTAATCCACGTCCTGCCCGACCCCTTCCTCGAGATCCCTGTTGTGTCCGACGCCCTCGCGCTCTCCCGGCAACAGAGGACTCTGCATCGTGTGGTCGCACCCCATGAGATTGATCTCCCATCGACACTGGAGGTAGGGACTGTGGGCTCTCCTCGGCAGCGTGACCGGCAGGACATCCACCGTCAAATACAGCTCCTGCAGTTGCTACTGGCCCGGCCCTCCTGCCGGGCTGATTGCGTTTTGCAACCTTCGCGGCATGGTCCCGCGGCGCGCATGTGGCCTTCTTCACATACTTGCGTTTCGGCCTCACCTCTTGAAACTCCTCCTCAATCGCTCTTGAACACTCAATTGGCCCATTGTCTTGCATCGGGCGACTTGCCTCCGCTAGGGTTCCACCGGCCCGTATCCCCTTCAGAACATCACGGAAAGACCGACTGCCGCAAGTCGGCATGGAGAGTCGCTGGGAATCCATCAGAGCTTCCTTCGGATCGTCGCGTGCCCCACCCAAGTACCCTCGCTGAATGTCTGTAAAACAGGTACCGCAATTGCTTTCCAGACAAGCACTCCAGATTCTCGTAACCCTCTGCTCCCTTCGGAATTGGATGCGATACAAGGTAATCCCGATCAAGCAGACCCAGTAGAACACGCACTTTCGAAGTTGGTATCTTCCTCTCCGTCGCCCACACCGTAATATTGGCGGCGGCTGCTTCATGCTGGGGTGGAGCTGGCGGCGGTGATGGCCACACATACCCATCACGCCGCCGAATTCCTCGCCTCCCACTACTCGCCATGCCGCAGTACACATGCACTCTCCTCCACTCTAAGGAAAGTTTCCCTCCCTGCCGATCAATGATGATTTCAGAAACAATAAGAAACTAACTCGCCTCAACACGTCATGTGAGAGGGAGGATCCAAAGTGACGAAGGTTGTCCTCACCCTCGCATGTGACTGAACACCTCTAAACCCCTGCACTTCTGCGTACTGGCCGTGGCTCCACTTCCTCCCATCATCCCCGAATTCGACCCACTTCCTCCCTCGTACCACGGCACTCCACAAACCCGTATCAACAATGAAACCACCTCCACAACTCTAACCCGTGCGGACTACAAGTGGGCTCTGAGCATCCGATACCAGCATTGCGGTGTGCCCAAACCCTCACCCTCCCCGCCATTACAGTCTTCTCCCTCACGCCTACCTGGGTTGCCTGAAATTCACGCGGGAGTGCTCGCCAAGTTTCCCAGCGTCCCCCCCATGATCGCCACGTGGATAGCGGTTATTTGGGTAACCGTGCCCTGGCCGATCCCCATGTGCGTTCCCAGATCCACTCTTTTGCGTATTTAGTACTATCTTTCTCCATTTATGGCTTCCACTTTCAATAATGTCAGTCCCCATTTTGAGTAATGGCCGTGTATAAATCAATGCAGACACCGCATAACAGATCACAATGAAGCACCGATTGTCCCACAGAACGCCTATCACTATTCCCCACATGCGTTCTTTGGGCACCCTTTTACAATCAACCCCCCATTCATCCACATTAATGAATATACTCCCATTTCGACCAGAAAATGGTCGACCAGTCGTTAAAGGGTTAAACAATAGTGTGAAAAGAAAATTAGCGGTGGTAAAGTAAGTGATACAACTTTTTATAATGTAACAAAATTCCATATATTCTAGCATAATTCTACTTGTAGAAGGGAGTTCCAAGATGAATTGGCATGCAAAATCCCATGATTAGATCCCATGATTTGAGTAAATTTTCTCCTTTCTTTAGTAAATTTTCTTTTTTTATTTCTGTAATACAGTTGCTATCATCAACTATCACACCTCTATTGAAGGTTTTTCAAGTTAAGTATGTGAAGTACAATCAAGATTTATAAGTACCATGGAGCTCATTGAAAATCAATTCAAGTTTAGAAAATTTTGTGGCCATCACAAATTGGAAGAATATGGCAACAATTTTAAGTATCGTTAAACTTTGGCAAACATCACCAAAGGTTGGTGCAATTGAGAATCTAATCCAATGGAGAAAAGACATCTATTGTCACGTTTTGAATATTGAGAAGAAAGTGGAAGGTGTGTATAACTCTCTTTGACTACTTTTTGTCTTTCAATGACAAGAAGAGAGGCAATTCTTATGTGGAAGAAGAAGCAGATTATCTTATCAATGTCAACTGATAAGGCGTTACAAGGCAGTGAGGAGCTCGTGACTACTTCAATTATTTTTGCAATTGTAGTGGCTGTTGGTGTATTTTATCAACTCTAAGACCAGAAATTGATCTCTCACTGGAAAAAGAGAATTTCTTCTTTTGCCCATTGTGATGAACCTATCAACAGTGAGACTGAGGTCATTTGCCTTCACAAAAGTCCTTACAAGAGCAGGACAACTTAGGCATTGGATCAAAAACCAGACTGGACAACATTTCACATCATGGAAATTGGGTGTGGCATTTGTGTGCAAACTGAACAATGATGTTCAGTTCAAATTACACATGCACCCAAGAAATCAGGATACCATGGTATTCATGGTGGTGAACCAGTATTCAAAGTGCATGGTGAACAGCAGGACAATTCTTAGCAGCAGTAGACTTGACCAAAGTCAAATAGGAGGCTTGAAAGATACTAGAATACTACAGTTTCTTTGGATGGAGAGACAACACATAAATCATGGTCTCTGCCTCAAACAATATTATTTTAGTTGAAAATATCATCTGAACAAAAGTGGTTTGATTAGCATGTGATTGAAAAAAGAAGATGAGAAAGAGCAAACATAAGTGGAGAACAATCACAAAAATTAGGATTTGAAATAAGAAAAGGTTATTTCCACTTTATATAGCTGACACCCGGTTTAAGGGGCTTATCACATTACGGCAATTGGGATGAAGTGATGTCGAGTATAGTTTTGGCAACTTTTCAAAGCAAATGCTTACACCTCATCATTTTGCCAATGGTCATGTACCATACTAGCTGCAGTTCATCGAAAACCCACACTATCAACAAAAAACCAACAGCAGTTCATTTGCAGAAAGCGCTTGACTTTTGAAAGCCACGTCATCCTCATCTTTCGCATGTGTGGTACCCAGTAGGATATTGGCAGTTTCACTCACCCAATTACTATAACCACCGAAGTTCAAGTGCCTGTAGTGGGATAAGCCCTTAATATACATTGAGTAGTTTCATGCTAGAACAATATAAATTTATCACATAATTTTAAATTCCCTATGGAAACAATAAATACAACAACATATTTTTGATATTTACCACCAATTAAAAACTCTACATTAGAACTCCAATAGCTTTACAAAACCACATCAATATGAATTTAAACTTTGATCCATTAGATGTGGATTCATACTAAATACATAAAGTAATAGACTTATCCTTAAAGTCACCTTGTGTTTTAAAAATGTACCATGAGTTTTGTTTTATTGTATTATTATTTTTTTACTTCAAATAGTTGGAAGGCATGGAAGAACTTGGTGGTCTCACTATATTCGGTGTGTAATAGCTTGGTGGTCTCTAAACTCAAGGAAAACTAGTTCTCAAGGATGGAATGATAACAAATCTAGTTTTCGTTGAGTTTAGAGATCACCAAGCTCTTACACACCAAATGTAGTAAGACCACCAAGTTCTTCCATGCCTCCCAACTATTTGAAGTAAAAAAAAAATACAATAAAGCAAAACTCATGGTATCTAAGTCAAATACCGGATGACTTTACAAATAATTCTAATATGTCATATTATTAATTACATATTTAGTTGTTTTAGAGCCAAACCTTAAACTCTTGGATACAAATGATAGGTTAGAAACCCGCCTCTATCTATTCCAGCAAACATTCAGAACAACAATTTCCAGGAGTTGGGCTATGTTTTTTCATACACAGCATTGAAACATTATCAACATGTGCAAGCTTAAACCTTTCTGGACACATTAGCACCGTGGAGGTCTCAACCCTTGCTGTCGTACACAAGACAAAGCATGTTTGCTAATGATTTTTAATCTCTGTTGCTATGCGACCATTGTTCAGATCATCAACGCAAGAACCACGAATCATGGCAAACAATCTAAATGTCCAAACCTCTGAGAACCGTCTGGTGTTCCTCTTCTTTGATAACTTATCCTGCAAGCACAAAACGAACATCTTACAAAAAAGCTCGCTTCGATCCTCCTGTATAGTTGCAATAGTTCTGAGGAGCAAAGCAATTACAACCTTACCAATTTATTGTAAAATGCACGAGGCTTCACAAATCCTTGGAAGAATGCCAGATGCAGCGTTGAAACAATTTGCACAACTTAACCAATTGATTCCTTGTGTAAATTCCGGGAACTGAATACATTATGTACATTCTTTCATTTTAGCAGCCAACGTCATGAATGACGCAGCGCTTAAACCCATACTTATTGCAACTGATCCCACGAAGACGTTATTAAACAGGCGAATCATTCTCGCCTCTCAGCAAATACTCGATCTCTGTTCCCTTAAGGGCTGGGTTTCACCTCATCTTCTTCTTCATCTCACTTCCTCATCACAACACTTACCTACAATCTACATGCCTTCTCATCAAATCTTCTGCCAGATACAAGCACATTACAAATTGCAAACATGGCAATCCACCACACTTGTGGTGGTGGAGGAGGGGGAGGGAGACAGAGATGGATGATCACAGAAGTGCAAATTGCGCTCATGTTCACACACAACAACACTCACCATCTCATTCATCATTCAAACACACCAACGAGGATGATGTCGACCTCCATTGATGGAGGCGACCCTCACTTTTTTGTATACTGTAACCCACCTCCGGTCCAGCTATGGAAATGTTCACACTGTACTATTTGCCTTCATAAATAGCAGCAAATTGAGGAAAGCAATTACATCCATACACTATTGCATTTGAAAGGGTAGTACCACTGTAATTTGAAATTGTAAAAATGAAACTCCTGTCTGCAAGCGGGTGGATGCTTACAACATAAATTGGGCATTTACCAAAATATCCACACTGGAGGTCTCAACGCTTACAAGATGCTTATGACTTTGCGACAAACAATCATACTCAATTTCCACTCAATTCTTGTGATTCTTGCACTCAAAGGATAGAAGAGTCCTCTACAACGTCAACGGTTCGGACTCCCGGTCTTTAACATCGAAATACAGAAATCCAATTTGAGAGGAAAGTCCAGCGCATTTTCTGTCCATTTGTAGTTGTTTCACTAAATGTAGTTCCTTCCAACAAACCATAAATGCCAAGATACCAAAGTGCTTTAATGGTGATGTTGGAATAGGTGTAGGTGCTCCTACCTTACAAGCATTGCTGGGAAAAGGATCCACTGCTGCATACATAGTACAAAAGCTTGTAATTAAGAGGTACATATTTTAT
This sequence comes from Ceratodon purpureus, assembly GCA_014871385.1. Taxonomy (NCBI): domain Eukaryota; kingdom Viridiplantae; phylum Streptophyta; class Bryopsida; order Pseudoditrichales; family Ditrichaceae; genus Ceratodon; species Ceratodon purpureus. Next base: position 16,950,852 of record CM026422.1, on the reverse strand, counting down.
TCGGCTGGTAGTCACGAACACTGGAAGGAAAAATGTGCTATGGACTTGTGCGGGTACCTGTTCATTCTCAAAAATTGCTCTTTGAGCCAGCTGAGAGTACATTCTACAAGTGTGCTCCGAAAAATATTACTCATCTTTAAGCTTCCCCATTCAGCAAGAAACGCTATACTTCCAACTCCTCAACTGTAAGTAGCAAAGCAAACAATCTGGATGCATACTAGTTTGCTTGGTAAAGCACTAAAAAACCTGGCATACTCCAAAGTGGACGATCTGGAGGCCTTCATGTCTGCGTGGAAATCCGTTGTAGCTGGTAATACAAGAGACACTTTGCTAAGGGTGTCTACCCAATTCCAGAGGATAGAATGTCAAAACATCAAGTCGGCCTTGAGGTTATCCAGAGACTGCACTATTCACCTTCTTTCCATCCTGGGATATTAGCAGTGGCTTCGTTCACCATCATGACCACTTTCCTCTGCATTCAGCAGTTGCCAAGCTATATCAGAATGTGCCTTCTCCAGTTCCATAGTACGTACTCGTTTTGGAAATACAAACTATGCAGTTCATAGATTACTAGCATTAGCTTATTCCTTCATGCTCTGCTACTCTAGTGAAAATGCCAACCGTAGTTGAACTTACCACTGTCTCTGGTATACCAGGAGGAGGCAAGGTCAAGTTCTTAGGCGGAGCTCCATTAGAGTAAGCACGTTTGTCAAATCGCCATTCACCAATTTTACCGTACGTCAGCTTCCCCTGATTACGGAAGACATAAGATCAGTTACTTGAACATCGGTCAGAGTCAATAAGACAATCACAAAGGGTCAAAGACTGTTTGATCAGATGCAGGAAAGGGCGGTCTTTATAGGCTGAGATACTGAGGTATTCAGGGTGATGGTAATTCTCACCTGCATAGTGTAGTCACATCCATACGTGTAGTGAATAATACGACTCTCTCCTATGTCGGTGTCCCAAGGTGGCTGCATGAACAGGATTGTCAATAACGTGTTCTGGCAACTCATAATTCAAATCTGTAACAGCGGCTGGCAGCTATCAAACAATAACGTCGGTAACAATACCATGCCATACGAGACTAGCAGCCCATTAACCAATTATAATACAGCCTAAATACGAAGCTCACAGGAAGACCTGATCTGAAAGATGTACGCACCTGTAGCATGAAATCATTAGCTAACAAATGTTTTATACCGTGCAAAGCTGAGGCCGTTGCGTATCCATACCTGCCCAAACAGTGGCATTTCCAAGATCAGCCAAGTCACAATTTAGAAAAAGACGAATATCGTAAAATGCAGACATACATAGACTCGATAAACAAGCAAGAACCGTCGAAACGTTACTTACATTTCGAGGACCCAACCAAACGCTTTGTCAGTTTCAGGATCATCTTTCATCTTTATGGACACGTCTGACCATGTTGGGGCTATTTTCTCCAGTTGACTCTGTAATTATGAACCAAACACCAGGTCAGCAACCTAGTCTTCTGAAAACATCATTTCTTTGTACTTGGACAACAAATGCAGGAATCCATCGCATTCGATAGCCTTGACAATATACCCTCGACCAAGAGAAGTATCAGCAGTACCTTCTTAATGATAACGGGAGAATTCCCTATTGGATCAATGTTGGAAATTGGTCCCTTCTCCTTTGGATAGTATTTTCTCAAGACTTTTTCATTATCTGAGGGAACAATATAGAAGAACTTATAGGCAGCAGGCATGTCCTCTGTCGCCAAGTTTGGAAGCGGACGTATAAACAAATGATCTGGCTCCGCCATCAAGATGTAACTGACACTCCAAATCACGCCCCAAAGGATTGTGAGATTTTACTTAAGCAAGTTAAGTCTAAAAGATATCATATGCACAAGCCACCTAATCATATGAATATTTAGCTTAAACTCATTGAGATCCACAAAGCTCAGCTGAAACAATACATGATGTTACGGAGGCGGTTCATTATGAAAGATCACAGAGACTGGGCTCCCCAACTGCAACTAACTATTGGTCTTTACAAAAACAGCCAGTGCAAACATCTTGGGATATCATACGTACTCTTCTGTGATGTTTGCTTTTCGAAGCCACTGAACGAATGCCCATGGCCGATTCAACACAACGTATCCCTACACACAACAAGAGATCCGATCTTAGAATCGCCACGACCACATCACGTTTACAATGACCACATTCGCACAATCTGGAGGGCAATTCCAAAATTCACCAACGAGTTCCTAATTTTACGACAAATTCAACTTCCATCAGAATCCTACCTACCAAGCAAGAATTAAGCTGATTCATTAATGATTCTCGGACCATTACTGAACATTCAAACCAGCTAACTAGGATGGAGCTCGGACAGCAACAGTCTGTTCTAGATGATCCATAATCCTCACCTCATTAATAAAATTGCCCCCCGATCGTAAAACGAGATAGAGATCTGAAGCTCAATTGTTCTGGGAAAAATGCTCTCACCGACTAATATACATCCTAGATCCCCCTAACGAGCTTTACCCTATTGCGATCAATGTTCGCGTGGATGTCAGGTAGAAACGAGAATGCCTAGCGTAACCTAAGGAGGGAGATGCATCATACCCGATCCTCGCCTGGTGGCAGAGGGTCAACAACCATGGTCGGAATTTCCTCCATTAGATTGTCAGGCATTCCGGAATGCAGAATGCGAGTGAACCCACCCATCTCCGACTCGGGCGCATCCCTAAACTTCTTGTACCAGTAGTACATAATCCGGCACTGCCACCGGTTATAGGGTGAATCATTAGCCGTCACCGCAACGTGAAACAAACGCTTGGGGCCTTGCAGCTTCTCGTCGTCGGGCATCTTTATCAGTGGGTCGAACGCAAACACATTGCCTTCCCCATCCTCCTCCAAGCTCCCCGGCACAGCGTGACCCCTGTGAGAGCTGTTCATCATGGTAATCGTATTGTACGTCGCCACACACGCCGCTAGGGCCAGAAACACCAGCACCGGAAACGTAATCCGCGCCATTTTCTGATTCAACTACTTCCTCAACTATCCTCACCGATCACCACCCCACCTGCAACCCTAATTCCGACCAACAACCCTTACCATCCCCAGCTCACAAAACCTCCTTCTCAACCCCTCAGCTCTGCATCAAATCTCCATTTAACCCAGATTCTCCCCCCTCTCACCTTCACCCATCCAGATATCCTCCTGATTCCTCCACACCTCACTTCATCCTTCCGCTATCCCAAATTCGCTCCACAAGCTACCTCCAGTCCAGTCCCTGACAGTGTACTCCCACTGATCCAAAACCACAATCCAAAACCAACCCACTCACTTACTCACTCACTCACAGATGCCATGCTCCCATATGAGGATAACCATCTCACGTGCTGCAACGAAGTTTGCTTGCAAGAGAAAACTTCAACACTCCTGCCCCCAATGCATACCTATCTCACAAGTGACAAAACATACTCCCCTTCTTAACCCTTCCTCTCCTCTCCTTTCCTTTCCTTTCCTTTCCTTTCCACACAAACTGGAAGCAGTGGATGTCATACCTCGATGTGAAATGGAAAAAAACAACTTCACCCACCTCTCAGCCTCGGAGCTTCACATCTTGCAAGGAAAAGTAGTCACCTGCAACATCAAGGCAGATGTAGCAGATGATGTGAGATGGTGTTGGTGTGATTGCAACTCCTGGAAAACGGTTTGATTCGCTTTCAAGCAGGTGAGTGAGTGAGTGAGTGAGTGAGTGATCACTGTTGATGAGCTGCAGGCACCATGTTGGTGCAGAAATGGGAGCAAAAGTGGAGGAAAGAAATCCACATTTTGGGGATGGGATCATCCACTTGTGACATGAGTTTTTGTGTTTGAGATCAGTTGTGTGATGTTTTTGCTGTTGAGTGGACTATTTTGAGATGGGCTCTGTAGCAGGGGAGACTGCAAGTTGGTGTGGTTTGTGCAAAGTTGCAGCGATTTGGGATCCGTTTTCTGGTGTGGTTGGGGAGATCAATGGTGTGAATCATTGGGTGAGGGATTTCAGGGAGATGGGTCAGTCTGCAGGTTGAGGTCATTGATTGGGGTCATTGATGTGAAACTTCCACCTCGGGGTGTAAGGTTTGTGTGAGGAATATGGTAGAACTGCCAGGTGAAATGAATGGGGAGTGAAGATATGGAAACTGGAAATGAAAAAAGAATGGGATTTGGTAGTTCTAACTGGTTATGCGATTAAACCGGTAGTCCCCCACTCACTCCCGAGGTTACCTCCTTCTTTCTAACTTCGGAGTCCAAAGATCTTGAACTACTGCTCTGATTCGTTGAGAGCTCCGAGAGAGGTAGAGAGACCTCAGAGGATAAAAAAGAGAAGGGAAAGAAATATTAGGGGTAGAGTTACACAAGTGTTGGAGCCGGATTGTTATCATTGATGAAGAGCCAAGTTGGAATTGGGATTACGTAGTTGGAATAATACCAAACAAAAATTGAACCATGATTTTCTTATTTGATAAAAATGTTGTTTGTTTATAGAGATGCCATTCTTCATAAAAATGCCACTTGAATTGTTGGGTTGGAATCTAAGGTTTTGGTAAAAAACAGCATTTGAATTTATGAAGGAAAAGAAACAAAAACACTTGGGGTGAAGTATGAATTGTCATACATGTTAATATCATTCTTCAAAAATTTTGAAACTTATTGTGGATGACATAGTCCTTTGAATATTGTATAAAATAACATTTAAGAATGCAAAGCCAAATCTAATTTGAAGATATTTTGTTTTTTTTGGTAGAATCATTTCTGTACACTCGTAACAAAAAATATACAAGATTTATTAGTTAAAGAAGTAAACAATGTTACATGGAAATTTTCTTACTTGATATTGGTTGCTTTGAGGTTTATAAAATGTACCTTCAAGATGACTAGAAATGGATTCATAATTGTCAAAATATTGTTACAACATTCTTTGTAGTCTTTAGCAAATACCTTAATTAAAAACTATATTTTTTTTACTTGTAAAGCTGATGAAACAATGTATCTACAGCTAATGAAATACATATTCTATTCCTTTAGATTATTCCAAACATTAACCTCTATTTTGAAATATTCCTTGGTTTGGAATGATATTAAACCTTTAGTATCCATGGTGGTTCTGTAGAAACCACTATTTTTTGGTTGATGTATCTTTAAAACTCTCTTTCATGAAATTAGTGATACTATTAATAGTAACCAACTGTATGAATGTAAGTATAGCTTAATGAAACAAGTGTCAATTAAATCTTGGTAAGATCGGACCATCGGATTGGAGGATTATAACATGTCTTTGATCTGTATAATGCACATTCAAAATTGAGATTTTTGGGGTGTGTGACTCCAAGGTTAAATAGAATTTGGGTTCAGCAATGGCATGTATCAACACCTTTTCGTTGCAATCTTTTATGTCAAGAACACTCATACATAATTATTGTAGATTTTATAAGTGAAAGTGACTTATCTATGTACGGTTTAGGACAAAATTTATACGTTAAAATGAGAAAATAGTTGGTACATTGATCAAGATCAAAATATATATGCTACTAGAACATGAACAAGAGAACACAATAAAAAGGAAGTATACAAGATAACAAACTTGCAAACACAAGAAATACCTTATAATACATATGTCGTATTTGTGAGTATTTGCTATATTTTGAGGTATTTGTAGTGTTTTGGTGATTTGTACATACATATTCATATTTGAATAGCTATGAAAGTCAAATTTCAAATTTTCTTTTTTGCGTCATCTACAAAATCAAAAGCTGCACATCCAAACTTCACAAGTTGAACTCAGATGGTTCACATATTTTTCAGCATTTCAGTTTCAATGACCACTTAGTGGTCACCTGGCACTAAAGGGTTAATCCACCTGTCTACCTTTTGAACTAGTATGCAAAGCCTAATACTTTTGAACTAGTATCCAAACATGAAAAGACTTCTACAAAACAAGCAACATGTAGGAATTATAGGGCTTCTCATTCTATGATGAATAGTGCATGGATCTGAGTGGGTATGTATACGGTAATGTGTGATTCCTGTACATTGAGGTCACAATTGAATTAACTTCTGTCAAACATTCAAATGATTTTTGAAAATTAGTTCAGCAGTTGCTGAAAAAAATTATAAAAAATTCTGGTGTGGTGGAGATGATCGATGGTGTGAGTGATTGAGGGATTTCAGGAAGATGGGTCAAGGTCTATGGTCTAAGGTAGAGCTGGGTATTCCTCCAGGGTTCTAATTCCATGCCCTATCAGTGCACCAATTTTCAAGCAGACCGCACCTGACTACCACACTTAGCAGATTTTATAACAGTCTATCATGTTCTCCATGCAAGAATCTTTGTATTGCATATGCCTACTCACGGAAATAGTGGTCTATGCTGTTGCACTTCAAATTCATGAATATTTGATAAATTTCCGAAAAAGAAATTAAAAAATCAGATTTGTGATTTACAACCTAACATCTATTTGTGTAAATTTTATCCCCATAGTTTTCTCAATCCCAAATATGCTGAATGGCTTAAACTGACGGAAATACCTGTCTCTACCTTACAGGTTGAGGACATTGATTGAAGAGAAACCAGTCCCGAAAGCCATAATGTCCATCTAATCACGCCACGTCACGAATACGTTGAGGTGGAATCCGACGTGAATTTCACCGGGTCGCAACCAATCAACCTGCCCCGAGAGTGGCTCCCTTCCATTTCCTTGACAACTCACAGCCTTCGCATTTGCGTTGCAATGCCGATGGCTGGTTGTTGAGAAAACCTTGAGCTCAGTTCGGACACATTCAAGCCATGGAGGACGCCTCTGCCTTCGCACTAGCCGCTGCTTCTGCCGTGTAGAGGAGAGAGGTCGAGGAAGCCTTGGCGACTGCGTTTGGATCCGTCGTCGTCGGGTGATCATGTTGCGGTTCTTTTTGTTAGAGAGGATTTTGTGATTAGTTCGGGGTTTGATTTGCGGTCAGTTTTAGTGGCGGGGGAGGCTGATTTGGACGAGCTGGAATGGATGGCGTGCCAGCAGTTTCCGCCGGAGGAGGACGAGGATTTTTACGACGGATACGATGATGTGCCTCCGCTGACTGATGATCCTCCTCGTCCTGGTACGCGCGTCTTTGGCAGGATTCTTGGTAGAGTTCGGTTTCTGAATTGGTGTTTAGTATTATTGTTGCGGCATTTTGTAATTTGAGATTGTAGGACGTGATTTTTTGGTTTTTTATGTTGGAGATCAGCGAGTGAGTGAGTTTGTCTCATTGGGGAGAGTGTTAACAATTTTGTCGCCTAATTTGGAAGGATATATGTTTTAAGTGGAGGATTCGGTGGAGTTTTTGGCAATGTAGCGTTTGCTATTGGAATCAATGGGTAGGTTCGTAGTGAGAATAGGTTTTACGTGTGCTACATTTGTCATATCCAGCTCATAGCTTGGATTTGGCAGCATCCTCTTTTGCGAAATACTGGTCTGGACGAAAAAGAGGTCATATAGTGATGGGAATTTGCTTCGTTAAATACTCTGTATCTTACAGTGGTTGATATTGGAGCTGTGAACTTCTTAACCGATGATAGCTCTTGGAAGAGGCTTTGGATTGGCATTGGTTTAGCCAGCCAGGAGACATCTGGAAATGCAGGTACGGCGACCTTGTGAGGGAATTATGTTACAGCTAGATTGTACTATTGGCTGTTGTTTTCCGAATTCATTTTATGCAGATAAACTTGATGATATCAACCTTTCTAGTTGTTCATAAACGAGGAATCGTCATTGTGACATCTGTCTACAACATTGCGCCTCGCTTCTTCTTGACATGGATGCGGCCAGCAATTATCTACCTTTTCGAATCCCATGCACTCTATTTCTCTATATTAAATTGAACGACTTGAACCTCCTGTCCAGGAGCTGCTAAAAAGTCCCGGGGTTCACAGTCGGATCCACTAGTGACATCATCCAAAAGACCACTGTTTATACCTGGAATGACTTCAACCATCTCGACACAGAGATCAGTTTTCCTCCCTTCATCCCCAGCTGTAATTTCGAAGGAGAAACATGTTCATAATGGGAAACAGTCTTCAACACTATTGGAGGAGCCGCTGTTACTACCGGAAAAACTCACTTAAATATTAAAAAACCTCCGGCACCCTTGGTCCATGGAAATGAGTAATATCTGGTAACCGGACGATAATGAGAAACATGAACCACCCTCAGTCGATAGAAATAGCTCCGATCTGGAAACCCAACGTCAACAGCTGATCTTATCAAGGCCGCAAGAGTCCAATACAAAAGCAATCCCTTGATTAAACTGCCTCATTCAGACTCAACATCTCAGAATCACGTCAATGCATCAGCCGCAATTCTGTGAGTTACTCACATCCGGCAGCTCATATAGACTCTCACATCCCCAAGCAACGAGCTCCTTCAAGGCAACCAAGCTGCCAAGACCTGGCACTGCTATCAACGACTTGCAACCCTCAAGGCACAATGTCCGCAATTCTGTGAGATTACTCACATCCGGCAGCTCACCAAGACTCTCACATCCCCCAGCATTGAGCTTCTCTAAGGGGTGTAAGCACACTACGCCCCCCTAAAAAGTATGTCAGAAAAGTACTTTTCTGGAAATACTTGGTAGAAAGTACTCTGTTTTCCCAAGTAAAATCTGTACGAATGCATTTCCCATCACAGAATATGATTGGAACATTGCTTAGCATTGTTATCGCAATTCCAAGATCACAAAAAAAGTCGTATGGAGTAACAAAAGTAGTACTTTCCCCAAATTTAAAAGTATGTCAGATTGTCAAAAATTATACAAAGTACAAATTTATGCTTAGTTAGATGTTTTTTTTTCCTGTGATATTGTAACAGGGTATAGGACTCATAAAAGGCTACGGACCCCACTTGAAAAAACTAGGAGAAGCTGAAGATCCATGGAAATATTCGCTGCCTTTTGCCTTTTTTTTTCGCAGTCTAGAATTCCTAAAATACAAGGATCTTTTGTGATTTTCCTACGTAGAAGGCTTTCTGGACGTGCGCCCCATGTTGGCTAACGGCCATTTCATTCTTATCAGTTGTTTTATTAGACATTAATAATTGATGTGGCCGCCACTAAGAGTAGTTGAAAATGTACTCCCAAAATGAGAAGTACTTAGAGTACTTTCCTGCAGAATTTTGAACCGTCGGATTACAATGGGCTCACATCTCAGCCGTACGCGTTGTTGATAAGGTCCGATATAAGTGGATCTAGCCGGTTTCGAATGCAGGTGGATCTTCTGTTAGTTTAAGAGATGGATGAATTTTACTAGAATCTGTTCATCTCCAAATGGTTTCTCTTGCATGCACCTACAGTGCATGCAAGGGTTCTGAACGTCGACTGAAGTTGTTTTTCGGTGTTGCAAGGATTGTAAGCTGCGGCGCAGCCATCGCCAGGGTTTGCCACACAAATGTCTGGGGAAGGGCATCTTCCAAACTGCACACTAGTTCAGTCCCTCATAACATCTTACTACGTAGTGCGAGATCCCCCGCAGCTTGTGCAGCAGCGAATTACCCATTACTACCCTGTCTGCGACGTTGTCAACGAAAAGATTGAGAGTGTAGGTCAGCATTTCACTACGTATTCATGCGATAGTCCCTCAGATGATGTGTCTAGCAGTACCCACGTATCCGAAACTCCAACTTCAAAGGTTGGAGATATTAGCTGGTACCTGCATCATTCAAACCAAGCGCTGCAGTCCCGTGAGCGCCTGGTCCAGTCGCCCAAAACCTTGTTCGGATCTTTCACCATTGAGGGCGGTCTCCCTCGGCAGGAACTCAGGTGCTACCCCGACTGTCGAAGTCCTTCCCCTGTGCGTTCGGTGAGTTTCTCCTCAAGTTTGTGCAGAACTTTTGATTTCTGATTATGTACTTGTTTTGTTGTCAAATTTATGTTCTTTGATGGCAACATGTTGTACTTGTTCCCCACTGTATTTGCACGTAGGTCCAGGACAAGGCTCTTGCAACCTCTATTTTTCCAGAATGTGATCTGCCTTCTCTAACCGCGTAGTCTCTTCTGTGGGTTCACGGGTCTCATCACTTGTAGCATGGGGGACCAAGCCCGGAGACAGAGGTTGAGGCCGCGACGTGCTGGTGCTGCGGAGAGGGCGTCATCAATGGAGACTGTAGAGGCTGCACGGTTAGAGAAAGCAGAGCGCAATCGGTTGTACCAGGAACGCCGTCGCAAGAGAATTTCCATGGAATCGGAAGGAGGAGAGACGTGTACGACAAACACAGTGCCTGAGATTTCAGATGCCATTTCTACGCGAGATGCATCTAGGGTTGCTCAGAAAATTGTCCACAGCATGTGTGATGAGCTAAACCTTCTTCCTGGTCCCCACTGTCGTCAACTTGTGCTTGAGAAGGTTCTTCGCCACAGTCTTGTTTGGCCTTTGTTACCTTACTATTATCCTCGGGATTTAGAAGCTAAGAGTATTCATTATTTTATTCAAAGTTATAGAGCAGAGTTACAGTCCGTGTCGATACCGTTCTCAAACAACATGTTGTCTAGAAAAGGTGCTCTTCTGGATGCTGCTGTTAGTGGGAATGTTGGGGGTGTTAGGGCGCTTGCACGTGTCTTAGGAACCAAGACAGATAATATACAAGCTGCCTTGGAAAGGAGAGAAGAGTATGAGGAGGGTGCTGCTCGGTTTGCACCCCTTCGCAGGCAAAAACGCACAGATGGATCTACAGAGTACTGTCTTGCTACAGTTCAAGCTTGGTGGCACAGTCAAACCAGAGTAAGTCCAAACAGAAAGGACGTCGTGAACAAGGGCGGTGGGCTGAAAAGAGGAGGAGAGACACATCCAAAGCACTATTTGACAGTCACGCAGGTATGTCTTCAATACTTTGCATGAAAACCATCTTGTACCGCATGTACACAGCAATCCCACTGTACAATGTTGCATTTACTTGATGTACTTCAACACCGTTAGTACTTCACGTACTCGCAAAGAAGTACTAATAGTGTCGAAAATTCTCCCCTATTTTACTCTTTTTATTTCAAGGTGCAAAAAGTATGTTCCTTAATGAAAACAGTAGAGTACTATTAGTATCACATGTACTAGTTCTTATATTAAGTGTACTTGCGAAATTACTTTGTGTACAAATGGATTTATGTAATGTGTATTATTATGATTTAGGGTACAATCCGCATGTAGTTTTCATAATATAGGTAGTACTCGATGGGGGCAGTGTTGTATACTGAAGTACTTTATGTTTTGAGTATGTACGCTTAACTAGTACTTTTTATAATACAAGGTACTCATAGTATTATGTTAATGCCGAATATGTATTTGTTGGTACTCGGTGAATGTACTTTCGTTTTTCAATGTACCTGTAGGTTCAGATTGTCGGTTCTGTAGTACTAATAATACTTTTTTATGTATGTGGTGTGTAGACGACATTCTTCTTGCAGTTCAAAGAGGCTCATCCAGAGTGTAAAATCGGGCAACGACGATTTGAGAATCTAAAACCATGGTATGTGAAACCTCTTAGGGACCGTAATGTGTGCTGCTGCATCTACCATGTAGAAATGGATCTCATGAGGGTAGGACTGAACACCCTACGGGAGGAGAAGAGGGGTCTGCATGCACAAATACATTGCTCTTGTAAATGTGACGTCTGTTCTGCTTCTGTGGAGACTGCAACGGGTGAGGGTATAGGCTGTGATGCTCATCACAGAATATTTAAGAGGATCACTCATTTGTGGGAAGCTTGTCTTTGCAAGAAGCCAGAGTTCAATGAATGGCACAAGCTCTCTTGTCTAATGGGTGATTGTGAAGAATGTGGCGTAGATACTCTAGGTTTTTGCCCACAGGAGATGTCGTCACTGGAAGAACCTAAACTTAGGTGGAAACACTTCTCGTATGTTACTATTGGCACTGACCGTGAGACAGGGAAGGCGAAGAAAAGACTGCAGGAGGTATATGAAGAGACTAGTCCTCTGGAGTTTGTTACTTACCTAAAACCCAAAGTTCAAGCCTTTATCAAGCATAATTTTATTGCCAATTGGCAGGATTGGCAGTGCAAGGAAATGATGGAAGGTTTGCCCGAGGGAGTTATAGTTTCCCACATCGATTTTGCAGAGAATTACGAATTCCAGATTCAAAACGAAGTTCAGAGCATGTACTATATGTCTGAGTATGTGTCCTTGTTGGTCCATATCACTTTGCAGAGAGTCCGTGATGTGACTGGTGATTTGATCACCAGAAAACATACACACTACTATATTTCGGATGACAAGAAACATGACAGTTTGTTCGTTCAGCATTGTCTTATGCTACACTGGAGGTGGTTGATTGCTAACGGGGAAAAACCAAGGGAGCATTGGGTATTCTCTGATGGCTGTGCAGGTCAGTTTAAGGGGGCTACAGCAATGTATTTTGTTGCTAGATATCCCAGTCTCACAGGAGGCTGCTCGATGATCTGGAACTTTTTCGCGACTGGACATGGGAAAGGTACTTGTTATTCTGTACTTTTGTACTTATTTGAGTGAAGCTCCATTACTTTTAGTACTTTTGTTACTGGAGCGTATGTACTTCTGTATATCTTGAATGGAGACAGTGTACTTCTGTACTTTTTGTGAGAGAAGCAGAGTGTATATTACGAGATGGGGATGATGTGCTCTGTTGTCAATATGGATTTACTGAACATTTTTGGATGCAATTGTAGGTGAATGGGATGGTGCAGGGGCCGTAGTGAAGCGTGCTTTACGTATCGAACAGATTCGAAACCCTGAGAGGCAGCTTCAAAACGCCCTCCAATGTGTTGAGTACTTACAGCAGGGGTTCTCTAATAGAGCGCCTTCTTCGTATGCAGGGACTAGCAGCAGGGATATTCACCGTACCTTTTGGCACGTAGGTGAGAGCGAGATCAGCAGGGAGTCATCGATGGCGTGTCACACTATTGCAGGCTCAAGATCTCTCCATTCCATTATGGGGAATTCTACCAGCAATAAGACATGTTTGCTGGTTAGACCTCTGTCATGTTTCTGTGCATCGTGCATAGATAAAGACTGGGAGAATTGTGAGCAAACGGCTCATGTTCCAGGGTGGAGGGCAGTGCAAATTCAGCCCAAAGCGCCGTCAGAGGAGCTGGAGACCCTGGAAGACGACCCAGCCGAGCAGGTATTGTTGTGTGATAGCATCTCAGTTGCAAGGTTTTTTTTTTTACATCAAATTCGGATTCTTTAATGCACGTAACTTTGCTGGACACATGAAAAATAATCTAAGATGCTCATATACTGATTTATTCAGGTACAGCGAGGAGAGAGGCTAGACGAAGTCGTTGACATTGGTGACAATTTTGTGGTTCCAGCTGAACAACCAAATGAAGAGGGTGTTGACTTCTATATCTTGCAATGCCAACGACGAAAGTATAAACTGAAAGCTCCTCTGTCGTGTCCTTGGGGTGCCGAATTTGAAGCAGGGGATTTCGTCATTGAAGGCACTTATTACAAAAAGTCTGGCCGGGGTGAATACACATACACATATCTTGAAAAATCAGTCGTAGCTCATGTTTCATCGCACCTGGTTCTAGCCTGCAAGTTCCGAATGAAACTCGCCCCATACTGCCTGAAAGGTGGGGATCCAGTATATAAGATCTCCTCAGAAGTAGTCGATGTTGTGAGACACGCTTTAGCACAGATGTGGGAAAATGACGATGAGTGATAATTATTGCAATTAATCATGTTTTTATTATAACTTAGTCACTTTCATACTATTTCACTGGAATCAACTAACCTGGACTATGATCCGACTGAAATCTATGTGTCATCTGTGAGAACGTACCTGGTTGTTATCTATCTCCCATGGAGGACGTTGATTGATTGGGTCAATATACAATGAGGTACATGGATACCATTATGTTCCACTGTCATTAAGCAAATCAGAGTTATTCACCAGTCGTAGTGTTAGGTGAGCATGAACAAGGCATCAGAAACCAGACAGGTATGATCCATACAAAAGTTATGTAGCAATATCAATGGAGTGCCTAGGTGGGACTGGAATGATGTTCACGATTAAAAATAATCAAATACCGTTGGTTAAGTTTTTACTCGGAAGGAATACCCACAGAAATGACACCTCAATTCACAAGACTGGCATCTACCATTATTATGATCCCTCTAATTTTAACTCAAAAACATTCCCTTCAAAAATTAAAGACATGTTGTCCACAGGCGCAGTCGAGTCTCACTATAATCAGGGATCTGGAGCAATAATGGAATCGCTTTACCTTTATCAAAGGGACCACTGCTTTATAAAACAGCTGTTTGTCAGCTATTAGTACGCAGCTTACTTTGAGTCTCGGCAAATACTGCAACTGGACTAACGCTTCACAGAATTTGAAGCATAAACCATGAATAATAAAGGGTTATACTAGTAGACGCGTCATGATATTGTCTTAAGCGCCTTCAGTGTCCGGGTAAATGCACGTTTATAAGTTCTTTAACCAAACTTAACATGCAAAACGGCGATTTAAAATGATAAAGGCAATTACAAATGAATAAACAATAACCAAAAAACATAACTATATCATATTTAACTATATATAGATGTGCATGTATGTGACCTTAAATAAAACCTTATTGGACAATTACTTTGATTTAGATAATTTAGAACTTAAAGGTAAGTGACCAGTCAATTTTTAAAAAAAAATATGGAAAGCGGATATAGGCATAGATGTTATTCACATTTATTTAAGAAAATTAAAAGATTTTAATTTGAAATAATCTGAGAATACAATTTCTTGGTATAAAAAAAGTTTAAACGCTTAGATAATACTTGAGTATTAGTGGATATGCGGTAATATTTCAAAATTACCTATAAGAGGTTCTCTAATAATGATTCACATAATTATCCATTACTTTTGTATTGTTTATTTACATTTTTTATTTATTTTCAACCTTCTTTATTCTTCTTGACCTTCCTCATACTTCATTTACTTTTATTTTTCCCTTGAATCCACTTTATTTCATCCTTCTTATTCTTCATTTTTTTTTTGAAGCTTCTTCTCTCTTCTTGTTCTTGAGTTTCTTTTATTTTGATCTATTATTATCAATCTTATCCATTCTTAGTATTTAATTTATTTACATTTTTATTTTCAACCTTCTTTATTCTTCTTGACCTTCCTCATACTTCATTTACTTTTATTTTTCCCTTGAATCCACTTTATTTCATCCTTCTTATTCTTCATTTTTTTTTGGAAGCTTCTTCTCTCTTCTTGTTCTTGAGTTTCTTTTATTTTGATCTATTATTATCAATCTTATCCATTCTTAGTATTTAATTTATTTACATTTTTATTTTCAACCTTCTTTATTCTTCTTGACCTTCCTCATACTTCATTTACTTTTATTTTTCCCTTGAATCCACTTTATTTCATCCTTCTTATTCTTCATTTTTTTTTTTAAGCTTCTTCTCTCTTCTTGTTCTTGAGTTTCTTTTATTTTGATCTATTTTTTTCAATACTATCCATTTTTTAAATTTTATTCAGTTACAATTTTTTTTTTTTACCTTTTTTATTCTCTATTATCCCTTTTTTGTTCCTCTTGTTTTTTCCTCCTTTCATTTAATTGAATCTTTGAAAGGCCACATATTTCTTCTTTTATTTATTATTCTTTTAGTTGATTACATGTTTTCCAATCTTCTTCTCCATTTGTGTTGTCTTATTTTTTCTTTAATTTTTTCATTTTTTTCCCTAACTTATTGTTTATTATTGTTCACGTTCATTTTCTATTTCTTGAATTTCTGAATTTTTTTCCTCACCCATTCTTATTTCAGGATATGTCAAAGTCTTTGTGGACTGATTGGGTTGGTGGGAGAGACGCTGATCTGGATGTAAACAAGTACATGTGGCGGGAGAATTAAGAGGGGGAAGGTTTCTGAGTGGAGGGAAGTGATTCCTTTCTAGGAGAACAGTCCGAGCGGGACGGAATCCAAAGCAATCAGATTGCCGCCTGAATGTGGCCGTTTGGAAACAAATATAGTCCATATAGCGATGTCGAAGCTACTGCTCTGTATTTTTGGTCTCTTGTATTTCTTTAGCTTGAACTCAGTCCCTGATAACCGTAATAGCGTCACAACCTAGGTACGCATCTCTTAGTACTCCCTCATTCCTTGACCCAGCTGCTGCGTGTTTCCTGACTCCTCTTATCAGTTCATTGCTTTCGAAGTTTTTATGTTTGTGTGCTTCAGCCTTCTTCCTAAGTGACATTATGAAGTTGACGTCTTCTTAAGAGTATGTTTACGCTTGTTCATCTACGTTGTACTGTTTTTATTTGTTAGACTCAAGAGAATGCGGATGTGTTATTGTGAATGCAAGTTATTCTGGAAACGCGAGTGCATTGAGGTGGCTTACTGGAGTGATTTACAAATTTGTGTTGATTTCAGTTAGGTTCTACAATGCACAAATGTCTCCAATGTTCTGACCATAGACTTAGCAAAAGTTCCTCAATCTTATGGCACTGTTTTCTTGCGGCTCCTGACTGTCCACTTGCAGGTGCCGTGATGCTTCCTTTTCATTTTGGTTTTCCTGATCGACCTGATCGGCTTCTCTTCCATCGGTTGCCTTGGCTTTTCCTCCATCGGTGACGCTGGCTTCTCCCGTACTGACTTTAGTTTTACCTTCCTTTGCTTGTCTCGGCAGTTGCTACTTCCGCATCGGCATCTGAAGCTGGGTATATCCCGGTCATCAGACTTGAAGTCTTCGCCGTAGTCCTGCCACAGATGACAACCTTGGGTTAGTAACAGTCCCTAGAATTCACTTTAGAATTTACATGATAATAGAAACTAGGCTGGACAACGTAGAGGTAGGGCCTCATATTCGGTAGTACTACTTACCCAAGTCAACTCCTCTCCTGGGTAGATGTCACGTCTGGCAAAGAATGCCACGTGGTAGATGCGGTCTTCAGCTGAGTGGAGTCGAGCAGGCATGTCGATGACGTTGGCTCCCTCGCACCTGAAACCACCAGAGTAGCAATTTTTTAGAATAATTAGGACTACTAGACACTAAGCACTGAATTCCATTGTGCCATTCACATTTTGAGCTAGGACGGTCCATGCCTGTGGTTTAGAAATCTGGCAACATTGCCATAGTGAGTTGCATCGATACATAGGGAGTTGTTGTCCGTGGCCATTATTTCTGATCGCCAATTAGCATCGAGCTGAAGCGTATAGGTTTGCCTAAACCCAAGAAGCTTGTGCACCAAGTGGTTCCGTTCGATCAATTCACCATTTGTCACTATCTCCCCCGCGAGCTCAAACAAAAACTTACCTGCCTGGATGTGCTCCACTGTCCGGACACCCCAGCCTCGTGTAGAAGTATTGAAAACCTGGCAATGACAATGCAATTGTTAAAAACAAGATATTTCAAAAACGCAAGTTCCATAATGATAACCGTAACTCTGTAATCTAGTTCATTCATCCTTACCTGGACTTTCGTTGTCATGCCATGCTGTATGACCCGGTTCCCACACTTCGAATGGCAAGCGCACATGGAGTTGCATTCCGTAATAAAGGTCCTTGTTTGGTGACCACGACAAACTATCTCCTCCTCACTAGTAGTGTCTTTGTCTTCATTCGGGAGACTAGAACAATAACAACCAGCACCTTTGTCACAATATTCCAAACTTAGCTTGTCATCCAACTTGTTCAGGACATCTGTCCGAAGGAGGCCAGCCGTGTCGTATGCAAATTCCCCTGACTTCAGGGCGCACGTACAACCAGATTTTCCGGATGTTAGACAGTCAGAACCACATCCTACACATCCCTCTTTGGGTTTGAATGTCTCTCCCACGGGTTTCCACAAGTCGCCACCACTAGGCTCCTCAACATATACCATGCTCTCTTTAGTGTAGTAAAATTCAGGAAGGGGGATGGGTTTTCCAATAGGACCGATCAGTTGCACGGGATTTCGCTCCAAGCCCTGTGATAGGTCCGCAACCAATACTTTACCCTGTTTTGACAAGGCAGATTTTATTCCCTTAGAATTAGTGGATTGGTTGAGTTGTTTTGGCACATGATGGAATACATACAAAACAGTCAGAGTATAGAGGAAAAAACCAATTATCAAAATGAATAAAAAACAGATCAGAGTATAGAGTAAGAAACCGTAGACATAATGGAGCCCACGTATGTATATCTGAAGATACGAAGCATTGTGTACAAAAAAATTCCATCCCATACTTAACTGCCTACACAACTCTACACAATCCTACACAAGCCTACTACAACAGTTAGTTAGAGGACTCCAGTACGCTGTTCACTGGCTTGAGTTTTTTCCCGCTTGGGCTTGGGCTGCATCCGGGACTACCAACATTGGGGCAGTTACGAAGAGAAGGGGTCTCCTTTGACTTTCTCTTGCTAGATTTCTTCTGCCCACCCTTTTCCACCGCACAGTCCTTCTGCCTTCTACCCTTAGACTTCCGTTGCGTTGCCAGATCATCACCTTCGCTCGATCTCCTACTGGCCCGGGTCCTCTGAGCTGGCCCGTGTTCTCCGCCACCTGATATTCCAATCACACCGTGTTCTTCCAACTCCTCCTGAAGCCTCCTCCCTTCTAAGGACTTTCTCTTCCCCTTCACCTGTTTCTCCTTCACCTGTTTCTCCTTGGCCTCGTTCTGAACACCTTGGGCGGCCTCATCTCCCTCGATACTTTGCTCCATGTCCTTCGGGTTCTCCCCTTCTTCACACTCCTTATCCTGGTTGGTGGGCACATCCAAAGCCATATTCGACTGAACCAAGGAGGTCCAAGGTCTGCCCCAAATTTCTAGGCTATCCTGTTCCAGCACCTCCTCTTGCCCCTCGTCTAACCCCTCCTCTCCTATCACCTTCAGTACATGAACATCCCCCCCTACCTTACCCTTACTCTCCCCTCCTCCTTCTATTTCACTGTCCAACTCCATGTCACTATCTCTCTTAACCTCCCCGGACACTAAGCCTATGTTACGTCTTGGCACACCTCCCTCACCCGCGTCACTCCTCGCGTCTTCTTTACGTGGGCGTTCCACGGCTTCTATGTCTTGTGTGAGCACCATCTGAACCGGTGTACTCTGAATGAGTCCCTCATCCCTGAACTTCTTCTCGATGTCCAACCTCGTTGCTTTATCTTCTTTTGGCTTCTCTTCTTGTACCTGCTGAACCTGGGGACTGTGGCCACTTTCTCCCTCATCGTCTTCATCGTCGCTCTCTTCGCTCTCACTATTGCTGCCACTTACTGTAGTCCCCGAGTTGGACGGTAGATCAGGACATTTCTCTGAGACAACCCCACATGAACAGTTAGAACTTAAACCTTGTGGACAAATCACACACTTTCCATTCATTCGGTTCATATTACAACTGAATTACAATGTGAACTATATAATATAATACATCATAAGTGGAGTTAGAATGGCATACCTTCGGGTTCAGAGTCTTCATCTTCCGATTCTTCAATGAACTCGGGCTCCGTCACCTTCGATTTCCCGCGTGAATCCTTCTCTAGGCACTCGAAAACCTTCTCCGGAGGTAGTGGAGCTCGTGCTCCTGACTTCCGTCCCTCAGATCTCCCGATTGAAGTTCCAGACCTTGTGGTTTCCAGATTAAATTTCACGGGACTGTCCACCACCATCTTACCTCCATCATGCTCTCGGACCACCTGTAGGCTGCTAGTAAACGTCTCTCCACCAGCTGAGTCTCTGAAACGCGTAGAGACGGCCTGACTTTGCTCTCCACCACTAGCAAGCCCGTGAGAAAGGCAGGACATCGGCTTCAATGACGAATCTGCCATCAAAACAAACATTCTGAATTAACAAATCCATCAAAAGTACAACAATATACTATAAGTACATCTACTACATCAGAAACTACTATTAGTACTTCTGCGCCTCATCTTCCTCGAGACTTTGCTAGTACATCCCAGAATAATGTACTATTCTGGACCAACGTAGTACTTTTATGCCACCTAAGTACTAGTATAACTGAAACAAGTACTAGTAAGTAAGCTTTGGATTACAGATAGATTCTCACTCATACAAAGAGTACTACGCTGAAGTACTCTATAAATTGAAAATGAATACATCATGTACAACACACACAACTACTGCGTCAACATTTGTATTTACCAAAAGTATTCAATGTACAGAAACTCTGTGAAATAAGCAATATGTACATGAAAGTACTAAAATAATACAATATGTAGTGAAAACAAAAAAACAAATAATGCATGCAAGTACAGAAAGTAAAAACTGAGCAGGGGAATGTAATCTTCCTTGAGCCTCTGCAAGACAAGTACTTGTGATTAGTACTCTACGTTTAAACGGAAAACAAAAAAATGCTACTTAGTACATCTTTAGTACTATTTCTAATACTAAAAGGAGGATCAGTACTATAAAGGTATACGTCTCGTAGAAACAAGAAACCTTAAGGCAGTACCTCAGAACAGCAAGGTAGGATGGCATTTGAAATAAAAACCACCATAGTACTGACCTGTGTTTGGACATCGTAGCCTAGCTCGTTCAGCTCGTTCAGCAAGCAACCGCGCCACCTCCTCGTCACACATGGTAATCTGGGCAGCAACATCTTCGACAACGAGAGTACCTGGACCTCCCCACCCGAAACTACGGTGCCAATCCGGGTCTACCAGTTTATCACTACAGTTAGCTGCGGCACACTTGTACCCGTTCTCGTAGGTCACCTTTGCACAGAAAGGGTGGTACATGTGCTTACAGCTCGCTATTATAATATCACTCTTGGGGAAGTTGAAACCGCAAAGGGCACACATGGTGATCTTCAAGAACCTGCGCTCGGGAGACTCGTCTTCGCCAAACGCGGAATCAGGGTATACAAGAGGTACAGGGTTGAGGCTCGCAGATTGCCTCCCATATTTTATGCGATCAATCTCCACCTTCACCCCTTCACACATCCGCGTCTTCTGCTCCCGCAACCTGCGACATTCTTCTGCGGCTAAATCCCTCTGTAGCGCCTCCGCCTCCTTCCTTCCTAGACATTGCTTCTGTTCCTCCAACAGCTCGGCTAGTAAACTCTGTTTCGCTTCATTTCCCGGATGTGCCACGTCCGCATTTTGAAGAGAGGCCAAATTAGCTTCGTAGGACTCGACCATCAAGAGCGCCAGCCGCTGGTCCTGAGCAGCTCCATCTTTAGCTTTCTTCGCCAACTCCTCGTCCATCTTCAACCCCTCTATCTCCATTAGTAAAACTGTGTGCATTGTCTGGAAGTACTCCAATTTTGACATCGAGGCTATCCCCCGATCCTCCACCTTCACTGTGGAGTTAGCGAATTCAGATTTCGTCCCCACCCTTCTACTGGTCGTCACATTGCCAGGTGGCGGGATAGCCCTCCTCTACAACAACAACAACAACAATAAAAAGAAACAAACAGTTAATAGTCAGAAAATATGATTTTAGAATACATGTCGCATTCAGACACAAACTAAAACCGGAGATAATAACCTTAATCAAAACAGACTTATATTACACTGCAATTCATTTCAATTGATCTGACTAATGCAATGCGAAGCATAGACCTACTCAGAATACTATAACACTGACTCGTCAGATCCAGACTTCTAATTTTCAGTAACTTCCTAAACTAGAAATTGAAATGAATCCATTATCATTGCAATGTCTTCTATAACATAAACTGATATCACACACCCTAAGCAAATTGCATTGCATCAACAACTGACATAATAGGAAAACAGAATACAGTTTAGTGCACATACCTTAGTGGGCGTTGCAGCCTCCATTCCAACGTTCGGCTCCAACTTCACTTTGACCGCAACATCAACCTTTAGACTCCTCCAAGTCCGCTTCGTCACCTTCGCTCCCGTGTTGATGGCAAATTGTAGCTTTGAGAGATCCTGTTCGTACTTTCGCCGCTGGCTATTATTCGTCTCTTGGCCATACAACGCCCAGTTGACCAAGTTCTTCTGGTACTCCAAGACTACGCCCACAGCGAACTGTTTCGTCACGCATCTCGGTATTTCTTCAGGTCCGTGTTGATACACGATTGGATGTAAGTACTTTATGCGGTTCACTATCTCCCGCACCTTGCAATCAGACCACGAGTATCCACCACGCCCCTTAACCCCCTCCGGCTTCAAACCGAACTCCAGCATCGTCTTGTCGCTAATATCCTTATCCTTCCGACAACGATGGGGGTTGATGGAGTTCGGGCCGCACTCCAGATCGTACCTGTCCCGGAAGTCCTCCCATGTTAGCACATCCGGAGGAGACTTCAGGCCGTCTATCAACTCCTGCAAGTCATCGATGTCGAGAAAGCGCTCCTCCTCCTTCACGGACATCCCTAGCTGTTCACTGCCCCCAGACTTAGTCTTACCAACCTGCACTCCCATCCCAGATCCCGCACTCCCTCTAGACTTAATCTTCCCATCCCTCGAAGTCGATATTACTCCCTCTAAACCCCCGGACTTGGACTTCCTCGACATTGGTAAACAATCAAGATCTGCGCCCTACCACTACCCTAAACCCTAAAACACTAAACAAATATTCCAACTCTTACCCAACACGACCAGCTGACCCTAATCGCAAAAACTGAATGGAAAAAAAACCTTAACTTCGACAAAAGAATATAACCCTAAATCCTCTAACTCTGAATACCCATGTCATGTACCGCACCCAAGAACAAAACACCTCTGAAACAAACAGAACCCCTAAACAATGACACACAAACAACTGAAATCAAACCCCAGACCAAACCCTCAACACAACAAACGCATCTCACGACATTGGTAACTCTCAATCACTCTCTCCTTACCGAAAGCTCTATCCCTCAAACCCTGAAACCCACAATCCCTCTATCCCGCACAAAAACACCAACCCTCCATCTGAACTAACAACACAACAATAAACAAACAAAACAGCTAAACCTCCTCTCCAAAACTCTCAACTCATAAGCACATTGCTAAAACAAACCGTAAGCAAAACAAACGAAACTCACGAAAACTCTAACTCTCAACCCCTCTATCTCTACCAGCAACCTCTAACATTCAAACCCTCTAACAGTCGATCCCTCTATCCCTCACAAAACCCCCTAACCCTCCATCTGAACTAACAACACAACGAACAACATCATAACAAAAGACCCCCCTCTTCAAAACTCAAAACTTTTAAGCAAATTGCGAAACAACAAACACAACCGAGACTAGACCAACACCACCAACACCAACGAGACTGGAGAAAACTCGAGGTGCAAGACGAAGACTACCGGCTACAGTAGGTGAGACCCAATCCGGTTACCTGAGACCACCGGTCAAGTCCAACGCTATTGGTCGATCTGAGCATGGGCGCAGGTGGATCGCGGTGGTAATATCGACGGCTACGATTATCCAGAGAAGTACTAGAGATACTTACTAGCAGAAATGTACTAAAAAAGTACTTCACAAATCTGCCCAAAGTGTACCCGGTGTAGTGTACTCTCACCCTAAGGCAACCAAGCTCCCAAGACCTGGCACTGCTGTCAGCGACTTGCAATCCCCAAGATTCAACGTCTGCAATTTTGTGAGCTTAATCACATCCGGCAGCTCACAAAGACTCTCACATCCCCAAGCATTGAGCTTCTCCAAGGCAACCAAGCTCCCAAGACCTGGCACTGCTGTCAGCGACTTGCAATCCCCAAGATTCAACGTCTGCAATTTTGTGAGCTTACTCACATCCGGCAGCTCGCAAAGACTTACACATCCCCAAAGCTCAAGCTTTTGCAAGGCAATCATGCTCCCAAGACCTGGCACTGCTGTGAGGGACTTGCAATCCCAAAGTATCAATGTCCCCAACTTTGTGAGATTACTCAGATCTGGCAGCTCACTAAGACTCTCACATCCCCAAGCATCGAGCCCCACCAAGGCAACC
Source organism: Ceratodon purpureus (assembly GCA_014871385.1). Taxonomy (NCBI): domain Eukaryota; kingdom Viridiplantae; phylum Streptophyta; class Bryopsida; order Pseudoditrichales; family Ditrichaceae; genus Ceratodon; species Ceratodon purpureus. Next base: position 16,926,961 of record CM026422.1, on the reverse strand, counting down.
ATGCTCCCAAGACCTGGCACTGCTGTGAGGGACTTGCAATCTCGAAGTATCAACGTTTGCAATTTCGTGAGATTACTCACATCCGGCACCTCACGAAGACTCTCACATCCCCCAGCATCGAGCTCCTCCAAGGCAACCAAGCACCCAAGACCTGGCACTGCTATGAGGGAGTTGCAATCCCCAAGATTCAACGACCGCAATTTTGTGAGCATTTGCAGCAGGGGCAGCATTTTCAGGCTTTTGCAGTTACTTAGTGTCAGTGCTGTCATGCCTTTGATGTCACCTACACCAGGTAAGCTCGGCAACCCGAAACAACCTTGAAGATTTAAAATTCGTAATTTGGTCATTTCTGAGCTCAATCCCGATATGTGAACCTTACCATTGGAAACAATACAAGCTTCTTGCAATGATCTCAACCCGCCTAAATCCAATGTTGATCTCGCTGAATATTTCTCGTATGTTGCAACTTCCCAATATTGTTTATATCGATCACAAGTCAAGCGCAAGACCTGGAGTGCAGGTGGGAAGGTAAGAGTGCTTGTCGAAGGTAGACTTCCAATGATGCTCCACACAAGCACTTTCAGATGTTTCAGAGTTTTGATTCCCTGAACTACACATTCATCAAACCTGCATTCAATCCTTAGGCTTTTAAGCCGATTCAAGAGTCCCAGGTTGAGAGCACTCTCTTCCACATTCACACGCACCAATTTCAGAACTGTGACTTTCGAGCAGTTGCTAAAGTCAATACTCTTCTCTCTCGTCTTGTCTCCCATGATGGATATTCTTTGCAATTTCTCCCAACCACCGTAGTACAGCTTGGATTCCTGATCTTTGCTCTTCCAGATCTCATACAGCCAGGGTCGAGATTCAGTTTCCCCAGCGTTTGCTTCCATTGCAGCAAACTCGCGCCACAAATCATGTACACCAACTCTTGTGGTACCATCGCCCAACTCCTCTAACAACGATTTCCTCTCAAGGTGACCCAGCTGCAAGCCATAGACAACATTCACATCAACAACTCTATGCATCATCTCCGGCATTTTGTAGGCATACTCAATTGAAACACATCGGCATTCTGCAGAGACAATTCATATTAAAACTATCTCCTCTGCACAAGTATGTTTCTAATAATGTCTCTCTAAAATATCCATGTTGAAACATGATAAAGCCACCAAGAATCTAAAATCTTTAACCATGGAATGAGTGAAAGAACCGACAAAACCAATCCCATGATAAAAAATCTCACCCGATTCTGAACATCAGTTACACTCAAGCCATGTACCACGCTTAGCCATTTGAAGATGTTCCAATTATCATCATAACTGTAGTGACCATATTTAACGAGGCCATAATGAGCTTCCGTGTCAAAAAGGCCATAATCAGCTTCCGTGTCAAAAAGGACCACATCCAAAAACATAAGTTTATATTTGTTGTCTTTCAAATCATCAAAACTACTTCTCAAAATAGAAAAGACAGGATCTGCCTGTTGTTGGAATCGGTTGAATGTTTCCTTGTCCTTCAATTGCGACCACCATTTTGATTGATCTATTGATTCAAGTTGACTTCCCAACACCCTCAATGCCAAAGGATGGTAATGGAAACTACCATTCTTGCCTTTGGAAAAATAACACCGTTGAATGCATTGGTTGAGAAGATGCTCATCAACTTCATTGCGAGGTGCATTATAATCATCAAACCTCTGTTTGGGTACAGCATGCTTGAGAAATAAAGCCTGTGCCTCATGTTTCTCCAAATCTGGCATTGCAATACACTTGTGAATTTTCAACTCCTTCGTGATAATCACAGGCGAACGAGCGGTCACCAACACAATACTATTACCAGCTCCTAATCGGATATAGCACTTGGTTTCTTCATATATCTCATTCATATCCAGCACATTGTCAATTGCCAAAAATATCCTCTGTGATAGCAAACCTTTCTCTAGCTTCTCATAACACTGCACATACCAACACAAGCTTCAAGGAGTTAAAAACTGTAATGTACCATATCCATTTTTTCATGAAAATATTATAAATATCAAGTGACTTATCTTAAATTAAACTTTCACAGCAAACAATGAGCAAGTCATAGATGTATCCCTCTACAATTGAAGAATAAACATACCTTTTCTTCAGACCAATCTTTTGAAACCTCTCCATTCAACTTCAAAAGTTGCTTCAAAACCTCTTGTAACCTGTTTTTTTTGGATTTGACACTGTCAAATTCAATATGGCATACTTTTCCATCAAGCTCCTTGTAATAGTGTTTGCACAAATATTTACAAGACGTGGTTTTACCAATTCCACCTACACCATACAAGCCCACGACTTGTTTTCCATAGGCTTGAGAGAGAGCTGTATTTGAAATCTTCTTACAAATAATCTAACAAGGAAAACAATGAAAACCAAAGTCAAAATTCAATACATCTCATATCATCAAAAATCAACATCAATGAGTTAATAAAGTAATAAAATCATTTTCACCTACGTTGATCAATACTAGGTTATTGGAAAAGGAAACAATTGTAGATTTTAGCTTCTCTGGTACTAGTACCTGGCAAAACCGAACACCCCCTTGGACATAAGAATAATCCGGAAATGGTGACACCCTCGAATTGATCTCCTTCACAATTTCTGTTAACAATTTGACTTGCCCCTGTGTCTCATTATATACGAATCCTTGTGTTGGGCCCAAGCTATTTAAAGCTTCACGCCACTCAGGTATCCTTACCAGATTCTCCTTGTCAGGGTTTTCCTTCACATATTTGTCAGCCAATTTTTCCCACTCTGAACGCCACCTCTTATGTTTATCAACATCGTCAAGGTCTGTAGGTGAAATACCATAAAATACAGGCATTATTCTTGTTTTGCATTCCACCATGTATGCCAACTCAAACATTGGCCATATTGTGAGCGAGAAAAAATCCTCGGACAAAACAACTATTCCAACTTCACATTGTCGAATAGCGGCACGTATGTTGTTTGTGGTGTTTTCTGTAACTGGCAAGCTGTACCGATCCCGGTCAAAGAATGGAGAATAACCACAATTTCTCAAATCTTTGTCCAACTGCTCCACAAAATCTCTTTGCTTTCGACTGTAACTGAGAAAAACTTCATGTTTGCATCCCACTGCCCCGTGATCCCTGCTCATCCAAATAACAGCCAAATCTTATATCAATGCAAATCACAGAAGTGATAAAAGGTAAATAACCTCGAATCGACAGAATCGTCATTCAAAAAGTTCAGAAATGGTTTTGTGTAAATAAAAAATAAAAGTTCAGAAATGCCGACTTTTCGGTGCTATGTCTTATCGATCATAAGAAAGGCAGCTGCACCTTCTAATCGATATCTGGAAAAAGGCGGTTCTATGCAATTATGCAATTCAACAAACAATACAGATGTATCAAGTTACGATCATTCCACTCACCTCGGTGCTTGGCCATCCTGCGACGTCATTGCTTCTCGTCAAGAAAGTCCAGAAGCTAGTACAGCCATTCAACGCCCTGATCAGAAAGCAATCGAGCTTCTTAAGCTGCTCGCTTGTGACTCCACCTCCATATTGCACATACTGCCATCAAAACACAACGACCTCAGAAGCTCAAAACAAAACTCAGAATATGCACGATACTCTCAGTGAAAAGGTCCAGATACCATCATATACATCAGCACAGCGAAGTCTGGACGAAAGTTAGGTCGGAAGTTTGGACAATAGTTAGGACGAAAGTTAGGACGGATAACCCTCAAGTAGTATCATGGCAAAATTAGAAGGGATTTTTTTTAAAATAAATTAAATTGAACATGCGAGCAAGAAATTTTCAGTACATCAAGTTCCTTCCCCACCGGCGTTACTGCTCATTTACCGAATCGTGATCCGTCCAAAGTTCCATGTGCACGAAGTCGAAACTAGTGGAACAGTCAAACCCTCTAGACTAATTCTATGTTCACCTAGAACAAATAAAGAAAGTTCAGGACAAAGAGGAGACCAGATCTTACTCACAGGAAAATCTCCACTCGACGTCAGCACCGATCGCCTCTCCTCGACGTGAACAAAACGTACCGTGCTCCTACGATGAACCGATCGAAGATACCGACAACTGAAGAAGTGGCCATGGCAGTACAGAAAGATCAAGTCCACTCAGTCCGGGCGAGCTCTCCTCCAAACGCCATCGACAGGCCCCGAGGGCAAGGATGGAAGAAGTTGAGTGAAGGATCTGAGGAACGATGGCTCGCCCTCCTCCTAGAAACGAGGTGCCGGAGAAAGCCAGTCGGATGCAAGCCACAGTCGGAAGCAAAACAACGTCTGGGTCATGAGGGACCGAGGGTGTCGGCACGGTCTGATGTGGGCGGTCGACAAGTGGAATTCAAGGGCCTGGTTCATTGATGTGAAACTTCCACCTTGCTCATTTTCTTTCCCAAAAAAAAAAAAAAAAAAAAAAAAAAAAAAAAAAAAAAAAAAAACTTCCACCTTGAGGTGTAAGGTTTGTGAGGAATAGGGTAGGATTGCCAGGTGAAATGAATGGGAAGTGAAGGTGGACACAGGAAATGAAAAAGAATGGGAACTCGTGGTAGTTATACGATAAAATAACAAAAATTAATAAAAGAGAGAAAAAAAGAAAAATACTAGGATTGGAGCCCAAAGAAATAGAGTATTGTCGTTGACAAAGAGTCAAGTTGGTATAATGTAGAAGGAATAACACCAAACAAAATTGAACTACAATTCTCAATTGTTTGATAAATGGTAATTTGTTTGTGGATATGTCATTTTGCAAAAAAGTTCTATTTGTATTATTGGGTTGCCATCCAAGGTTTTGGCATAAAATGGCGTTTGAATTTATGAAAAAAAACAAAAATACATGGTATGCACTATGGATTGTCATACACATGTAAGTTTTATAATTTAAAGGTTTTGAAATTTGTTGTAGATGACGTAGTCCTTTAAATATTATATAAAGTAGAAATTTAAGAATGTCAAGTCATGTTATACTAAAGAGAATTATATAACCAAATCTAATTTTAGGATGTTTTATTTTTTGGAAATTGATCTTTTCTATACTTGTGACCAAAATATGTTAAATTTATAAACTAAAGAAGAAAACTAATTTTTTATGGTTTTTCATAACTTTATATTGGTTACTTTGAAGTCGATAAAATATACCTTCAAGAAGATTAAAAATGGATTCATAATTTTTCAAATACCATAACAACATTCTTTGTAGTCTTTGGTGAGTGGCTTCGTTAAAAACTATAACATTGATTACCTATAAATCTTATAAAATAATATATCTATGGCTAAAGGAATGTATTCACTATTCCTCTTTATTATTCCAAACATAATCTTCTACTTTAAAATATTCTTCAAGTTGAGATGATATTAACCTCTAAAGGCCCTTGAGACTCGATTCATGTCACAACACTCTTCGGCAGGCTATTCTAAGCTTTAAGAATTTTATTATGTTCTAAGATTTTTACTCTATGTAGCTCTCAACAATAGCTTTCCAATGCCGCAAATTTCAAAGCATTTGAAGTTATAATGTAAAAGTTACAAATTTTAAAAGAATTTGCTCTAAATCCATGTAGCCAATAACCAATCTACCCAAGTTGCCTGTCATTCAATAGAGCAGAAAGTGACAAGACAAATTTTCAAAGGGTGGGCGCTTGCAAAATGATGGGCCCAATATATTTTCATCCATGCACATTTATAACTGTTATCATCCAATAAAAAAATTCATTTAACATCGTTTCCGTTTAAAAAGGTTGCCGATTTTTTCATCCAGATGACGATTATCATCTAGGGCTTATTTCACATCCAAAATCCATTTTCATCTATGTAAATATTTCATCCCATCTTCATTTTTCATCCAAACTTAATAAATTTCATCCAATATCTATGACGTGGCAGGGGTCATCTACAAGACCCCCTCTTACCAAAACTACCCTTTGAAATAAAAGGGAAATATACAATTTACACTTCCAAAAATTCTAGAAATTTGAGATCTACTCCGATTGCATTCAAAAAATTTGTGATTCTTTTCTTCATTGACTTCAACATATTCACCGTTCAGATTTCCAAATGGATACTTATAAACTACCCTTTAAGTAGTTTTAATTTCGGAGAATGTAAGGCAATTTTAGCACATCCCTTTTCACAAAATCATGGTTTTTTTTGCCTTTCCAAGTCTGTATGAGGCTCAAACTTTGTGAGCTTATACCAAACTTCCATACCTAAAGGAATCGATGATCCTTTATGGATATAATGTGTTTGCAAAATATAGTTTTTGGGCATCAAAACTTAGATATACTCTTGGGGCAGTGTCAAAAACAAACTTTTATAGTGACTTCAAATGTTATAATCTTGCAATCCGTATGGTGGATTGTCCTCAAAATTACATCTTTTTGGATAAGATCTTACGGTTGCATATTCAATATGAATTCTTTATTTAGAAAACATGAGGTTTCTATCAGTAGGGGTATGTTTTTGGCAGTTTTGGCTCTAAAAACACCAAAGGCCTTTAGAAGTTAATCCATCCATCTACCTTTGAAAATAGTAAGCAAAGCCCCACATAACCTTCATAGGGCCTATAAGTATTCAACAAACCTAATCCAATGGGCTCTTCTCACATTTCACATTTTTAAAGAACAATGATTTTTTTTTTGGGTCAAAAGATGAGATGTCTTGTACTAAATTTGGATTGTTGAATCCAAACATGAAAAAAAATCTATAAAACAACTAACATTAAAATTCTAGGACTCCTCATTCTATGATGAATAGGGCATGGATACAAGTGGGTATAAAGTGTGATACCAAGGTCACAATTACATTAAGTTTTGCTGAACATTCAAATGGTTTTTGAAAATTAGTGTAGCAATTGCTAGAAAAAATCATAAAAAATTATAAAAACTTCATGCTCTAAGATATAATCAATCCCTCAAATTCCAGGACCGAAGGGTGCTCCAGATGGTAAACAATTGGTGAAGCTCTAAACCCTGAACCTGCAACCTACATCCATGATTGGTTAGAGTCCACTGTTACTAATGAAGCAAAATCATGATCACATGTTCACGGAGTTGACAGTCCCCTTCTCTTTGTGATCACCGAAGATACGTTTGCGAAAATCTTCCACCATCAAGGGAAGGCCTTTCCTCAGTGCGACCTTTGGCTCCCACCCTAGCAGCTCCTTGGCCTTCGAAATGTCAGGCTTGCGTTTGTGTGGATCATCAGACGTGTTCTCCTTGTACTCAATTGTTGCACTAGGGTCAATCACTTGCTTCACCACCTGCAGTTGCGTTGATGGCGGCTTAGCATCTGGATGGACTGCTAATTAAGGATTAATTCAGAAACTATTTTGTGAAGTTGTTACTTTGAAGGGAATATAAGCAGCAACAAATTACCTCGGCAAGTTCCAGCATTGTGAATTCGCCAGGATTTCCTAAATTGAAAGGTCCAACATGTTCTCCTTCCATCAGCCTCATTAGGCCCTCCACCTACAAACCCCCATCGCATCGTGAATGAAAGTTTAGTCAATACCGCAAGCGAAGACCAGAAATAATCCTTCGGAGAAACGAGAATGCATAGAAACATGCCCATATAGTATGAGCAGTTCTGGCGGGTACACATATTTTCACACGGAAACTAAAGATTGAGAGAATATATCCAAGGGGTAAACAACTTGGGTTAGCAGACTAAAGCACTAGGACAGGTCAAAAGTTTGAATTGCTTGAAATACAAGATCACGGGTTACAGACGTTAACAAGAACTTGGCGAGAAGGCACATTTTAAGCATACCAGATCTGAAACATACTGAAAACTCCTTGTCTGCTTTCCATCTCCGTACACTGTCATAGGCTCTTTCCTCAAGGCCTGGACATAGGAAAGCAACAGCCTTGTTAGAAATTCAGTAATTTTGATACCACGAAGGTAGGGCTGCTTTCCATCCACTTCTAAAACCTCAGACAAGTGGAATGGTCTGAGTATATTAATCCACAGGATAAACTTGGGAATCAATGGGCAAATGAAAACCTCACCTGAGCAACGAAGTTGCTGACCACCCTGCCATCATCAATGCACATTCTTGGGCCGTATGTATTGAAAATACGAGCAATCCGAACCTGCACAACTCCAAGATTTCAGAATCACTCCGACTATACTCCAACAACATCAACATTCAGTGACCTCTAATTCACAATACCATTCAGCAAGCCAAGCACAAAACCACTTCAGAACATCGGTACTTTCCACGCTTACAGAGCACAAGTAACTGCACCTGCACACCTGCGCCTCTGTGGTAATCCATCGCCAGAGTCTCTGCAGTACGCTTCCCTTCATCGTAACAACTCCGCACACCTGCTCAATACCAAATAGCTCCCCTCAGGCACTCTCTCGATGGAGTAGGAGATCTATCCGCTATAACATCTGCAGCTAAGTAATAAATCTAATCGGGGCAATCTACAATACACAATATGGCCCAACATATCAAAACACTTCTTAACAAAGTTTAGTCACACGTACCGATAGGGTTCACATTTCCCCAGTAAGTCTCTGCTCGCCCATCACAGTACCCACACATTCAACCACGCCGAAAACTCAGTTATATTAGCAGTTCAGGAATCCAAAAAATAACTCCAATCTCTGCATTCGCTCGAACAAGCTGAATCTTCGGGCAGCACACCAAGTGCTCACCTTTCTGAGGGTGCTCTAAAGGGTCACCGTAAACCTCACTCGTACTGGTCAGCAAGAATCGTGCTCCAATCCGCTTTGCCAATCCCAGCATGTTCAAGGTTCCCACCACATTGGTCTTGTAGATGCAGGTCAAGGAGGTCACACAATCACAAAAACTGTTCTCCTTTGTTCAAAGAGAGAATTAAAGCATAAAGCATCCTCAAGCGTTAATTACCCAATTTCAGAAAACTCCTCCACATACAGTGAATACGAAATAGCTTCAAGTCAGTTCAAGTTACAAGAGCAAGGCGATATAAACACCGTGCATACCAAGACTTTCCAGGAGGAGAAAACCCTTCACAAAGTGCAACAAATCACAAAAAATAATCCTACCTGTACCAAAATTAATGTTGATCTAAAAGCTAGCTATGGACTCACACGACATATCCATCTCTAAGCTCAAAACTCTACACGGAAGCAACAGGAGCGTCAATATGGGTTAACTAATCTACAAACCCCAGAAAAATTGGAGTCACTTCACACTCCCTCCGATCCAAACCAAGCAAGAGAAAACGCACAAAAACATAATCAAGATCCACCCCAAGTGTGTAGTCTCATGTAAAAAAGGATATGATTGTCTTGATGGGGTTGAACTTGTAGTGCACCGGCGAAGCAGGGCACGCCAGATGATAAATCTGGTCCACCTCCAGCAGCAGTGGCTCCACCACATCATGCCTTATCAGCTCGAACCGCGGATTCCCAAAATGATGCATCACATTCTCCTTCCGACCCGTGAAGAAATTGTCCACCACGATCACACTGTCCCCCCTCTCGATCAACCTATCCACCAAATGACTCCCCACAAACCCCGCCCCGCCCGTCACCACGATGCGCAACGCCTTCCGCTGCAAACCCAGCGGAATCTTCCCCCCAAGGTTCACGATCGCCGACTGCTGCTGCCAATACGGCGCCTTCTCCAACGCCTTCTCCGTCCCAAACGCTCCACCACCGTAACCTCCAACTCCAACACTCGTAGAATCAGGTACACTTCTGTCCGGCCCCCGCGACACAGGTTGCAAAAACACGAAGAACAAACTAGTCATGGCCATCCCGACCAAAACAAAAACCAACCGCTGCTCCCGCAGCACATACTCCACAGGCTTCGACACAGACCACTGCCTCCCCACCTTAGGCCCATACTTCTCATCCCCCATCGCCACCTCCACCCTCCGGTGACTCAAGCTCGAACTCATCGTCCTCCAACTCTCCGAACCCAACCAACAACTTCAGAAACTTAACCCAATTCACAACAACCTCCTCTCCACTCTCCGAAGCACCTCGTAAGCCTGTCTCTCGCAACACATGTGACTCTTCAGACGTCGACTGATATCTGAAGGTTATGTGCAGCCGGTTCAGATCCGACCGCATCTGGGAGAAAAGCCTGGCATGCAGCTGCAGCCTGCAGACAAAGTTGCTACCTGAAAGTTGGAAGCAACCTGGAGCACTGATATCTCACATCACTGATGTCGATGCAACTGGGCCATGATCAGTTTGGTCGAAGCAGCCAACTTAACTTGAGAGCTGGGTGCAAAGTTGCAAATGAACTTTGTACTACTCGTCGACGACGTCAGAGCCTGCCTGCCTGCCTGCATGCCTGCACAAGAGTTGATCACTCAATCAATAATGCGCGCCTGGCGCATGCACAATATTCATCACCGTGCCTGTCAATTTGCATATTTATATTAATCTTGTGCCGTGACGTTGATCCTGGCGCCTGGGATTATTGAACACCGACTTCATCATGTCGATCATTGTGCATTGCGCCTGTGCGTTTTTAACGCCATGGCACCATCAATTCAACGCAACGGAGTCTGAATTATTCTTCGATCGGTACCGTACTTGGGAGTTTTTTGTTTAATTTTCTGTTCTGCATGTACTTGTTGTTTGATGGCGAGGACTGGCTAGTAGGGAATGATTTCGGTGTTGAATTGATGTTTGTATTTTCATGTGTCGTTTATTATATCATTTCCACATCATTGTGATGATTAGTAAATTGGTGTTATTTTGATGTCAGCTTGATTTGTGGGCATTGTGTTGTGAAGGGTGTAATTGTTGGTTTGGTGTCACGTTGGTGTCAAAATGAAGGCTTTCCCTTTTACATTGGTCCAATATTGTTTTAATGTTGATTAATGTGTCCCTATCATGCCATTGTGAGATGTGATATTTTAGTGTGAATTTGGTTGAAAATACATTAATGTCATTTTAGTGTAAGAATGACTTGTAATATTTTAATTCCAAGTTGATGTCATATTGATGTCTTTATAGCAAACACAAGTTTAGTGTCATTTTGACATGTAGTAGTTTAATGTCAAGTTGACTTTGATTTTAATGAATGTCATTATGGCGTCAACATGATATGTCATTACAAATCTTCTTGGGTTCTAAATTATTTGTAAAGATTAATAAGTATTTTGTATTGTGCTACCTTCTAGAGGTTTGCATTATTTGTGATTTTACATTTATAATATTTCATCATTTTTATGTCCATGTCATTTCAACAAATGACTATTTTGATGTCGTGTCTAACCAAAACAATTGGTCACCATTTCTGTGATGTAGCACACTCCTTATATTTGTGTTTTGGTGATTAATTTTCAATCTGTGTTTTTTTGGAATTTTTGTATATTGATTATGGGGTGCGATGTCACAATAGTTTTGAGTTAACCGAGTTGAATAAATCATGATGCCTAATTGCTGCTTATTGAGAATGATTTAGCGGTGAATAATTTCCGTTGAACATGCTAGATGATGGAAATTAGATGTTGACTAACTTGTAAGCCAGCAAGGATATGCTACAGGTACAGGTGTTCAAACGTGCATTTTCTATGGAAGCCTGAGGTTGCTCCTTTTCCTTCCAAGTTCTGCGCTCTGCCAAAATTCCAAATGCATGGAATCGGAAAGCTGGCAAGTGAGTCCGCTACTTGTGACCTGTCAACTCAGGTGTCTTCTTTAGGGGAAATAAAGTATAAATCTGAATGCAGGGAGCACAATCGATTGGAATCGACTTGGTAAAAGTCGGGTTGGTGGGCAACAGTAGCCCAAATCTTCACCTCCCATGCCAATGATAGACTGGATCATCATATTCTTAGACCAGGCAAAAAAAAATATCGATTTCCTTGAAAATTAACAGAATTTCCCGGTAAGAGTTCAATGAAGTTACAGTCTCCAGGTTCAAGAATATCAACGTCCAGTATCCATGAATCAATGAATCTTTTCATAATGCTACTACACCTGGACACTAACAGCTGGAAAAAGCCATACCTGCACTATTCATGCTATCAACGGGAAAAGCTCTCTGCCTAAAATTCTTCGCATGACTTTGACCAGGAACAGTGGGGCAACCGAGTAAACGCTGGTCAGCGCGAATCTAACGCAATCGAAAATATGTCAATTTTAATCAGCTCAAGGGTACTTTCTAATCGCATCAGTAAACTGAAGCTCAATCACATCTAAAATCTACTGCTACAGGGGGTGGTAGCATTGCCCGCTGGTCCACACTAATTGATCTCTCAGAAATGAAACGCTGGCAGAAAACCCACTCAACACCCATTGTAGCAAACTGTTACAACGTCCCTTTTAGCTCAGCTAATTCCTAGACATCCTTGTGATCACCAAAGATACGTTTGCGGAAATCTTCCACCATCAAGGGAAGACCCTGCCTCAACGCAACCTTCGGCTCCCATCCCAGTAACTCCTTGGCCTTTGAGATGTCAGGCTTGCGCTTGTGTGGGTCGTCGGATGTATTCTCCTTATACTCAATTGTTGCACTGGGGTCGATCACTTCCTTTACCACCTGCATCAGAACCACACTATATAGTCAAATGGCTGCCGAACACATTAAACAATGTAAACTAAAAACTAAAAATAAAATTAAAAACATAATTTAGAAGCTATCAGACACACTAACATTCATATATTAAGCAGGTCTCGAGAGAAAATTGAGCACGTAAACCATATAAAGGGGATTCGTGAGATATCATGTGTGAGACTCTAACCTCTGCAAGCTCAAGCATGGTAAACTCGCCAGGATTTCCTAAATTGAAAGGTCCAACGTGCTCGCCTTCCATCAACCTCATAAGGCCTTCAACCTGCAGTTCCCACGGCGCATTGTCGGCTATCAACTTGCATTAAGATAACTGAAAACAGGTCAAAATACTCATGTTTAACTGACTTGAAGCGCCACTCCGGTGACAGGTACATCAGCACCGGAAAACCAAGAATGTTCCACTGCAAGAATCAGAAACCCTCTCAAATCTTCCTTCTTCACGTACCAAATCAGAAACATATTGAAAACTCCTTGTCTGCTTTCCATCTCCATAAACAGTCATAGGCTCTTTCCTCAGTGCCTGCACGAACAAAAACAACCATGTCAAAATAAAATTCATAAATCATTATCCATAACTCATTTTCATTTAAAACTCTAAGCGATAAAGAAAAGAGATAGAGAAAAGGGGGACCCGCTTGCCATATGCTAAAATGACGAATCGCACAACAAGCTTACCTGGGCAACAAAGTTGCTCACAACTCTGCCGTCATCAATACACATTCGCGGTCCATATGTGTTGAAAATGCGAGCAATCCGAACCTGCACAACTTCAACCTTCAGCACCATTCCAACTGTACCAGTGACAACAAGAATGAAACAAAGACAAACGCCTCAGACCTGACTCCACTATATCATTACAGAGCGCGCACCTGCACTTCCGCGCCTCTGTGGTAATCCATTGCTAGAGTCTCAGCAGTACGCTTTCCCTCATCGTAACAACTCCGCACACCTGCACAGTACCAATTAACCCCCGTCAGGAACTCTTCCATGCCCCCGCGTAGCATCATGTACTCTCACCATCTTAGCCAATATCGAAATTCTTTTCTACAACGCTTACTACTACTTGAACCAGAAGCCCGATCTGCGCAACAGGCATAGTAAGATGCACTAAGAAATAATTATATGCTACACCATCAGCAGCTTGGTACCAAATGCGATCTGTTTAATCTTCAACACAAAACATATTAAACCATGTATCGAAAATGTTTAGTCACACGTACCGATAGGGTTCACGTTTCCCCAGTACGTCTCTGCTCGCCCATCGAGGTGCCACGCATCCAACCACGTCACACAACCAATTAGAACACCGGTTCAAATATCCAAGAATGAGCATAACCATCTGCACCCGCTCCCAAAATGAGTTAAACTCAACGGGCCGAGAAGCAAGTGCCCACCTTTCTGAGGATGCTCTAAAGGGTCACCGTAAACCTCACTCGTGCTGGTCAGCAAGAATCGTGCTCCAATCCGCTTCGCCAATCCCAGCATGTTCAAGGTTCCCACCACATTGGTCTTGTAGATGCAGGTCAAGGAGGTTACATAATCGCAGACAAATCCCCTCTATTACGACAATCAGTTCTATTAGATACTTAGCTATAAGAATGACCGGTGTGTCAACCTTGACAAGAAGCAATGCCATTTTAGATATTTATGGAGACTATGTATATTTATATCTGATTAATGGCTTTCGACAGGGAAAAGGTCCAAATTGAATCACTACCCATAATGAATAAAAACACTAGCTTCATGAAAATTACAAAGACAACTGAGGGCGCGAGGTTAAGTGATTCCATCATGATATCAAGAGGAATACTTCATGGATACATAACAACAATAAACTAGCTGATCAGAAACCCCTCAAACTACAGCACAAAAGCAATGAACGCAATCTTGCCAACAAAGAGTAACAATAAAATCAGCGCCAAGAGATAGAGTGGTGCTACCAAAATTCATGGGAAAAGCTCATAAATCCCAATTGGGAAGACAAAAAGACCCGCCTCGTGACACAAGAAATAAACCTCAAGATCCACCACAAGTGTGTAGTCTCATGAAGAAGGATATGATTGTCTTGATGGGGTTGAACTTGTAGTGCACCGGCGAAGCAGGGCACGCCAGATGATAAATCTGGTCCACCTCCAGCAGCAGTGGCTCCACCACATCATGCCTTATCAGCTCGAACCGCGGATTCCCAAAATGATGCATCACATTCTCCTTCCGACCCGTGAAGAAATTGTCCACCACGATCACACTGTCCCCCCTCTCGATCAACCTATCCACCAAATGACTCCCCACAAACCCCGCCCCGCCCGTCACCACGATGCGCAACGCCTTCCGCTGCAAACCCAGCGGAATCTTACCCCCAGACCCAACCACCGCCGCCACCTGCTGCCTCCGATACGGCACATCACCCGACCCCCCCACTCCCCCAACCGATTCCCTCTCAAACACACGAACCCCGCCCAACGACGACGACGACGACGCCTCACTGTACCTCCCCGCAAACCGCAGCTCCGGCTGCAGAAACATAAAGAACAGAGTCGTAATCGCCACTCCTATCAACACAAACATAAATCGCTGCTCCCGCAGCACATATTCCACCGACTTGGCCAACGACCACTGCTTCTGCGCCTTGGGCGTGTACTTCTCATTCCCCGGCAGCACCTCCACCCTCCGGTGGTTCAAACTCGAGCTCATCATGCCCCTCCCAATCCCACCCTCTCCCTCTCCCTCTCCCCCACCGATCCAAACTCCTTACTCCCTCTTCTCCAATCACCCACAATCCGATCAAAGCCTCAATCTCTCTCTGATGAGAAGCTGGCCCGTGTCGTGCGCAGAAGAAGGCGCAGGTAGAATCTGAGAGGAAGATGCGATGATGGTGGTGATGATGCGATGAGGTGCCAGGAAAAGGTGGCGAGCGGGCACGTCCCGACCCACGCCCCAGGTAGCGGCGCAGTGGCACTGTAGCCGGGATATGCTACGAGCCTGGTGCGATGCAGTGGTGGATGTACGTCGTGGCGCGTCGCTCGTGTGGCGATGGCGACGAGGGTGTGCAGTGGCGGTGCTAGCAATCCGCCATAGCTTGGCTTGGCTGCAACTTCGCCTCCGCTGCCACTTCCAGTTCCAGGCTCCCACACTTGCAGAGTTGCAGTTTTTCCTGCAGGTTGGGCTTGGCCTGGGCAGCGACCTAATTGCATGTCCCTCCGCCTCCTCCCTCACTCTCGCCCCGCCCCACTTCTGCCCAGTCCCGTCCAGTCTTGTCCTGTCCAGTGAATTCATCCCCCTGAATTCTTTTTCTTTTTCTTTTTTCAGTTTTGGAATTCCCACCTGAATTTCTTTCACCACCTCATTTAGCCCACCTGTATTTCTTTTCTTTTGGAATGCCCACCTGGATTTGTTTTTTGCTTTGGTTTTTGCCAAATGTGACCTCGTTTAAGTTAGTCCACCTAAGTTTTCACTTTCCCTTCCTTGGAGTACAGTATGTAGAGGACTTTTCTTATATTTTGATGATTTTTTTTTCTGATTTCCAGTTGTGAAAACGCTTTGTTTAGGCTTTTTTCATTAGTCATCTCTTCTTTCTTTTGTTTTCTTTTCTTCTTTTTTTCTTTTTGTTTTTCTTTCTTCTTTTTTTTTCCCCCTTTTTGAGGTACATGAATTGTTTTTTGCGACCTACAACAAAGCTAACGAATAGCTTTTGGCAACCCATTGCTTGGGTTTCCATTCAATAGCGGTTAGATTTTATGGCCGGTCATAGTCAAATTGCCAACCCTTTGGTACCTCGGCAACAACGAGTTGATACCCCTTTCCATCATCTTGTGGTTTAAGGTCATTCCGGAACCTTTAGTCATCTTTTTATGAGCCAAAATTTTAGAGTTTGGGTGTTGGTTTGTGATTCAAATGTGGACACTTTGTATGGGGTCTTTCATTAATGGTGTTTTTGTTGGTTTGTCAAAATGGATTTAGAGTTTTCTTTGTTGCTAATTAGAGTGTACTTAAATTTGAGATTTAAGTGAATTATTTTAAAGTAAGTGAAATTTTGTTTTAGTAGAAAACGTACTTTGATTAAAATAGTGAGATAGGAGGTGATTGAAGGTTAATCCATAATGTTATATTAAAGCCAAATTGGCATTTGGAGTTTTTCCGCACTCTAGATGAAGTATCAATCTTTGTTTTTCCATTTTCAAATTTTCAATGAATGCACAGAATTCAAGGAACGTTGTCAGAAGCCAATTTTTACAATAAAAAGACTCATGGTTTAGAAATGGACGTCGCAACCGTGCGAGCGGAGAGCGATGAGCGGTAACTTTCCGGATATTTTGATGAAAATATGATTCAAAGCAATATAATTATGGTATTTTATGGACTAACAAAATTTAAGTTTTTTTAGTATCTAAATATAGTTGTGTTTGAGACCTATGACAGTGGACAATTTCAATGAAATAAGGTGAAAACTCGGATCTATGGCCGTGGAAATGTTGGAATCCAGTATAGTGGATAGTACGGGTCTACAGCCGTGGAATGCTGTCATAACTAGCCACATTGTCACTGTATGTATGACTGTGGAGATTTTCTATCTTTGTAAACATGCTATAGTGACCTTTCATATTACAATAACCTTTCAACAGCTCACCTCCTCAGATGCCTCCGTCTATTCAAAATATCCAACTTCAATGATTAATTATATTTTACCTAGATTCGACCGAGTGAATCAATGCTTGAATTTGGCATGAATACATTGTGATCCTTTTGCGAACATGACATTCGTCAGCCAGTGGTTCATCTGTCACAATTTCCAGGCAAAACAAAAAAATAACAGTGTTGCACATAATAATAGTTGTTGTCCGTTCGTAAATATGCAAAACGAGCTTTTTAAGGATCAACTTTGTTCTATGATTTTGTTAATTTTTATAAATTTTTGTTGAGTAGATGTCTCGCGATCAAATACACATAGTCCCCTTCATATTCAAAACACCTCTCCTTATCCGGTTATAGTTAATTGTGCCGAAAAGAAAACAGTGAATGGATTGGTTAGAATGGAATACATTTTCTCTGAAAATTTTAGTCCAAATTTGGGAGCTCTACTTGGTTCTCCACATCAACAAAGTATGAATTTGGAAATGTTCAGAAACAATCTATTCTGCGAATTTTCGTACAAAACCCGGAGTTGGAATTGCGTGGAATCCTAAAATTGTCCATTCTAGAATTGTCTTCGAAATCTATAATGAAGATTAAAAATCAAAGGTTGAAGATTAAAATTCATAGATTGAAGATTGGTCTTATTATTTTGCCAAAAATTAAAACCTTGAATGAAAAAGGATTCCATTGTGGATGTAGGATACATTTTACTAGTCTTCAGCAGATGCCATGTCATATTGTTGGTAAACAACATAAGCATTACATAATCCACAACAAAAGTGCATTACTAAAAAATGCAGTTAATGAGCTTGAAAACTATATTATCAAGGATGTTACTCATTCTAATAGAGATTCAAAAATAGAAAATTACAAGAAGAAAATAATGCTAAGCTTTTTCATCTTCCACTATACACCAACCATAAATTTTTGGGATGCAAAGATTTTATCAACATTACCAAATCATTTTGAGAACGAGTTGTATCTATGCCAAATGGAATAAAACAAGTGATTAACATTACTCAATATAAAAATTTATTAAAAATAAATATGTAAGGTAAAAATTCGTGTTCAAATAACACCTCAGTCCATTATACTCTAAGTTTGTTCTACGGGAGTATCAAGTTTGTCTAAGTTTGGTGAATATCTATGTTTTGAGTAGGTAAAAGAAGGTTTTAATTGTAAACGTTTTAAGTTCAACTCTTATTCTTGAGTTTGTCAGGCACTTTGCCAAATAAGACTTAAAGTTTTCCAACAATCCAAGGAAATTGGTATATGCCTTAAGGTCCAGAAGAAATAAGTGTTAAGGACCTTGCAACTACAGATGTTGACTCCTATCCATAGCCACTTCGCCATGGAGCTTCTCCATATAGATCTCTCTATCACTCATTGCTTTGTTCATTAATTATGTTGGATTATTCAAACACTAATTACCTCATGCAATTAGCATTGTCCAAAACTCTATGACTCCCAAGCAATCCTTCCTTGCACTAAAGAATCACTTAAATTAATACATCACACTTTCAAAGTACAATTTACTTAAGGTTCTACTACATATGCACTATGTGAAATCCATTATGCAATGATCATTTTCATACATAACTTCTTTATATCACTCAATACTTCCATTGAATAATAAATAGATCCATGGTAAGTTTGTCTATCTATCATGAAATATCATCAGACAAATACCAAAGTATTATCAAGTATTTATAACTAACACCATATTCATCAATTTGGGAATTTTCATGGCTCCAAGGGACATCATTTTTTACATGAGTTATAGTATTTTTTCCAAATATATGAAGTGTATATTTTATTTTTTTATTTTTGGATGTTATTATAATTATACATTACATGTTTTTACAAAGTTTGAACACAAAAACATGAATAAGATTATACCTAGAAATAATATAAGAAAAATTTGAGAAGTTCCAAAATTGGGTTAAATTCCCAATTAAATGAATATGGTAATAACTATTTCTCTATTCACAATCATATCTCAATTTCAAATAACACTCAATACAATTAAGGTTTTTCCTTAATTCACCATGAATAACTATTTATATTTCTATTCTTTACAATGCAAAACATCACTCATCTCAAGCTAAGGTTTAATGCATTCTACAATGAGCACACAACATAGAGATTCCTACACATTGTTTCTTGTATAAATTCTTATATTAATGTATCAACAAATTTCTATTACAAAGCTAGCTTCAACAAGCTAGGACACACATTCTTCTTCATGTGGTGCTTATTACAATGAGGGAGAAGTGATATACCCAACTTTCCAAAGGCTACATTCTTTAACAAAAGGTGCATCCTTAATTTTGCACCTCTTCTTAAAGTTGCGACTCTTTATAAAGTCGTACCCCTTAAGGTGTTCACACCTTACCATATTTACTTATCTTAGGCTAATTTATATTCTTGATGTAAACTAGGCTTCCTTTAAGTTCTTTTCACATTCTAAGGATTATATTCTACTTTAAGCACTTAGTTTCTAGTTTTAAAGATTTTTAATGCTCTATTTTATAATTCTTTAAGAAATAAGGCCTAAAACTAAAAAATAGTTTTATAAAATATGAAGAAGATTTCTCCAATTTGGTTGAGGTGCAAGATTCATCTATTTTTTGCAAAAATAACATGCATATTTAAATGGTTCTTTTTATTGATCTTGATGAAAAAACATGTCAATTTTTTTAAGGAATTTAAATCAAATATATACAAAGGGAGGTCGTGTTCATAGAGGCAAAAATCTAGGAGGTGCAGTGATGGTTATGTGTGGATGGAGATACATTCTAGAAACCGATGATTTTAGAGACTACTCTCATAGTGATAAATCTGAATATTCTGAAATAAGTCTAAATATAAATTCAAAATTCAAAATAAATAGAACAAAATTGCAGTGAATTTTGATATTTTATTTATTATTTAAACATTTATAGGGAATAATTATAGTGGTAGTGAAGCTTTTCCAAGTTCATGCATGTGAAGAACTTGGATAGGGTAGGAGAATAGTAATGTAGAAATCAAATGGAATGATGTGGAAATCAAGCTTATGTAATTCTTAAAAAATTCTAAATAATTAAAAATTATTTTATAAATCTAAAAGAGTGGAAACCTACTTTGATTTGGAGTATTGAGTGCTAAAATTAAACTTAAAATTTTGTTTGTTTTAATTTCATTTGTCTTTCAGATTTTTGAAAAGAGTTTAATAATTTTAACATCCATTGTACAATTTGTTGTAGAAGTAAGATTCTGTCTGTTCAAACCCAATTTTTTAATTCTGTGCTTTATATTTTATTTTCAGGAAAAGGATATAACTTCCCCATCAAATATGGTTATCATCAATTATGATTCTTAATGCAAAAAATAAAAATAAAATTAAAAAAAACCATGGAAAATAATTGTGTAAAAAGATGCCATGAACTTTATTTAAAAAAGAAAGTATGATTACTAATAAAAAGAGTGTAGGTAGAGACGTGGAGACCAAAAACCATATTATAAAAGAAAAATAAGATTATAAATTAAAATGCGCATGCTCTTTGTGCTCATGAAAAAATGCATTATGTCCAGGCAGGAGATGCGATAGTTAGTATATAGAACGTAGTCCGACAGAAGAGAACATCGAAGCTTCAAGGATGGAAACAACAGTAGCAGCAGAAATGTTGCATTCCATGGCCGAACGTTGCTTTTGTTGAATTAATTCAGGGAAGCAATACCATTGACAGGGTCCAATCAAAAGTGTTGTTGTTATGTAAAAAATGTTGCTTTCAATCGTTGCTTTGGGCGTGTGTTTCTAGTAGTGACTTAGCGTAATGGTTGCTTTGAAGGTGAAAATGTAAATGTATAGAGATGTCAAAGCCATTGGCAACTTCATTTCTCACATTACAAGTAAATTTTTAAAGTTTAAAAATAAAAAATAAAAAGACACAAGGGAAAATGCATAGCACTGATGTCATAACTCAAACCACGCACCCTATTTTTTCATGTAATTAAAAGCAAGATGAAGAACTTAAGTTTTGTTGGAATGGTGCACTATAAGAAACCCGTGTTTTTTTGTTATGTCTCCATTCATGTCAACGTGTTTGTTGATGTCTTGGTGTTAGCCAATAAGGTCCCCCTCCAAATGTGAGGATGTCCACGCGTCAATAATGAACAGTGGAGGTGGAAGTGAACCGAAGCACTCGTGTGAAATAAGAGACGCGACGATGTCTCCAACAACTTGCCCGTCTTCAAGGACGTCATCGAGGACACCAGGGGTGACGCAAAACTGCCAGTCTCGCAACAGACTAGCGTTTCACCTGTGTTAAGAATGTCAAATTTACTGGTGTGTAAGGTAGAAAATAGCCCAATTATAGGTTAAAAACAGCAAAGCGGGTAGCGATATGTAAGAAGGAAATAAAAATGCACCAGCCATTCAAAAAAAGATTTTTAGTTGTTAAGTTTTTTAAATAAATAAAATTGAAGAATATTCTAATTACATTTATTAACTTTGATCTTCTGAAATTTTTGATTTGTCCACTTTGTATCAAAATGTTTTTAGGAATAAAATTTAATTTTGAATTTAAAAAAAAAATCTTGTAATAATATTTTATAAAAACTAATTATTCCGTAATTGAAGCAAACATATTAAATTCAGCATTGTATATTTAAATATTAAATAATATTTTTTAATTAATATAATATTAAAATACCACTTTTCTACCAAAACCAGAATTATGAAGAATTTAGAGTGATTTTGTAAAGTCCTTGGTGGCATACCCATGTGGGCGTATTATATATTTTGTAGTTTATTGCTCTTCACTTATATGGCAAATACAGTTCCACGTCGGACAAGGTGACACGTCATTTTGTGTATAAGTCCACGTCATTTGAGACATCCAATTGAAAATGTTTTGAATAACGTCTACATGTCTCTGAGGACATATGACGGAGACGTCCTTGAAAACATCAGCAATGTTTGGCAAAACATTGACATGTCCTAGAAAACATCGTCGTGTCTTGCAAAACATACTCATTAAGTGGGATGAATTTTGTCAAGTTCATTGGATGAACAAAGGCGGCAAGGGTTAGTTGCTGTAGCCATAGTTAGGTCATAAGACCTTTAAGTAGAATTTGAAGTTGCACAAAACTCACTTTGACCTTCATTTCTCCAAGTGGTTAGAGTTTTAGAGTTGAAGAGTGTGTGATATAGATGTTAAAGTTTTAGAGCTTGAGAGTATTATAGTATAGAGGGTAGAGGTTAAAGTTTTATAGTGTAGAGTCTAGAGGTTGGAAGTTAGACTTTGAGAGTGTAGAATTTAGAGTGTAGAGGCAGCAAAGAAGAAATGAAGAGAGGCGTACAAGTAGATGAGTGACTGTACGATATAATGTTGGGCCAAATGAAACTCAAGCACCTGAGCTATTGCAGGATGTATGAACAAACACAGGAAATTTGGAAGACGTCTTCAAAGAGGTCCTGTTAAAGGCGTCGACGTTTCCATCAGCGTCTGAGATGTTTGGTGGAACATCCCAGAAGACGTCTTATCACATGATGCAACTTGTATTGCACTTTGTGGGGCATGTTGAACGTTCACATAGTGTTGTGATTAGGGCTAACAGTTTATTGACGATAGGATGTAAACCAGGGATATATAGGTTGTCCCACTAACTAGATTTATAGCAATTTCCTTCTTTTGTAAATGCCTTATTTAACTGCATGCGTTGTTGGCTTGTTGAACATGTGCACTGTCGGACATGCAATGTGCTGTGAGGGACTTGTATACGTGACCATGTTGTAGAAGACGTATGCCGCAGCACTTAGGAAACGTAGAGACGTCTTTGAAACATCCTAGTGTCTATGGAGACATCCCTGGACATGTTTACGAACACGACAATGTTTTAGGCTACGATGTTGTGACACTTTAGCAATGTTCAATTTTGAGTACAATCTAGGCTGTATTTGTCTATGTAATGACTATAAATGGAAGGCATTCATGTTTTAAATTGTGTTTGTATCATATTACCACATTTGCAAGTAGGCCAGTTAGTATGAATTTGGATGAGTGTACATGTTACATGTATGATGAGGTATTCATGTCTTGTACTCATGTCTTGTACAACATACTCATGTCTTGTACAACATATTTATGTATTGTACAACATATTTATGTATTGTACAACATCTCTTGATGTCCCTCCAGAACACCATCACATACACATCGTCAACAATTCCATGCATCAGGGGATGTCACGTTAGACACGCATAAGTTCTTTGAGACGTCTACAATGACACCCACAATGTTCACGACCATGGGTCAACAACGTATTGGAAGACACGGTTATGTCCATCGCCACGTCCTCTGGGACATGGGGATGTTCAATGAAATCAGCATCAAAATCTAGGTAGCGTTGTTGTAGACGTCGTGCAAGACATCTCCACGTCAACCTCAGACGTCTTCAAAAAACATAGCCATGTTCCCAATGACGTCCTAGTAAACATGAATCTGGAAAAAAACCACGCAGATCTCTACAAACATGGCATGCCATGTCACTCTTTCTCGGGTCCACGTCGGATTTTCCTGGATCCACGTCAGCAAATGGCGAGACCACCTTAGATTCCACTTCAACGTTGGAGAGGACAAACTTCTCGGCCATGTGGCACTGCTTGTCATTCTACCGCTTATGTGTCGGCCATGTGGCGTCCAGTTGCCACCTTTTCCAGCCTCCCAAAATCACCAAAAATTGTTTGTGTTGCAGAGATGTCCACACGTTTTTGGTGATGTCCCCAGACGTTACACCGCATTAGAAATTTTTGCACGTCATAGGGATGTGAATGAGGATGCCTACATGTCTCTCGGGACTTAATTGAGGACGTGACAAAAACACGGGTTTTTTTATAGTGGTGGTAGAATGTGACTGATGTTAAATAAAAAGAATCAATTTAGATATCTAGTATTATAATTGTTATTTTGACATGAATTTATCTTATTAGACATTATTCAAGCAAACATGTTAACTTGTTTAGAAAAAGACAATTTTTTCCTTTTTGTAGACGTTGTCATGCATGATAAACAATGTCCACATAAACCAACACATGTACAACAACATCCTTTTGAACACTTTCTTCTTGCACTTTTTAAGTAATGATAAAGAAAAGGTCGATATGAGATCGCCTATTGATATATGAAATGATAAGAATATCTAAAATAAATAAATTGAAAAAAATGGATTAAATATTTGAAATTAATCAGAAATAGAAATTCAATGAATTTTTAAGTATTTTTAAAATAAAATGGTTATTGACATCAAAGTAGAATGATTGAAAGATTGGAATAGATAAATATACTCATCAATATCAGAATACGCAAGAAGAAAAGATAATAACCAAAAAAAATTTTATAAAAAATTATATTATAGACATTTGCATATAAAATTCACTACACCAACCACCATATTTGGAGGAAGTGGAAAAAATTCTCTTGTTAATTTTAATAATTTAATGATATTTTTAGGTTAATTAATTATTTTCATATAAAAAACTTTATATGTTATATGTTAACTAGTAAATATAAAATTGTCAAACTAAGTTAGGTTTTTTATAATATCTTAACCTATATATCAAAAGTGAATTATTAGACTAATAGCATTAATAGAAGGTTTAATTAAATCCAAACCACATACTAAAAAGTAAAGTGAGAGAGCAAGTAGCAAAGGAAAAGAAAGACAATCCATTAAACTTCTACCTCATGGTATCCTTGTTACATAGTTTTTTATTTGAATCTCTTCAATCCTTGTTTATCCAAACATCATTAAAAACAACCATAGGGGGAGAACACAATAAAGTGGACTACAAAGTGCAAAATGTGATCACTAAGAAGTAAATATGAAGTGTATTTTTTTTAAAAGCTCAAAGCTGATTTTGAGCATTTTCGTGTAGTTTTTAAGCATTTTAGTCACTTTCTACGGTGTCATGAGGTATCTTATACGCATCTTCATAAAAAGAACATCCTCAATTGAAACTTAATTTGACCACTAGTTTTAAATCATGAAAATAAACTTTTCCTAAGACTTAATTTCTTCATTTGGTGCCTTCTATTGTCTTTAGAAGATGTTTTTTTCAATTTAAAAAACAATGTTTGGTAAAAAAAAACGCCTAAAAAGTACCGCGGAAGTGACCCTCTTAAAAAACATCCTTGCGGTACTTTCGGAACCTTAAACCAATTAATGAGTATATGAATTGACTATTTTAGAATACCTCTTAAACATACAGAGGGCACCACTTAATTATAAGTGATTTTTTGATAGTTTTTGATTCTTTTATAGTCACTTTTTCAAATGACTGCATTCACTTTGCTTGGTTTTAAAGCCTTCATACAACAACTTTAAAGTGTCTACTTTGAAGGAAACTTTTCCAAGTTGTAGAAAAACAAGTTGAGAATCCATATTAGCAAAAACAATTGACTTCAATTACATCTTTCCATCACTTTTGTGCAATTTTTACAAAAGGGCTGAAATTGGCAAATAGCTAAGCACTTTTTTGGTCCACTTTATTGTGCTTCTCCCCCATAATTATTATATCTACATACATAATAAAATTCCATTGATACTACAAAGAATAAAACCAGACAAGAGAATTACCAATAATGATGTTTACCAAGGATTTAAAGTAAATGAATTACAAACGTGAGCAATAAAAGACAATGAGGAACAACCAATTCACGGTTGCTAATAGTTTTACGCAACCTATTCTTCTAATAAAGTGAAAAACAAGGAAGAAGACACCATTTGATAAATACGCCCGCCCATTCCAAATGCCACTTAATAGTATTAGTGGCACCACAAGAGATTACACTTACTAGAACAATTCATTTATACATTTGATTCATCCAAAAAATAAATAAAAGTAAAATACTAAAATTCTATTTTTTTATAAAAGTGAAGTGTTTTATCCAACTACAAAATGTACACTATCATTCCAAAACCAACACAATTGTTGACATCCACAATGCACATGCTCCCTTCACACCACCATCAGAGCAAGTCCACTCCTCTCTCAAGTAACGAACTAACTGCCAGCCCCCACTTCAGCTGAAAGCCCAGCGGGTCAATCCGGTGGCTCTTCAACGCCTCCAAAGGGCACCACCCCCCCCGAGGTGCTCTGCCCCGGTAAAACCACCCCTGTAAAACTCCCCATCACGCCCCCAGGTGCACGGTATGTGGCCTCACTCCCACATTTTTACTTCCACAAGCTCCACATGTCATACTCTCAGGCACCGAGCCCACTGAAATCCACCTCAAAATGATTCATTCAATTCACTTTTTTAACCTCCAGCTTCTTGCAGTGCCAGGACATTGTTGTGTCATGGCATGGTTTTTATAATCAGTGACTTGATCCAGGAGGGATAAGCCTGGGGGATCATATAAAGAATTCATGTCAGGAGTGGGCTGGTAAGTGAGTGTGGCGCAAGCATTGACGACGTTGGAGGGGAGTGGGATGGTGCAGAGCTGGTGAGATTGCTTGCTTCGATCGCAATGTCGTCAGATACTTGTTGTTTGCAGATGTTTGTTAACTTCGACGTTGTTGTGTGTTGATGTGGAGGGACTGAATGTTGATCACGTACTGAAATCGTCAGAGTTTTGGTCACACTGGGTCAGTGCTACACGTGTGGTGGATCATTTGTGTGAATATATACATGGGTTGCTTTGGCTCACCTTCTGTGAGATATTGTGAATGGTGTAGTGGAAAGGCTCAGCCGCCCATGTGAGGTGAGCCTGTATGTCTGGGATTAATCAGCGTGTGGCAGCTTGAATCAGACTGGTCATGATTCGTGAGGCAGGTGTGCAATCTGAAGCAGGTTTGCTGACTCGAATTTGATATTTCGTGATGCACTTGGTTGTTTTAAATGAATCTAGAGGCATACTTGGAGCATCCTTGAGCACGGAGTGTTGACGTTGATGAACCCCTCAAGTGCTTGTATGAGCGTTTTGAGATGTATAATACAGCAGTGTTGATCTGATAATTAGTACAAACTGTGAAGGAAAGAGTACTGATAGTATGTGTATAACGACACATACTGGTCGAACTTTAGACTATTTTTTTTTAAAGGGAATCCGAGTCGGTAGCATTCAGTCAGTCCCAAACCCGCTCTCTGCCTTTCCTGGCACCAACAACAGTGGGTAAAGTGGGTGCAAAGAAAGGAACGCCTTGTTGTTACGTTTAAGTTCTTTAAGAGTTGAATCTATGGCCGCTGTCGTAAACTGGTAGCCACCTACTGGACAACGTTGTGCGTCCATGGTGAAGTAAACACTGTGAGTTGAATCCTTACGAACCAGGCTGTCGGTGAAAAGATCCGAAGGTGGTCCGAATCTGACGTCACAATTAAGCCAGACGAATATGCAGAGCAGTATCAGAAATATTCTAGAAATATTTTCGAGAAGTATCCCAATGAAATATCCTAGTAAGGTAACCAAAGGCACAGTGTCACTTATAAGTCAGAAAGGCCAATTGTGACGTAGAGCAATAACAGAGATCGACAACGTGCGACGAAACATAATGCCCTGAAAGTGAGCACTGTTGAAGGTACTTCCTGTAATTCCATCATCCCATGTGGTGATGAGTGATGTTCTCTCCAGAGACCCTTCTCGAGTCCGAGTCCAGAGTACAGTGGGTATAAACTCACATGTTTGGGCACCTGCCAGTATTACTTTGATCATTTCACGCATCTTGGCATCATTCTGACAGCTTCTATGGAGCAGTAACTTGAATTTGGCTTCCCAGTTTCAAGTATACAGACACGTAACTTTCGACTCAAACATAGATTTTACAACTCTTGAATCTAAATTGACTGTGACAGTAAAACTCGGTTATTTTAAAGATTAAAAATATTTTCCTATTTGTTATTTGTTCATTCACTTTTTACTTTTGGATGAAAGAATGATGTAAGCGGTTGTTGAGTATTGTGGATTTCAGGCCTAATTTAGTGACACGGGACCAAGAGTCGCCGTACACTGAGTGACCTTTGCGATGTAAGCGAGCGTGGGTTTTTGTTTTTTAGCAATAAATTCTGTAATCCTGATACGTTGTAGGAAGAGTGTCCCCACTCCAGCGCAGCTTGCAATTTGCTTAGCCCATCACTAAGGCCCTCGTTGCAAGTGAGCTGAGTCGTTTTAGTAGAGTTTGTAGGGAGACTCCTTGAGCACATGGGCCCCCAAATCAACGCCGATGAGGCCCATCTGCAGTGTTGTTGCGTCAGCACGCTTTGAACTCAATTGTTTACTTGCTCGGGTGCGCGCAGCACTGCGACCCCCCGGTGACCATCTCGTTGCGCATGCTGCTAGTGACGAAGATGTATAGCTCATTTCCTTTTGTCGTCCAACAATCTCTCCGGAGTCCTGTATGAAGAAGTAGTCTTGTCCTTGGATTTGGACAGATTTGAGCTCTAGCCGGGTTCATGTTCCAGAATAGTTTTTCGTGGCTCAAGAGAAGGAGCTCAAGAGAAGAGAGCGTTTCTTCTCCTGAGATGGTAGGTGTGCGACTGGCGGTGAGAGAGCTAGACTTGAGAGGTCGGTTTGCTATCAGTTTTAAGTGGTCTGAGTCGCAGAGACGAAACAAGGGATTTGTAATTTTAAGTGGCCTACATTTCCGTCAACACGTCAATTCTACATGCGCAACAGACATGGTTTTATTTGTTCCGTTCCGTTGCTGCCTGGGTGAGTGTGGAATCAGCTAGCTCCTGTTCTCGATATCTTGTGTTAATTATTTCGGGGAAAGGGGTGGGGGTGCGTGTTTATTTGGTATTGATTTCCAGGCTTTCAAATGGAAGCAAAAGGATATGTTGTAAAAACTCTTGCTGCTTATGTCTTATCTCATCTTGCTCCCGAGTGTGATATCTTCC
The DNA here is from genome assembly GCA_014871385.1 of Ceratodon purpureus. NCBI lineage: Eukaryota > Viridiplantae > Streptophyta > Bryopsida > Pseudoditrichales > Ditrichaceae > Ceratodon > Ceratodon purpureus. Next base: position 16,897,912 of record CM026422.1, on the reverse strand, counting down.
AAATTCAATGCCGATACTCAATTTACGTAATTATTTTCCTTCGAATCGCTCTTTTAGGAAATTGTTGCTAGCATTTGTCGGAGGTTATTCAGTAGGCAAGAAGCTTCGTGGGATCATCTGTGTGCTTGAGTTCAAGGCATCTGTGTTGGAAACATGTTCTCACACCTATGTTCTCTGTACTCCTCTGACCAGATCACGTGAGCAGAATCATTTTACCTTGAGCGACTAAATCCATCAGCAATTCTTCAGCATCGAGGTAAATCCAACATCACACCAATTATCTGCTATTTTCGCAATGCAATTCAGTTCATCTGCCCTTCTCCAAGATGTCTCTAAATCCTGGATTTAATGCTTTGCCACTACCACCAGGCTCCGAATCGGACCCCGTTACATTCCAGGATGCAACACGGGCGATGCGCAGGATGCAATGTTGACATCACTATCGACATGACATATGCTTCCCAGAAGCTTGAGAACATGGACCGAACGGTGGTTCGATCCGGAAATATACCCCGTGTTCATGAGGAATTGCCTACTCACACGCACAGGCATTCACAAGGCACGAAAGCGGGCAGCCTGGACATGGACGGATCTGAGGATTTTCACCGTCGGCTCAGCCTCGACGAAGTGGACCCCTCCCAATTTCCAGAAACTTATTGCGACCGTATGAGTGGAATCGAACTCGATAAAATGAAGGTAATAATTAGCTCTTTCACAAACTATTCATCTTGCCTTCAAGAATCTGAAAAAATGAATGATACAAAACCCGAAATTCACTTGTGCTGGCGCTTTGACAGGATGCACGAGACTCAATGTTCCCCCTTGACAAGAGATGGCCATTCCTGCTCCGTATGCCGGCCACAATCTTCGGGATAACGATGGGCATTAGCAGCCAATCAATAGTATGGAAAGGCCTTGCAACACAGACATCAATGGAGTTTCTACACTTGCCGGCTATTGTTGGCACTGTCCTCTGGATCATAGGAATCGTTATGCTCGTCGTGACTTCAGTGGCCTATGCTCTGAAAGTTTATTTCTGGCCAAAGGTACATTTATTTATTGGCCCCAGTTCAGAATTGGTGTACAAAACCTAATGTTAACCAATGTTCATAAGCTTGTTTATTACTCACTCGGTTTTTTCGTTTTGTAGGCTGTGTACCGAGAGTTTGTACATCCAATTCGTTCAAATTTTCTAGTTCAGCCATTTCTATCGGCACTGTTTCTCCTTCTTGGAGCGCCAAAGCTGGTGAACAATGGTGATCAGACGTCCATAATCATCTGCGCCTTCATCTTCAGCGGTTGGTGCATTTCTTTCTTTTTGGAATCAGAATTTGGTTTTGGTTAACCGTTCGAAGATTGGTGAACTGAAATTGTTGATATTGGTGAAATTGGTTTCAGTTCCAGTTTTGATTATCGAGGTCCACTTCTACGGGCACTGGCTGATGGGGGGCCACAACCGTCGCCTTAGTGCCGTCGTCAACCCAACGACACAAATTTCGGTGATCGGGAACTTCATAGCCGCCACGGCATTCGCCGTCGGTGGTTGGAATGACCTTGCCCTGTTCTTATTCTCTGCAGGGTAACCCTTATCCCTATCTTTTACTCCTCAAGCTCACACAAAGCTGGATCATCAATGTGCAGATTCATTCGAGGTAGTGGTAAGACTAATCCAAATGTTATGTTTGCAGGTTGTTGCATCAGCTCGTAGTCTTCCTGACGATCTACATGCGATTACCATCTAACGCACCCTTGGTCTCGCAACTCCACCCGGTGCTGTTCCTTTTCGTGGCACCTCCATGCACCGCAGCCACATCTTGGTTTGCAATCAGCGGCGAAGTCGATTATTTCGCCAAGATTTTGACCTTCATTGGCCTCTTCTTATACTTGCTTCTGGTAACCCGCCAACTTTTGAACCACATCTCATGCACTAAAACCTGAACTAGATCTTGCAACTTAATTCGTACTCTTCTACTTAAATTCATTGCTAATTTTCTCAATTTAATCATGCCGATGAATTGCTGTGCAGGCTTCTCGAGCAAACCATCTTGTGCGAGGAGTAAGGTAAATCTTTACAAACTTTGCCTACACTCAAACTTTACAACCCCACCTCATTTCATTTAATGATGTACTTGTAACGATGCACTTGAAACAATGAATCATGATTGATTTGAGGATACGGCTCCATGTGCAGATTCTCGTTGGCTTGGTGGGCATATACTTTCCCCATGGGCGCTGCTGCCCTTGCAGCCATGACGTATGCGAGTGCGAATCACTGCCTGTTTGCCAAAGTGCTAGCTGCTGGTTTATCATTCATATCCTCGGCTACAGTGATGTTCGTGTCCGTCTACACTGTCGCCAGAACCTTCACAGGACATTTGTTTCCTAATGACGAGGTTGTCGGTGTCTGTCTCACTCCGGATCCCTCCGTTCGAAATGTGATCTCCAATTTTTCGAATCCTATCTCTGCTGCGTCCTGACCGATAGTACTGTAAATCCTAGCCTCGACATACCATTCCCAATTGTTTAAATTGTACAACATGAATAAAAAGGTTCCGACTGTAGGGCGCTCGAGGAACTCGAGCTATTTCAAGCCTAATTTAAAGAAGCTTTCCTTTTCTATCTTTGCATCTGCTCAAGAGTCAAGACAATCTCTAAGAAGAATTAAAGCTGGCTACATTATCTGCAAAGGGAGGCGGCAACCTTTTAACAGTAAAGAGAATATCCGGCAACTTCCGCATTCTCCAGCCTTCAAGAACTGTTTTGAAACTTTGCACGAAATTTTCTGCAACAGTGCAGCTCGTTTCCATGTGGTGCACTGGAACAGTGTTGCCTTCTCCATCTTGATCCGTTACCGAACTTAGTAACTTACCTGTACTCGAAGCATATCCGTAACTTCCGTAGAAGCTGATGAACATCAGATAATCGTTGTTTTCATTCACGTTACTCAGCTATTCTTCACGTGTTTTTGCTATCCTACCGTATGACAGAATGTCGAGCTATGACACCGAAAATAGAAGGAACAACCGTATGACAGAATGTCGAGCTCGTTGCACCAAACAATACGGGACATCTAACTTACTAACATAGCATTGATCAGCGCATCATGTAAAGAATTCGAATGCGGCTCTAATTGATTCGTCTTTCAATCAGTGCTCGCAAGAACAAGATCAATAAACAGAAATAGCCCGAAGCAAACTTAGAGTATATTTCTCGGACAAGATAATGCTCAGTCAATCTCGTAGACCACTTTGTCCTAACCTGGATCCCCTCCGCCAACCGTATATCAAAACCAAAACCTCTAGATCCTTCACTTTCTTTGGGATCACGCATAGCGAGGCGTTACCCACGAGGTAACTCTGTAACGCTCCAGCTAGCCATACTCCTCGGTCAAGAGGTACATGTTCAGCAATATTTAACCAATTATTCAGTTGAAGCAAAATCAGCCCTCCGAATTTCGTCCACAATTCGTAAAACTAAAATTAAGAACCTCCGAGTATCTAATTGCGGCAACCCCTGTGAACAAGGGCTATCCATCAATTTGCAAGCGTCTTCATTTGAAAGCGCCAATGCAAGCATCATAAAATCAGTGCAAGCATACTATCCACGGTTCTAAAATAAAGCTCCTACACAGTGAACTATGGCACATGAACATTGTGATATCCACTAGGTTGAGATGAGGAAAGTGCATCCAAAACAGTCAATTCCTAAAATCTGGTTAAAATAAAGGCAGAGATTTGAGAAGTGGAGCAAATCCTTGAGTAACAAAGAAGAAGAAATGTCCAAAACATGTAGAATATGTAACATAGAAATGGAGTCAAAGTATGACTTACGATTGCTGTACATGGGCAGAACTTTCTAGTACGCTTCAACATTAGCTTTCACAAAAGAGTCAACGTCAAAGTTAACTCTGATGTCGGGTCCACATTCGGCAGAATAATAAGATTATCCTTTTCCCAAATATTTCCAGTGGTCTGATTGTTGAAGGCCAAAGCATTATCCAATTTAGAGGTCGATGACACTCCCTCCTTGCTCTTCACTGTTATTTGGATATTGTACTTCAAGGAATCGTTACCAAATGACGAGCAGGCAAACATGATGAAGCGAAGATCACACTTATTATTAACTTCATGAATGTGGGCAACAAAGAGCTCCGTGTCTAACACGAATACGATATGAGGCCGATCATTCAGTTTCCAATATTGGATATGGAATTTTCTCGTTCGAATTCCGGACGGATCTCGATAAACTGAAGCATTGTGTAAAGTCCTGAAATGCTCGGGGACTTCGCGCTTGGGTCCCGTGTAGCTGCATGCCGGTACAGGGCATTTGAATTGACGGTAATCACATGCATCTTCTACATGTTTCTCTTTTTTCAGTTTCACCACTTCGGTGCACCCATACGGAGCATGCACGCAAGCACTTTGAAGGGATTCTATCATCTTTTCCAATCCTAAGTTTCGTGAATGGGCAAAAGGCTTTGCACGGCAGGTGGGACATTCTTTGCTTTTGAGCTTCTCACAACAACCCGCACATGCCACGTGACCATTTTTGCACTGCAATCCAAATAACCATCCTCATTAGATTCCATGCAAGCTAGTTGATCACACCTCGCACGCAAGCACACAGAACAAGTTGTTTCCTTCTCACATTACAGAAGAGAATGACCAAAACAAAAGAACCAGAATGACAATACCAAGAACAACTCTGCGTGGCTTGTCTTTCATGCCATGCTCGTGTATCTCCATGAAGGATTAAATAGCTTGAATAGTTCTGGAAAACACAAAGTACCTGGTGAATTGGTGGGCAGAGGAACTCGTTGCAGAGGGGACACTCTGCTATCTCCTCATCGAACTCATACTTTCGCTTCATGTTGATCTTCTTCCAAAAACCCACAAAACCGCAGAAATCACGAGTTTGGAGCTTGTGAACGCTTGAGAGAAGTAAGCATATCACCTTCTGTTAGCATGTTCTAGAATCGCTTCTGTAACCCTAGCCGAGACTGCCCATCGATCAATGACACGTCGCAGGATCCCAGTAGATAGTAAGTTACGTTTATTTGTATTTATACAGTGCTATAATTCATTCAGTAGAATTAAGTCCGTAACTTCCTTAGAAGCTGATGAAAATCAGATAATCAATGTTTTCATTCACGTTTCTGAGCTATTCTTCACATGTTTTTGCTATCCTACATTCGATTTCAGTTGGCTAGGACATCAGTAGATCATCCTGGTGACAGATTTGTGAGGTAGGCGAATTCTTCTTTAGCTCTACTCTGCGAATGAGTGCATCGGTAGATCATTCTGGTGACATATTTGTAAGTTGACAAATGGAAGAAACACATTGTTTGCTCCGGCAGGAAGAGCGAGTGAATTCCAGCAGTAGCTCTTTTTCCATTTAATACACCTGTCTCTTCGAGTACTAACTAGAACTCTCTTACAGCATGTGGATGCATCAAGCTACAGGGAAATTTATGTTGCACCATTAGAGCATCCCCAGTAGGCCTGTAAGCCTGAGAACGTCATTCTCCCAAACCTGAGTGTCTTTCTGAAGCAAAACATTCCAAAACCGTTAACAAGTTTACAGGTTTGCCCCAAAAAACCTTCCAAAACCAGGTTTCAACCTGTAAATTACAGGCTTACAAGCTTGAATACAGGCTTTTCCCTTGGCTGGCCTAAACGGCAATCCAGGTCTTTCCAGTTCTTTCCGCTTTCAGGTTTACAGTACAGGACTACTGGGGATGCTCTTAGCATCTGAAATCGTGAGCATGCAACTACATCTTCTTCACAGTTTTTTTCTGCACGCACTTAGAGCATGATCAGAGGAGGAAGGTGAGTGGCCAATGTGCAAGCATGGAAGAACATATCTAATATCACTGCATAATGCATTTGTGCTTTTTGGTTTTTTGTTTGCAAACATTCAATTTACACCATGAATCGTAAAAAAAATAAAAATAAAAGCTATTTCATTAACACCTGATTCATAAAGTAAGGTCATTGAGCCTTGTTTCATCATTTTAAACTTTGGAATGAATCTTAAAATTGAATATATTATTATAATCAAGGATTGGATTATCATTACAATAAAATCGCAGATTTTTTTAATTTAGAGAAGAAAAGTTGTTTTCTATCTTTCATGAAATCCTTTACTAAAATTTTATATATAAAATTAAAAAGATGGAGCTCTATGGTATATTTTGTTTTGATATGAGTTATTTCACAATCGTTTCCAAAAATTGCACTAATTTGAAACTTTCACCAAACTTTACAAGTAATAAACAAAAAGTTGGAAAGTAGAAAATTTAAGGGAAATTTGTATTATATTTATATTAAAAAGTAGAGTAAAGTTCCTAAACCTGATATATATATGAATTCTCCATATAACATTCTTAAATCTACATGAAGGTCTGGTTTTGTTTCAAAACAAAAATTATTACTCAAGTACAATCTTTATGTATTTTTTATAAAATAATTAAAAAATTATCTCTCCTAATTGACATATGTAATTTCTAATGCTAGTCCCATGTAAACTTGTAATAAGTTTCCAATTTTTATTTGAATTCAAATCCAATAAATTCTAATTTCATCTAGAAATTATTTCTATCAATGATTTGGAAACAGAAAATTGACCTAGTATTGGTTCAAAAATTTGATTTATTGGTACAAATTCCAAATAATTGATTTAGATTCATACATCTATCCACCAATAAATAGTCTAACTTTATGTGTTGAAAAGAAAATGGTAATTATTTAAATCAAGAATAGTACTACCAAACTTCACGCTTACAAGAATGATATTCTATGCAAAAGGTTAATTTTGATTCAATTTCTAGTTTAAAAACATGAAAGTATAAAAAGACAAAGAAAGAGTGTGTGTAGAGTGACGGAAAAAGGGTCATAGGATTAGGATTTCAAATGAAAATGAGCTATCTCTGCTTTATATACAAATACTTTGGCTCAACTTCCCTTTGCCTCAATGAAGAGAACATTATCATTTTCACTTTGTGCCAGCAATTAAAAAATCTAAATTATCACAGGAAGCTCAAAGAAAATAAACAAAGTGTAGATTTTATTCTCTTCAACTCTTTCCATATTATCAAGCCTTATCATATCCAAGTTTAATTTCTTCCCTCTCATTTGCACCATTTCCGAACCGTTTTATCGGCAGCCGTAATATACGAACGAACATGATGATTTCTCAGATCGAGCCACCGCCCAGAATCATATCGAAAGGCGGCCCGGAGATCCCCAATCACACTGAGGATCACAGATTCATACCAAACCCACACTGCACACTGCACACTGCCAGGGACTTGGACGCCTCCGGAGTCCGCAGACGGTCACCTGTCGGGCCAACGGGGCGGCCACTCTCACGCCACACACCAGTCACCACAGCCACAACCATCATCATCGCCTTTCCACACTCCCGGAACATCCTGAATTCCCAACTCAACACACAGTCTAGCTCCTGAGCCGCCACCATCACGCCCTTCTCTCCCGGCGCATGGCACCGCACTCCTCCCTCCACGCCCTTCCTGCACTCCATGCATGGTACAGTAACCAAGTTCAGCTCTTGGGTGCCTGTTTCCTTGCTGCTATGATGCTCCTCATCTTCCAAGCTTTCTTTCTGATCTTTCCCAGTTCTGCTATTCTTCGTTTCGTCGTCAGTCATCATGGCTCACGCCGTGATCTCTAGCCCCTTCCAAGCGTGCTGTCGTCTCTCCTGGTAATGTATCTTACTCTGTCTTGGTTGTTCCACCCCCTGGAGGTTGTGGTTGTGTCTTGTTCTGTTTGGAACTGGGTTATGTAGGTCTTAGTTTTGAGGTTGACGTTTAAGTGATTATAGTAGTAGATTTTGGAATTGGTTTCAGGTTAAGCGTTGAGGGTGGTTCATGAGCAAGAAGGGTGAAGGATGTTACGGGAGTTTGTTGAGACTTGAGAGCTAAGACCTGATTTTTTCTTCTAAGCGGTTGTGGTTGGGATTTTGTGATTTCAGGAAAGGTGAGGTGTCGTACTTTAGGCAGGATTTGTTTTTGAGTAAGAGTAATTTAAGCGTGAAGAATTTATTACCAACTAGGAGTCCATCTGAAGGAAGTTCAGCGATTAGAAGCTCCTTGGATGCAGCTTCGACTGATGATTTTCAAGGACGATATGCGAGTGGGTGCCTCGACCCGCTTTGTGCACTGAGTTGCCCTTTAAATAGAGACACCTATGTCCAACGCTGGTTGGAAGAATCTGTACATGAGGTGCGTCTTTGTTGCCAATTCTTATTTCCTCCCATTACGACTTTAGGGTAGACACGCCGGCAATTCCCCGCACACTCACCACTCAGAGATTTACTTAGAAAGCATACACAATGCCACGCTCCAGCAGAAGGGAAGAACATGTATCAGTGAAGAGGGTCCTGCCTTGCATCTGCTGAGTGAATCCATCATAGATTACAGAAGGGACTTGATTTTTGTGAACTGTTTCTTGCTCTTAAGAAAGGACTTCAGCGTCTACTAGGCTATAATAGCTTCTAAGATTTGTTGGACTCATTTTTGGAGGTTACATCATCCCAAACTTGACCTGGTAAATGGCATGTCTAAATGGCATGGCTAAGATATGTCCTCCTGTTTATGTGGAAGTTCTAATTAAACCTAAATTGTCCATGTTGCAGATTGTAAGAAACATACAGGAGGCTCCCTTTTTGCAGTATGTCTTTGATTCCAAAGGCAGGCTTCGCAGCTCACATCGGCAAAAGATTTCCAAAGAGCTTCTGAAGAATCCAGACCGCTGGACTGGGTCTCCCCTTCGTGAGTCTCTATCCAAAGTTGATCTGGATGGCATCATCCTCGTTCAAAAGCTGGAGCCCGAATGCTCTTCCGCCTATTGTCTTGCAGAAGGTTTCCATTCGGGCAACGAAGAGTCGGAAACGGTGTGTTCATTGCAAGGTGAGGGAGCAGAGACCAATGTATGGGGAGTTCTTGTGCAAGCCAGAGGTATAAATGCGAATGCTTGTTACTTGCTGAAGACCACAAGAGTGTCGTCATCTGCTGGGATCTGCACTCGGTACTGCTTGACGAGGGCCAAGTGTTTTGGACCTTCGTATGTCCATCAGCTTGAGAATGCTTGGTTGCTGTAATTATTACACAAAAGCTGGATAAGCCCAATTATCTGGGGATCACAAAACCGAAACATCTCTTAGCCAAATTGGCGAGAGATTTCGTCGGGTGGGACCCGATGTACCATATTCATCATAAACTTAGGAACTGTTCACAACACTCAGCGACGCCCATCTGTTTATAGAAGGACGTAAGGACTTCTGTGAACATTGTAATGTTGGCGAGTAATGAATAGTTAGAAATAGAAGACTTGTAAATAAGAAGTACAGTGAGAGAGAATGCATAGTCGATCTCAATTGATACCCAAGTTGGGAACTGGAAGTATGCACATTATTGATCAGATGCGATAACAAGCTATTGCAGATGTTCGGGAGAAATCACTTTTCATGGCTGATGTCTCGACTGGGAGCTCAGAAAGTGAGGTCTTACAGTGGCACAGTGAAACAAAAATGCAATTTTACTTGATGAAGTTTGGGATTGTTGTTTCGATATGTTTGTTCATGGTTGTAATCAGTGTTCTATTGGCCGTATCCACTTTCGTTTTGTATTAGACTGATGTAAAAATCATCAATTTTGAAGATGAGTGCCCTCATGAAAATGGATGTTGAATGTAAAATAAGGTAAATAATAGTTAAACTGCAGCAGTTTCTTAAAAATTAACATACCAGCAAAAATATTCCTTTCTTTCCCTGTTTTAAAGATGATCTTGTACCGTATGACAACTGACGAGCTGTCGTATACTATCCCATAAACGTTGGAATGAGTTGTACCACGACATATACATCAATTCTCAGTGTGTCGTGGCGTAATGTATACCATGTGAGTTGATTCATATAAGATGCTTACAATCCTCTCCTTTAATATAATTTCTTCTCACTTAATCATCAATCTACTTTTTCCTTCCAGGTCGTCTGTCTATTATCATCTTTAGGCTTCACATTTTAATTCTTGACCTCTATCTACAGCTGATTAACATTCTACAATCCAGCTTTCTGGTAAAAACTACCGAAAAAAACATTTCTTGCTCTTCAAAGGTTAACAAGGCCCTCGATTACGTCCCTCTGTGTACCCGACGTGCGCCATTCCATCATAAAAAAATTAAACTAAAGGAAGATATTTTTTCCAGGACACACTATACTTAAGAAAATGGGATTAGTCTGGCCTCGTGTAAGCTACGTCAAATAGTCGAGTGTTGGTGACATTTACTTTCTAAAGATACAACACCTAATGTTACCGTTTCAATTAATTTCGTTACGTGTAAGATAAACTAAGGTAAGTTTTCGGAGGTCAATTCTATGCGGGGAAATTCTCAAATGTTTAGAAGCAGCGTCCATCCTGATAATGCGTGGTTGCGTCCTTCCTCGCAGGGAAAAGGTAAGTTGCTGAAGTAGAGCTGTACGTTGCTGATGCAGCAGGATTGTGAGGGTCTCAACTTAGATGACCAAATCAACTAACCAATCACTAAAAAGGCTCGGCAGAAAGGGCTGCACCAGCAGAAGAGTAAACAAATACGGCTAATTCGCTAAACAAGTTAAAAACATTCTCCTGTACTCACCAGAGTACTCACCAGAAGACAGCAGCCGTCGATGTCATGAGAAGAGCACTCTTCACGCACAATCTTCTGTATTAGAGTAAAACCAGAACGTTTGGCCCGAAAGATTGAACATTATGATGACTTTAAAGAAAGTTCATTTCAGTAAGAAAGAGGACGCCTTGTGTGATACTGCCTCTTGAAGGCCTGCCTAAGAGATGATAGTCCATATAAAACACATTTCCAGCTTGGTACCAACAAGGGCTTTTATGAAGACCACCTTCGAAGTCCAAAAAGCCAGAAGAAACACAACCAAGTAAATAAACCTTACCGAAAGTGCTCATGATATTGCGAACGATCCAGACTACAACGTATTCAAATGCAGACTGTATTCTTATGGACAAAATTCCAGTACGCAATGTACACCTAACCTGGAGTTCCAGGCTATTAACCCCTTTCAGATTGAACAAAAATTGCCCCAAGAAGTAACGGGTAAAAAGGAAAGTAAAGGATTTCTTACTTTATGCATTCAGTCCAAGGACAACCACGTCCACCAGACAACCTTACTTACCTTTTCAATCAGATTTCATGGTCATAAACACAGACAAACCTTCACATAGCGCCCTGTTGACGCGATGTATGATTCAGAAAACACTACGTAACCCGAAACAATCGTGACGCACTCGAATGGGCTCACCACCATCATGATATGCTGATTCTAAGACCGGATAATATGAAAGCAAACTAATATAGAAACAGAGTTCAACAGGAATTGGACAAAGATACCTACATGCCGAATTTGTTGCCATTGTCTACAACCACACCTCAGGTCCAGTTGAACTGACAACCTGTTCAACTATCTACAAGATTTGTATGGTCATTGGACCGCCACAACTTCCCTTCCTGGTAGGACAACCTCAACCTTCCACAATGTGGCTTCATCCGCAAAACGCAGAACGCAGTTAGGGACTTGGAGATGATGAAAGATATGTCAGTCCATCAAGAAGACTGTTTACCTGATTCTAGCCTAAGCGAGTACATCATTACCAGATATCACTACCTGCGCCGAATCCTCCCATCAAGAACGCCTTAAAAACGCTGTCGCTGTAGATTAGCTGGTGGACCACCATCCGCTGCATGTGATTATAAGCACATTTGCTCCAAGTAGCCTCAATGCAAATGCATGTCTACTGCTTAGACCGTAATAGTCCAATTCTACATTGAGGGTTGTCGTCTCACTTACACCAGTCTACCTTTGATAAACAGGGCCCTGGTTGTATGTCGATGGTAAAGGCACCCTTGTTGGTCCATTGGAATACTGCTGCTCCTGAGAACCCCCACTGCTTGATTGGTACTGAGCTTGTCCACCGTTCATATTTGTCATGTACTGGGACTGTGCACCAGTGCTACTTGAGGAGTAAGATTGCGGTACAGAGCTGTTGTTGACTGAGTACTGCAGTGTGTAAGGTTCAACAGCATATGAAGATTAAAAATCAGATAATTGGGGCAATGTCATAGTACACCAGGTCTCAATGGTGTTTATGTCCAATAAGACGCAATAACTGAACGAGTAAGTCAGTAAAAATGATTTCATATTCACGACTTCAATAAACTTCAACAGTTACAGGTAGATGCTGCAAATGAAGAGCAGAAACTGTTCTATGGAAGGTGGAGAACTCAGGAAGAAAAGATAGTCAATGAGATGAACAAGAAAATAAGATAGGTGGTAATCAAAAAGAGAGCACGCCCTAGCCCCATCCAACTGTACACACGGGAGGTCAACAAAGCCCATGACGCTTTACGACAAGGTAGACGTTTTCTTTTTAATAGTAATGCATATTCAACGGTAGAAGCAATAAGCCGAGTGCAGGTACCTGTGGTGCGCCGTTGCTGGTCGAGTATTGCATTTGCGAAGGACCATTGCTGCTATAATACTGCGTGGGGGCACTGCCAGGAGGTAGAGCCACTGGAGGTCTGTAAGAAGGTGGAGCTCCACCATATCCTGTTCGTTGAAACCAGCAATTCACATCATGTTACTACAAAGTATACCGTCACATTCACATCACTTCATCGACAGGTGACAATCTCCGATAAAACTCCATGACATACAAGAAGACTCATTCAAATGAATAAAATACGACCAAGCATCAAAGCAGGGATGTCTGCTTTAATACTTGCAGGGATACAGCCTGCTGGATTTACCTGGAGAAGGTCCCCCAGCTGGAGGGGGCAAGACAGGAGGTCGTACAGTAGCTAAAACAGGAGGACGTAGCAGGCCTGGAGCTGGCATAGGTTTGTACTGGCCCCCCAAAGAGGATAAATGTGAATAGACAGCTCCACCGACTTGTTGCTGTGCTAATGCAGCTGCTGTCTGTCCCAAATGCTCTTTCACTTTCTGATCAATCAAACTCTGTGTCTGCTGCTCCTCAAACTGCTGGTAGTACTGCCGGACATTTGCCTGATATACAACGGGACAAAGAAACCAGTTATGACTAGTGAAATGCTGGAGTAGAAAGAAACGGTAAACCCAACTATCGATGAAGCACATCAACCAGATACATACATGTAAATATATATATAAGGAGAGAGACCCTACAGAAATCTCACCTTGTGCTTATATCCTGCACAATGTTGTTTTCGCACTGAAGGCTGCAATCACAGAGATAAATTACATTAACCACCAAAATGGATACACTATTAGTCCAGGACTGTAGTTAAATTCATGAAGCGCTGCAACCCAGGAACCACGTAGAAACCCTTGGTACGATGCTAGCAATTCAGTCTGAACCATGGTCCATGAACGAGGGCACAAACCACACGACCTGAAACTTGATAAAATCATGGCAAGAAAAAATCATGCTTAAAATCGATTTTATCAGAAAACATATCAACGTGTAATACACAGACAAAAAGGGTCAATGAACCTTACAGAATCATGAGTAAGATGCGTGTCGCAATAGTCGCAATAGTACCTGCAGAAATCGAGGAAAAAAAAACCACCCCGTCAAACCCAGTGCAGATGCTACACAAAACCCATCAGGCCACCAATACAGCAAATAATTAGCCCCTGTGCTATAACGTCAAAAACTGACGTTACACACTTCCAAAACCACAGGTGATCTCGAAAGCCTTAAATATCACTCTCAATCAAACATTGTCGAGCTCGAATCCAAAAAAAGTAACTGTAACATTAGTGTTATCCCAAATTTGGCTCGTTCCAGCCATCACGCAAATGTTCGCAAATTTCCCCATCAACCCCCAAACGACACAAAACCCTAACAGTGAAAAACTCTTACACCACTTATCCAAAAACAAAACGAACACGATACCCGTCACAGCAACGAAACAAAACCCACTCAAAATCACCCGGAAGATCACCCAGAGCCCAGAAAACCTACCTCGGCATGATGACAGCACGCCTAAACGAAACTCACCCCGCTTAACAAACGCTCCTCCCAGCCACACACCAAAACTCCCTCGTCGCGCGCGACAGTGAACAAAACCTCGATGCACGGTGCTGCACTACACAATCAATCACTTGTAACCCCAGCCCCGAAGGCGCGACGTTCAACACCACTAAAAGCAATCCCAACGCACGCAGGGTGAAACCCTAAACCACGGGTTCGGGAGCCGGAACCGAGTGGCGGACGGAAAGCAGCAGGCGGTACAGAGCTTTGAGAAGAACGGCGAGAAGCAGGGTTCCCGGGGTGTGCGTTTGGAGATGACGCGAAGCACCTGTGAGTGCGTGAGTGCGTGAGTGCGTGAGCAGCTGCAGCGCGTCTGCGACGGACGGGCCAAGCGCACCAGAAGACAGAGCTGAGACGAGGAACCAGAGTGGAGACGATGACCCGGAGAAGGTCGGACCATGCGCCTTTGGACTTTGGACCAAGGTTCGTTCCCACTGTACAGTACTGTAGATGGACCTAGAACCAACATTTGGATGGCTCTCCCCTGTGTTCTTCCTTGGTCTCTTTCTACCATTTGTGAAATTGCGATCATTTCTTCTCTTTTCCTCTGTTCTTTTTTCCCCATTCTTTCCCATTCCATTCTCTCCTTTCCTTTTCTTTTCTTTCTGTCATTCTCTTTCCCTTAATTTTCTTTTCTTTTCTTTTCTTTTCTTTTCTATTTCCCTGGTTTTTTCCTCGTTTTTCCTTCTTGGACACTGTACCTAACTCGGAACATGAGGTAGCATATGATTCAACTTCTAGGATCCAAGGTAGTGGTGGCAAAAACCGTGCAGGTCCAAAAACGGACATGTGCCAGGGTGTACATTTTAGGTCGGACCTCGAAATTCTCATGTAGTCAGTATGGACATTTTAGGGGTGGACGGTTTTTGACACACCTACATCTCTAACTTCAAAAATTCATAAGTAATTCAATAATAGTCTGAAAAATATGATTCAAGTTGGATTGGGCTTCTACAAACTTTGCACATATTTCTGAATCATTTTGATAGCCACTCTAGAAACAAAACTTGTTGAACTTGAAATTTGCACGGTTTTTACCACCACTACCTTAGTACATGCTAAAAGAGATAATGTTAATTTTTTGTTGCCTTAGTAACAAATAATTTAAACATGATTTAAGGATTAACCCTTTTATGACCACTTCTATTTTTGAAAGTCAAGGTTTTTTGGAGGGATCTTGATGTACTTTAGAGTGCATTGAACAAATTTAGGGTCAGAAATGAGATAGAACGATATAGATGTGTAGTGAACTTAGTATACATGCTAGTGGTCAAACATAGATGAGATCCACCGTACAAGTAGAGTATTATGATGTTTGCAGTCATGATTACTATCCATCGTATACATGACCTCCAAGCATTTCATAAAAGTTGTAGACTAAGATATCCAAATTCGGGCAAAACACAGGAGGTCAATATAATATGAAGTTTGAAGATTTACCCAACAAGACCATGAGTGTTGCATTTCGAGCATTTATGAACCTTAAATTGTCAAAATAGAGCAAAAACCAAGTTCGTTGTATATGGTAGCATACGAGGAATACGGAGGCAATTGAAGCGAATATGGTCTAATTGGAAAATCAGATGTTGTCACTTTCAGTAAACATTGGGCCTTGACATAGAATCATTGTGCACATAGATTGGGGTTGATTCCTTTTTGGAGTTTGATAAAGGATGCTAAGTTGCCGAAGGTAATCCCCTCCTCTTACATCAGTTATTCAGTTGGGGAGCATTCATGGCAGTTGAGTAGTACCTTGCCATGTTCCCACGTTCCCAAAGGACCCATAGATGAAGTATCATGTAGCCTCGATGGCCGTATTCCCTTCTTGTTTGTCATCTCTTTTAAACAAGCTACTTTATCCTAGTCATAGATATATGTATAATTAGCTCTATCAAGCTCAATATAAGTCCAAATGCATTGTTGTTTTCTATAGTAAATCCAGCACACATTCCTCCTTTGTCGTTGTTTTTTACTGTTTTGTTATTTCTACATAGATTTTACTTAGTTATGGAATAACCACACTTTAGCAAACATATTTGGTTGATTGGTCATGAAAGGTTTAAAAAAATTCTATGATTAAAATAATTTATAATAATATTTGTGATGATTTAATTCAGCTGAAAATAAAAACATATAAATTCATGAATCTAAATTTTATTCAAATTTGATGATACAAAATCATGGCTATAGCAAGAAGCAATATAGAATAAAATCATTGCTAAAGCAAGAAGCATATATGAAATAAAATCATTGCCCCAGGATTGTCAACACTTCCCAACCATTTTAAAATGTATGACCAGGCCCTTAAATTCCACTTTTCGACCGCCCACATCAGACCGTGCTCATACCCTCATGACCCAGACGTTGTTTTGCTTCCGCTTGCATCCGACTGTGGCTTTCTTCTGCACCTCGTTTCTAGGAGGAGGGCAAGCCATCGTACCTCGGACTCATTACTAGACTTCTTCCATCCTTGCCCTCGGAGCCTGTCGACGGCGTTTGGAGGAGAGCTCGCCAGGACTGAGAGGAAGTCTTATTTCTGTGCCACTTCTAAATTAGTTGTCGGTACCGTCGATCGATTCATCCCTGGAGCACGGTTTTGTTCACATCGAGGAGAGGCGATCGGTGCTGTTGTTACAATCGACGACGAGTGGAGAATTCCCTGTGAGCAAGATCTTCCTCTTCTTCGGCCTCCTTTTGTACTTATTCTTATGCTTATTATTCTGGGTGATGATAGAATTTGTCTAGAGGGTACGGTTTGACTGTTCCACTCGTTTCAATTTCGTGCACAGGGAGCTTTGGACGGATCACGATGCCGTAATTTAGTAACTGTGTAGTAACTGTGCCACTTCTTCAGTTGTCGGTATCGTTGATTCGTCCATCTTTGGAGCACGGTTTTGTTCATGCCGAGGAGAGGCGATCGGCGCTGTTGTCACAATCGACGTCGAGTGGAGATTTCCCGGTGAGCAAGATCTTGTCTCCTCCCTGTCCTTCTTCTTATAAGTCTTGTAATTGTTCTGGATGAAGATATCAGAACTAGTCTAGAGGGCTTGACTGTTCCACTAATTTCAACTTCGTGCACATGGAACTTTGGACGGATCACGATTCGGTAACTGTGCAGTAACGCCAGTGGGTAAGGAAACTCGATGTACTGAAAATTTCTTGCTAGCTGCCTCGCCGGCCCTGGCGGGGTAGGTGGTCTGTTTCTTTATCTGTTTCTTTATTTAGGGGTAGGTAGGTACTCCTTTATTTGTGTAAAAAAGAAATAATTTTTTTTCTTGCTCGAATGTTCTATTTTAATTTATTTTAAAAATCTATCGTCCAAACGTTCGTCTTATCGTTCGTCCAGAGTATCGTCCAAACGTTCGTCCAAATTTTCGTTTAAACTTTCGTCCAGACGTTTCGTCCAGAATTCGCTGTGCTGATTATTGATGGTAGCTGGACAATTACTCCAACCTTTTCACTGAGAGAATTGTGCATATTTTGAGTTTCGTTTTAAGATTCTGAGGTCGTGTTTTGATGGTAGTATGTTCTGTGTCGTGGGATGCAGGTGGAGTCACAAACGAGTAGCTCGATTGCTTTCTGATCAGGGCGTCGAATAGCCGCTGTACCAGCTCCAGGACTTCCTTGATGTGAAGCTATGACTTCGCACGATGCCCAAGAACCGAGGTGAGTGGAATGATCGTAACTTGATATATCTGTACTGTATGTTGAATTGCTTAATTGCATACAACCGCCTTTTCGGCCAGATATCGATTAGAAGATGAAGGTCTGCCTTTCTTATGATCGATTAGTCATCGCACCGAAAGGCGGCCGGCAATTCTGAACTTCCCTATTTTATGCATACAAAACCATTTCTGAACTTTTTAAATGACGATTCTGACGATTCTCATGATTCCATTAATCATATTCGAGCTCAAGACGTACTCACGGGGTATGTACACCAACGGTACAATTATGAGTTATGCCGGGACCTAGAACCCTTTACCAGGGGCTTGAAACATGAGGTCGAGGCTGGCATATCTTACAAGCACATGATCTGAAAGGGATAATGCATATGCTCTTGATAAGAGGTGTAAGTTGAATCTCCTGTCGGAGCACACGCAAAGTAATGAGGACCTGCAACTTTGCTAGACGAGCATCTTGTATCTCCAGACTCACGAGGTGAAGGGTGATGCGTATAGAGAAGAAGCAAGTCGACGTTATTTGTGAGTGATTGGACTATTCGCACATCCTTGTCATTGATCATGTGTGTTATGCTGGTACTAGTAGCTCATGACCTCAAGGATGATGGGATACAAAGAGGGCAAAGGGAATGGCTTGTGTGGGGGCGGAAGATTCCAAAATCTAGTGTTTTTTGTTAGTATTATTGTCTCATTTCTCTTTCTTCCAATTATTGTTGCCATTTCAGTTCGTCGCTAGTGGCAGTGTGACGGAAGCTATGGAGAGTGATGTTAGATCCGCCAAGAGATTGCGTACAACTGAAGGTATGGAGATCAGGAGAGTGCTACCCGTGCACAGCTTTCCTTTTTGACCTTTCAAGTACTATAATCTACAGTTCCAGGTTTTTTTTATTGTAATTGCTAATGCTCATTGAAGCTAAATACGGTAATGTGCCAATGAATCTAATTACTTGATGTTGTGCAGATGAATTTGGAAACTATGATGTTTTCATAAGTCATCGAGGCCCGGACACAAAGACCGGTTTTGTGGGGTTTCTGTACGAAGGCTTAAAAGGTACCGGGTTGAGACCATTTCTAGATTGCAAATCTATTGGCAAAGGTCAAGACTCTTGGACATGCATAGAACATGCCATCAAGACAACCCCGATTGCTGTAGTCATATTTTCAGAGAGTTTTGCACAGTCCGAGTGGTGTCTGAAAGAACTACATCTAATGTTGGAGACTCCTGGCATCAAGATCCTCCCAGTGTTCTACAAAGTTCGACCATGTGAAGTGAATTTTCCTGAGAAGGGTCCATTAGCCGCTGGGTTTGACAAGTTGAAACAGAGGCACGATGCTACTCTCATCAACCAATGGAGGGAGGATTTAAAAAGAGCCTCAAAGCTGAATGGCTGGGAGCATTCAGGAGCCAAACAAAGGTAAAATTGTAGTATCATTTACACACAATAAATTTGAAGGTCTTTTCCATTTTGATTTGCTGTTACAGTTGGAATTTGATTGTATTGTTTTGTTTTCTGCAGGTTGGAAATAGACTTGGTGAAGGAGGTTGTTGAAAAGATATTTGAATATGCCAACAAGGCACTTCCTCTGGATGTGGGTGAACATGTGATTGGGGTGGATCAAGTAGCCTGTAAAATCATTCAAGAACTTGATCAAAACAAGAGAGTGTTATTATTGGGATTGTGGGGGATGGGAGGAATTGGGAAGTCAACCCTGGCAAGAGAATTATATAATTCTTTGAGGACAAGGTTTACATCAAGTTGTTATATTGAAGATGTGACAGACAAGGTTGCTCAAGGTGGCATAGTCAAAGTGCAAAACTGCATGATGAAGAACCTTTGTAATATCGGGTCAAAACAAATTGAAGACAAATCTGAGGGGAAGGTTATTCTAGAAGAAAGGTTAAGCAAGACAAAGTTTCTTTTGGTCTTGGATGATGTTCGAGACAATGATGAGATGGAGTATTGGATATCCTGCAAAATGTTGATGGGAGGCAGCATTTGCATAGTCACATCCCGAAATAGGCGAGTTTTTGAGACGTCAAGCTCATTTGATACAACTCATGAAGTGTATATTCACAATGTTCAAAGGCTGGGAAGTGTTGATTCTCAACAAGTATTTGCATCTTATGTGTTTGGAGGTGTTTCCAAATTAAAACAAGGATGCTATGAGTTGGTGTCGAGAATAAGTGAGGCATGTGGTGGAATTCCATTAGTGCTAAAGGTTTGCGGAAATCTTTTGAAGAACGAGGAAGACATGGATATTTGGGAAGATGTGTTGAAGAAGTTGGAAAGTGGCACGATCATGGATGAAGAAAAGATATTCAAGTGTCTTCGGATTAGTTATGATTCTCTTCAACGACTTCATCAAGAGATGTTTCTCGACATAGCATGTGCACTGCTTGGGAATCCTAAAGATTGGGCTATACGAGTTTGGAGATCTAATGGGTGGTCAGCTCCATTGGGTGTTCGAAGCCTTGTTGAAAAAGCATTGGTGATAGTGGATGGGAATGGTTGTTTTAGCATGCATGACCACTTGAGGGACATGGGACGTGAAATTGCTATGAAAGAAAGAGCATGTCAGCCGGGATTTGTAAGACGCTTGTGGATGCCTGAATCCTTGAATTTAGTGAAGGGTGGTAAGGTATGCTTTCAAACACAAAACCCCTAACATTTCTAAAGACAAACTAATTTATCATAAATTTTAGCAACCACTTGGAAAACAGGATTCTGAGAATTCATGGGCCCAAGAATCTCTATTTTGAATTTCAGGATAATGATCAATTCTCAGGAATTGGTATGATCTTAGTATGTGATACGGTTGTTCTATTTACAATTCTGCATAGATTGTGAAGTTTCTGTATGTGCACTTTGGTGCTGATCAGAATACATTTTGAAACACTGAATTGATCTAACTCAGGATTTGTTCAAATTATGAACGTGCAGGAATTGTGTAACTCGCTCCAAACTTTGGTCATCTCCAACAATTTTGATTCTGATATTACCCTCGACTCTTCCGACATGAAAGACCTGCGCATATTATTGCTCTCTTGCCTACCAGCAAGCGTGTTGTTGACACTTCCAGAGAACTTGAGCTGGTTTGGTTGCACGGAATCAGACAATCGTGGTGTTTGGACCGTTTCTCCCAGGATACGTCAAATCAACAGGTTGGTGATCTTGGATTTGAAATTCTCAACCATTAGGACCTTGTGTAAGTCCATTGGTAATGCCAGGCACTTGGAAGTGCTCAATTTGAGTGGGGCTAGATGTCTCACTTCGCTACCGGACTCAATTGGGCACCTGGGGAAGATGAAGACCTTAGGACTTGATTCTTCTGGAATTGAAAGCTTGCCGGAGTCCTTTGGAAGCCTGAGCTCCTTGGAAAGTTTGGATATGTTCGGGTGCAGGAAACTGACCAAGCTACCAGACTCAATTGGAGACCTGGGGAAGTTGAAGACCTTTCGACTTGATTCTTCTGTAATTGAAAGCTTGCCAGAGTCCTTTGGAAGCCTGAGCTCGTTGGAAAGTTTGTATATGTTCTTGTGTGGGAAACTGACCAAGCTACCAGACTCAATTGGAAACCTTGGGAACCTGAAGACCTTACGACTTCAATATTCTGGAATTGAAAGCTTGCCAGAGTCCTTTGGAAGCCTGAGCTCGTTGGAAAGTTTGAATCTGTCCAGGTGCGGGAAACTCACCAAGCTACCAGACTCAATTGGGGACCTTAGGAAGATGAAGACCTTACGACTTGTTTCTTCTGGAATTGAAAGCTTGCCAGAGTCCTTTGGAAGCCTGAGCTCGTTGGAAATTTTGCATATGGCAACGTGTCGGAAACTCAACAAGCTACCAGACTCAATTGGGCACCTTGGGAAGATAAAGACCCTCTCACTTTACTTATCTGGAATTGAAAGCTTGCCAGAGTCCTTTGGAAGCCTGAGCTCGTTGGAAAGTTTGTTTATGTCCTGGTGCGGGAAACTGACCAAGCTACCAGACTCAATTGGGGGCCTTAGGAACATGAAGACCTTAGGACTTGAATCTTCTGGAATTGAAAGCTTGCCAGAGTCCTTTGGAAGCCTGAGCTCGTTGAAAAGATTGTATCTGTCCGGGTGCGGGAAACTCACCAAGCTACCAGACTCAATTGGGGACCTTGGGAAGATGAAGACCTTACGACTTGATTCTTCTGGAATTGAAAGCTTGCCAGAGTCCTTTGGAAGCCAGAGCTCCTTGGAAAGTTTGGATATGTCAAGGTGTCGGAAACTTATTCAGCTACCAGACTCAATTGGGCACCTTGGGAGGATGAAGACCCTCACACTTGTTTCTTCTGGAATTGAAAGCTTGCCAGAGTCCTTTGGAAGCCTGAGCTCGTTGGAAAGTTTGGATATGTCGGAGTGCGGGAGTCTCACTTCGCTACCAGATTCAATTGGGGCCCTCCGAAACCTGAAAACCCTCAGCCTTGATTCTTCTGGAATTGGAAGCTTGCTAGAGTCCTTTGGAAGTTTGACCTCGTTGGAAATATTTTGGGAATAATTCTTAGTGTATAAATACGAACTGGTTGTCAAGTGAAGTAGTCTTTGTGTGGACTGAAACTAACTCTCAATGACTCAAAACGATACACCTGGGTACAACACGACAACACAGAGTCTTTCAAAGGTGAAGTTATATTCCCATAGTTCAACAAGCTCACTGATACATGCTCTTGCATAACAAAGTCACGGGATCTTGGAGCGACTGGCACACTGCCTATTCCATACAGATCACCCGAGAGCGAGATCGGGGTACTGTACACCCTTTTGTCCTAGAAACTTAGTGGTTAATCTAGGAGAGAACATATTCTTGACGTTTGAATTGTGGTCGGGTAATGGTCGGGTAATGATAGAATCTACCCCGGCTGTCACAGTGGGTAACACCAGCAGTTTGGATATGTCCTGGTGTTCGAAACTGACCAAGCTACCAGACCCAATTGGCGGTCTTAGAAAGTTGAAGACTCTTAATCTAATTGCTTCTCTCATTGAAAGCTTGCCCAAAGTCCGTTGGAAGTCTGAGCTTGTTGGAAAGTTTGAATATGTCCAGGTGGGAGAATTTCATCGATGTGGTACTGTTGGAAAGCTGGGGAACCTGAAATTTTGTCTTTCTGGATTCAAGAGCTTGCCTGAGTTTGTTGAACTCTGAGCGCATTTGATGATTTTGATGTTTCCAAGGGTGAGGAATGGCCCAAGCTGTGAGACTCATCAAGGTTGTGAATTCATTGGACGTCTTGGAAAGCTGAGGTATCTAGAACTTGTCGATTCCGGAATTGAAAGCTTGGCGGAGTTCTTTCGAGGTCTTAGCCCTCTGGAAGGATTGGGTATGTCCGGGTGTAAGAAACTAACCATACTCATTTGGAATCTTGGAATTCTCGGGTTTTGGAAATTCGATGACCGCACGACTTCATGATTTTGGAATAAATAATTAGGATTTTGCGGAAGTCTGTCAGAGAGCGTAACATCAATGAAGTGTGGTTTATAAGCGATTTGGAAGTCTGGATTTCAGATTTGTTGAGGCTTCTCAGTTCCTACTTTTTATGTTATTTTAGAATCAGTATCTTGCTGGTGTCGTTTTGAGAGCTGGTTCACTTGTAAATATCGAATCTGCGTACATGTGGTGTGTTCGTCTATCTAATAGCTCCACGTCCGTCTTCACACGGCTTAAGAACTTGCAGATGTTAGTTCTGCTGTGAGGCCCAACCAGCCCTAGTTTCAGATCGTTCGAACATCGCATGCCGGCGATTGTGTGGTTAAACAATAGCCTTGTCAACGTCTGGACGAACACTGTAGAGTAAACTGCAGAATTCATCTATCCACATGGTGAGACACAAGGAGCTTCACACAGTCATGGAGGAATCTGACACTGAACCTTGCTGCACTGGTTTGAAGCTTTGAGAGTTTAATTGCTTTTGCATTCCTCGATACTCCAGGCATGGTGAACTCTCAGTCAACTAATCAGAGAATATTTTAGAAGCAAACGATTGCAGCAGATTTCTCAGATTGTTTTCAAGGTAAACCGTGACAAATTGGTGGAATTGTCATCTGTGAGAGAGAAAGAGAGTTGGAGGCAGCATTGTGAGCACAGTGTGACGAGGAGCAGGGGAGTGGAGGAGAAATTGGATTTGCTAGAATTGAGCTGGAGAAGGAACTCGAAACTTGTGAAGGCCAAAGATGCGTATAGAAGCGTAACTATCCCCTAATCCTGTTAGAGAAAACTTCTACCTTTGATTGATGCACGCTGTGCAAATATAGGGCAAGTTCACGCTCTCGCAGATGCCACGCACACAGCTCCTCCTTGCCATCCCAATCTCTGAGCTCTCTGTTGGTTTTTTCACTCTTTGTTGTTGCATCTGCTATGTTGTGGAGCTTCACGCTCATGGTTCGTCGTGAGTGGATAGAGTCTGCACTCATGTTGATGTGTGATGGTTTCTTTGTAGCAGACGCATGCTCTTCTTTACCCTGCAGACTCGGAGCTAGTGTTTTCTTGAAGCTCTTTTTGGTGCGTTTCGTGCATTGCACCCTTTGTGCCCAAATACTTGTGACTACGTTAGAGGTGTGAAGGAGAAATCTTAGCCTGTAGTGTACAAAGCAACGACACAGGTCCTTCCCAAAATCTTTATTTCCAACAGACAAACATGCATCAACCAAAAAAATCATAGAATCGCATGAGCGGACCAAGGCATGCTAAGTCACACGTGGAAGATTTCTGAATCGATTGACTTTATTATTACCGCCACCATGGGCGTCCTGCTCTAAAGACCTGCTTTTCACCTTCCCATGAAATTACGGAAGCTTGGAGACCGTGAGCACATACAGGCTCCAGCCCATGTTGATTTCGCCAATTCTCCACGACAATATTTAAAGACTCGTCATCTCCGATGCTACTCGCTGTGAGGAAGGGATCGATTTCAGCGGCCTTCATTCTTGTAACTACACCAGTCATGTAGACCGAGTCACCCACTAACGGTGCATCTAAAGCGGCAAATTGAGCACGTATCTGTAGAACAACCATTGTAGGAAGCTGTTACAAAAAGGGTCTTGCTTCAATCTCAACACGTGTAGAAATGAGGGAGAAAGATGTTTTCGATCAGATATGCAAATGAAATTAACGAAGCGCCTTCAAATGGATAGCAAGAATTGAGGAAACGCTACCTGATGTGTCCGGCCTGTTAGAAGACGCACGGAGCACTCATAAGCATATTGTTCACCATGCTCCCAACCACAACGAGCAACACGGTACTGTGATAGTACTGCAGCACTTGGCCACTTCCTTGTATATGGTATACACGAGAAATACGGGGTTATTGAAGCGAATATGGTCTAATTGGAAAATCAGACGTTATCATTTTCAGTAAACACCGGGCCTTGATGTAGAATCATTGTGCACACAGACTGGGGCTGATTCCTTTTTTGGGGTTTTTCATATTGTACATACACATATGGTTTCATAAACGATGTTGAGTTGCCCAAGGAAATCCCCTCCTCTTAAGGATTTTGGGCACTCATCCAACAAACTAAGAAGTGGGGAAGGGAATCACAAGAGGAAATTGAACTGTTTTTTTGAAAATGTATTGGACTTTTATAGACACATTTAGTGGATCCACTACATTTGTTAAATTTTTAGAAATTGGATTATGAGAAAAATGGCTAGTGTTCATATTAAGGTGAATCTTGGGATATTTTTAAACAAAATTTAGTAGTGTGATTATGTAGTGTACATCTGACTATAATATTGTGCAATATTACCACTATACAATATTTGAACAAATGCAAGTCTAAATATCATAATAATAAAAACACAAACAAATTCATTCATGAGAGATCTTAACATAAAACATTATATAATTTTTGTAAAGTAACCAAACACTCATGAAAGTGGGCGCATCAAATTTTAAACTTAAATTTGTATTTTCTAAAGGTAGGATCAATATCATAACAAGGTAGGTGGTTTGACCTCTTCTTAATCATGAATAAATTATTTTTGAAAAATACAGGAAATTTTCTTTCACAAAAACTATATTTGTCTTATTTTTTGTGTTTCCTTAAACATTTAATAAAATTAGCTTCATATGACTTCAAATTAACAAATATCACCAAAAGCAATTTTTCCTATCCTTCCTTGTTTATCCGTAGAAATTCCCATTCTTTTGGATTTTAATATTTGATTGTTGTATTCTTTGTGCTTTTGACATGTATTGATTTTGTAAATGCTTTCAGCAAACTATGAAACAATGTTTTAAATGTTTAGAAACTATTATGGTTTTTCAATATTTCTTTTATATTTTGAGTTAGAAAATATCTTTATGAAATGGCGTTTCTGAAATTTGACACTTCTATATATTCTTTGATTTGAGGAAGTGGACAAGCGTTATAAAAGGAATCCAATGGTTTTCAGGTTTGTGAGTGAGTATTGTTTATTTTAATATATTACGGACATTACGTCGAGCCTTCCCAAAGCATAAATATCATTAGGGTGAACAAAGTTCACTATATTTTTTTTGAAGAATTGTGCCCACATCTACCAGTAGTTGAGTATTTTTACTAATATTTAATTATAATAGTATATTTTGAAATTCATTTTATTTTTATTATATTTTTCTAATGATTGCATTGATGACACCCATGTTAGAGATGGACCATATAATCAAACAATTGAATGTTTAATCATACAACCTTAGGTCAATGAAATATCATAATTTCAATTGTATGGAAAATAATTGTTCAAATCATCTATAGCTTTGTCCAATGTCTTAAGTTTTTTATTTATTTTTTTATTTTTTATGTGTTTGAGAATTAGAATACCCTAGTACATGAATTGATATGTATAAATCAGTTTATTTTAGATGTGTCATATTATGAAATCAAAATTGAAAAAACTCTAAGAGAATGATCAATTTTTTTATTGCCTTTCAAAACTATAGACAAGTAAACTATATTTTTTTTACAACAATATGCAACAAGCACCAATTCATATGATGTGCAATATCAAGTTCAATGTGTCTTATGGTAGGTAAAAAGAATTCAACATTTGTCAGTAGTAAAAATAAATCTAGTAAAAAAAATGTAAATTTTGATATTGAAATGTACAAACAAATACGTTGTCTTTTTTTAGTTTACAAATTAATATTCATTCTTAATCTATAGGCTTTAAATTGTATTGGTATTCTTTGACATCTTTGTATCATAACATCTTTACTTGAATAAATGTCTTAGACATTTTATCACAATAACATGAAATAATCTTTTAACAAATTTATATGAATAATCCCATAAATTTATAAGAGATCAAGCCAAAATATCCATCTTATGTCATTTTGACTAAATCTTAAGAATAATAGCTAAATTTGATATTTGTATAGACTATAAAGTGAATTTGAAGAATATTTTATTTTTATGTATAGTTTTTTATTTTTCTATTTGTAATCTTTACTCTAGAAAACATTCAATTAAGAAATTACCTAACACTTATGTATAAAAAAATTTAAAGTGATATTTTTACTCTATTTTTTAACAAAACCTATTAGATTTGAGGCATTTAAAATGCAAGTCAACTTGTATTTTACTATAGTAAATACAAAGGTACAGTTGATTACAAGAAATGCTTAGTGTGAAGAAAGTTGATGTTGAAAACTCACCCATGTAACATTTTGGAAGTAATGGTTAGTGGAGACTCTGACAATTTAAATATGTTAAAATTTTTCTTTTACAGACATGCAACATATTTTTGAATAAAATTGCATGTTTGTCATACATTTATATATTGTTTCCAAAAATAAATATATTTCAATTGTATATTTATTGTAATTTCCATCCCACCTATATAAAACGAGTGAAAAAACATGACATGTCAAGTTAGAGATGAAGTCTAACTCAATAATGAACATCTCAAAGAAATCTCGAAAATACCACAGTATTCAATCAAGTTGATATAATAATATTTAAGAACAATTTGTCTGCAAAGAAAAAGTTAGAATGTCCTTGAGTCTTTGTGTTGAAGAAACTATATTAAATAAATTTATTATGATGCAAGAATGAGATACTATTATTGTGTGTGTTTTACAGACTACAATGTGAAATACAAAGAGGTTTCTGCAAAAAAAAATTGTATTGGAAAGGGTTCAGTATTAAAATAAGAATTACATATTTTTTCATAGTATATTCGTATACTTATGTCGATGACTGAAAATGAAGGACAATTTAATTTTGATTATATAGTGTCACTTCTTGTTTACCATAAAAAGGTAAATTTGTAACAATTAATTATGTATCAAAAAATTGTATGCATATGACTTAAAGGAGATGATACAAAGACACATGATGTTTAATCTAATGCCATATTTAACTATTTCTGGACTGTCCAGAGTCCAGAATTAAGTAATCACCCGATAATTGGTCCTCAAATTTAGAGCATAAATGTAACAATGTATGGGAAGAACCGTCGTGGACGGGAAGTATTCATCACGGGATCTCTCGACACCGAACTTGACGAAGATATAAGTAAATTGCGAGCGAGATATTAAAGAGCAGAGGACATTTGGGCTCCAGAGTATGTGTCACGAGATCCCCCGATAGCAAACCTGACCCAGATAATTATACGTACATTGCGAGCAAGGAACGGAAAACAGAAGAGATTTCGGCTCTACAATATTCATCACGGGATCCCCAGCACCCAACTTGACCGAGATATACATACATTGGGATTACGGTAATACAAATGAATAGACCAGATGGGGGCACATAGGATCTCCGATCAGAAGGAAGAGAATTATCTCAGGAAGAGAATTAACTCAGACGGACTCGTCGTGGGATCTCCCGATGTCGTACCTAAACAGCACATAGGGTCTCCGATCAGAAACATTGTCTCCCAATACATTTGCTAACGCAGATTCCATGGCTATCTTGGGAATGGTTCTACACGTCGGATCCATGATCCACGACGAAGTTGCATACACCACTGCATCAACAGTGACCAACGGAAGAGAGGAAGAGATGTGGGCTCGGAAGTACTCTACCATTCATCGGGGGATCCCGCGATGTCAGAGTAGAACCATGGATATCACATGGCAAACATACAATCAGGTACAAGGCTTGCGGCCTCAGAAGTAATTTTCACGCAATACCCCAATATCAAACATGACCGACATATTATAATGTGAAGCAGTTTTGAAACTATTCTAGATTTGCTGCTACTAAATTTATTCCAAACCATGGAAATCTTAGAATACGAAATATACAAATATGAAAGCATCAAATGAAACTCTGTTTATTATTCAAAGCAACTCTGTTTTGAAGGCATTCCATTCAAAAACTAGTTCACAACCCACACGGGGGACACCTTCGACAAGAGATACAAAAAGATGAAAGTGATCTGTTTTTACATCTATGGTTACCAAACATCGTAGGATATAACGGTCTTGCTAACTACTTGCTAAAGTCCCCTTCCGATATCTGAGCTGATTAGCAGGAAGAAGTTAAACATGTGGAAAATGCCTGCAAGTTCAGAAGCAAAGAGGAAAACAGGATCAGATGGTATGAAGTTCAGGGATTAAACCGAGAAGTGCAGGTCTAAAGCACGGACTCATCCTCTTGACAATCACCACGAACTGAGCATCAGGCAATGGAATTCTGCGCAAGACATACAGCGAACGTAATCTATTACTATGAGAACATGAGGAGGGCGTTCTATAATAGAGAATGAGGAAGTCAGGTGACTCAGACGTAATCATCGAGGGATCTCCCGATGTCGTACCTGAACAGCATATACGATCTCCGATCAAAAAACTGTAAACATCTGACGGGAAGGACCCATAGACGGGAAGGACCCACAGACGGGAAGGACCCACAGACGATCAGTCCTGAGCAGTAGACTTGGCTCGGACAGCACTACACCCAGTATCGACGGATGGATGCACGGATCCAAACGACGAATACGTGGACTGCGGGCTTGCGTTCCCTCCGCACCACTGATCTTGGCCAGAGCACCGACTTCCAGCACCCTCCGAGATGTCGTAAGCTTCGTCAACAAGGCGGAGCCACCCTGAAGTTGACATGGTTTGCGTTGACATTTCCCCTGTGTGGCTGAAGTGCACACTGCCAACACTCCCGGACTCCTCGGACTCCTCGGACTCCTCGGACTCCTCGAACGTCAGTGGGAAGGCGATGCCGGACGCGTCAGAGATCTCCAACAACTCAATGGTGTGAGCAATACTCCAAAACCACCGCGCACCTGGCTGCAGAAGGCGTGTGATGTATCTGAACTCTGGAATGGCGGTGTTGCGAGAACGGGCGACCACCGCCCTATACCATGGCCGGAGCTCCTCGAGGTCAGCCGGTGACTCCTGATAACCCAGTGGTCTCACATTGCTACCCCGCCTCACCATAACGACAAAATTGAATTCAATATGCGACTAACTTCTACAGTATGCGACCTGCTTCTACAGTATGCGACCTTCTTCTACAGTGGACAGCCGACGAGTTCGTCTAGTGAACTGGTAAACGTTCTAGTAATCCACTTCTCTAGGGTTTTCTGGACGACTAATTGCCAACGTCGACCTAGTCTAGTAGCCCCTACTCCCCTACTGGGCTGGTAGCCGACTAGGACTAGCTTACTCATCATTTGCATCATTAGGACTAGGACTTATTTACTCAGACGTAATCATCGAGGGATCTCCCGATGTCGTACCTAAACAGCATATAGGATCTCCGATCAAAAAACTGTAAACAGTCTTGGTTTAGGGCGTTATTTTCTGTGCGATGTTGGTTTGTGTTTTCTGAGGAATTCATTTATTTTAATTTTGCAACCGGTGAATTACGTCCTGCCGATCCAGTGCATTGCGATATTCACACATTCAAACCTATTTAACAAATAGGTGTAACCGTGCTCATACAACCACCATTACAGATTGAGAATTTACAATTACGAGTACTTCATGTCATCTAGTCAAAATTCTAAACCGGGCTCAATGGCAACTAAAGTCTGTGAGAATGGACTTAAACAGAATTGTCCAGAGAACGAGAACAGTAGGAATGTTTTTACACAATATCTCCTACGTGTCCGCTGAAACATAGAACTACAAAACCTGCCTCAATGGCACCTGAAGTCTCTGACTACAACATATCCGCTACATCAGAAGTAAAATCCTCCTCGTAAGGCATCCACCACACTTACAAATCCTTGCGGTTTTCTTCCATTTTCTTGAGGTTTTCTTCCATTTTGTTGATGGCGGCTTGATATTTGGCGAAAGAATATCCAGTCGCTTTCGAAGTTGCCATTGTCGGGGCTGGCACTGTTGGAGCTGGAGCTGCCTCTGTCTCCATTGTCCCTTCTATCTCCTTTGTCTCTTCCAGGTGCTTCATGATGGAAAGGACCAGATTCATCGTGTAGTCGAGTTGGTTCTTTTTGTTCCTTGGAGGGTGCATCACCCCAGTTGCATTTGCAACGGCCACAAATTGCCTCAAAGCAATCGAGCTCCAAGTTCCATCCCATCCTTCACAATTCATCGCAGAAACTTTGTCATAATCAGGAACTTCATACTTCGTTGTCTCTTGAAATGTCTTCAGATCCTTCAGCCAATGTCGTAGGCATGGCAGGTTGAGAGGTGCATCTTTCATGAATTGAAACTCTCCACCTCTCCTTGCTGCTGAATCTCTCCAGACTGGAAGTTCTGGTTTCTCGCAATCTCCATTGAAGACCATATTCTGGACTTCCCTCTGGGAGGTTGAACCATCCTCAATCATCTTTATCTTCCCCTTCGTGACAGTCGGATCCTGTTCCATACCTGGGAACTGTGGAAAAAAAAATCAAGAGAAAAAGATTAGAAAATTCTAGACCCACATGAAGTTCATAAAACCAGATCCGAAAGAACCAATAACCACAACACACTTCAAAGAAACTAAAAAACTGATGACAAGATATGTTATCTCGAACCCTTCATCTCAAACCCTTCAACTGAAACACATGATGTATATGAATGTAAATCCACCTCCAGAGCCCTAAACCCTGAACCCTAAACAGCAAATCCTTTTTTCTACAAGTTCATCGCAGCACTTAGCCAAATGTCCACCTCAACAAAAGTACTCGATCGACAAATGCAACAACATACAGTGGGATCAGGCTGTCCACATTGTATGTCCATATGTATTAGGAAAACGACGACTCCAGTGGACCAAAACCTAATTACATGCCCCCCGTATCTGCTCAAACTAATACACCAGCTAATCTCAATGACTCGTGTTGCTAATTGCTCAAGAACCCAACAGAGTCGATACGCAACACAACCAAAAACGCAAAGAAGAGAATTTCAAGTAAGAACTAAAGTCGATTGGCCATGGCCCCTGCATGTGTGCATTGCTCTCACCTGCTCGGGAACTTGCGTTGCTTTCTACTGCAGCTGCCAAAGTCGCTCCTGAACAGAACGCCCGGAGTTCAAGTTTATCGACACCAAATGAACTGGGCGTATGAATCTGCAGTTTCTCTCCTTCCCCCCTTGTTCTGAAAGCTTCTACTTCCTTCCTCCAGTTTCCCACTACTCCATCTGCTTCCACAACCAGTCTCCACGTTGCGCAGTCATGATCGTCATGGTTCTTAAAGTGTCACAAATCTCAGAAACAAACATCATTGAGACGAGGAAGGATGATATTACACGGGGATGAGAAACGGTCAAGCGGTGATGACTCTTATTTCTTTAATAGAGAATGAGGAAGACAGGTGAGTCAGATGTAATCATCGAGGGATGACCGTCTGTCGTGCCTAAGTGGCATAGAGGATCATGGATCAACTACGTTAGCTCTCTCTAAGTTTGCTAAAGCAGCCTCCATAGATCTCTTAGGAATGGTTCTAGTAGACGGGTCCTTGATTTTTGACCAATTTTGAAACAGAGCTGCACCAACAGAGACCCACTCCGGAGCACGCGTCTCTACTACCCACTTAGCAGACCAACAGTTACGGTATTTCAATGCAAGGTCTCTTTCCGCGCTACGAGGTTCCCAAAACTGAATTAAAAATTTCCCATGGTTTACATGGCCTTCCTCTCTGCATACAGCAGTCGCTGCTCTTCCCTGCCATACAGGACAAATGAGTGGATCTTCAGGTCTCAAAAGAACCCAGCTGCCAGGCCGAATATCACGCCACGGATTGAAAGGACTCTCCGGAGCTTGGTTTGCTGGGCCACAATACGCTTCTGGTTCCTCATCCTCAGGAGTCACATCCTCCAGTAGAAATTGTAAAAATCTTGGGCGCGGTACTCCGTTGGATACGTCCCTCCAGTCATGGCGGGGCCAGAAACCCTCTAACAATTCAGGATTTGTCACTGGCAAAGGCTTATCAAGCTCAGACAACAAACGAGTCCAATAGTCAACATAAGGCCCAAACGCTGCTGCAAATCCCTCGCATTTTGCCATTCCATTTTTCCAGTACTCAATGTATTTTTGGAGTCCGCACTTCATGAATTTCTTGTTCTCAGTAGCTTTGGCTGCGGTCTCTCTCGCCTTCACCTGATTCCCAGTAGATTTAGGAACCTCACTTCCCCACATAGGTTTGAACGGAACCGGCTTCGGTGAGCCGTGAGGAAGTTTTGGGCCGCCATCCTCGTTTTCATTCCACAATCGAATAGGGGGTCTGTTGAGGGGTAGCCATTGTGGGTCGACGGCTGACTTCTTGTACCTCATAACCGGCCAACCATCATCGTCCACATAGAACTTGAAAAGGTGCATCTCTCCAAGTCCAATAAGGCGTGCTGCACCACTACTTTGATAGCCTTTGATGAAAGACTTGAAGTCTGCAACCTCTTGAATGAACTCCGGCATGAATGACAACTCCTGGGACTGCATGAAGGCCTTCATTAGATCCGCTAGAACGAACGTATTCTTGCTTTTTAATGCCTTCGACAAATGGCTAAAATAAGCGTCAATATCTTCGTGCGTATGACCCACTAGTAGAAATCCAGCCTGAATTTCCTTGAAAACACCCCGTGCAGTCAGCAGGGAGAGAAACGCCATGAGATATTGGTTCTTGTTATCTTTGGCGGAGTTATCCAGTTGAAGGTATAACTTCCTCGGTAAAGGTTTCGACCCTGGGACATCGGGGGATCCCTCGATACGCGGTAAAATGTCGAGGCACCTAGACTTCCCCCTCAACAATGTCTCGAACAGTGAGTTTTGCGGGGGGTACTCAAATAGTTTCCCAGACTCCCGAAATGAGGGGCCTTCCAGTCGACGGAACAGCCTCGCCAACGACGATATTGTGGCGTTAGAATCTCCTGGCCAACATTGAGGACAGTAATGTGCATAGGCGCCATCCCCGTGCCCATGAGAAACCATACCAGTGACGTTCATGGGAAGTTGGCCCAAACCTTGAGTAGCCTTTGTTGTAACACGCATCCGGGGAAGGGCGGTTTTTGCAGTATCCATCTTGTCATGAATGATGCACAGAATCTCGCTGGGATTGCGCTTTGATTCTTCGCGCCATGCACCATACAGACGACGACAAGAGGCTTGGTGAGCAAGATGCTCCTCCCGTTGCTTCACGAAGTCAACATATTCTGGACTTCCGTTGGCTGACTTCAGAATGAATTCTTGAAGTTGGTCACATGTTGAGCATTTCGCAAAAGAACTTCCAACCGGTTTGATTGCGATATTGTTGAAGAGTGAACTTCTAATTCTACTAATTGTAGACTGGCTCACTGTAGGCAGACCTAATGAAACATTTGTCTGCAAAGCACCGGTACGTTCAAATGGCTGGTGAGGAAAAGAAAGCGACGCACGCAAGCAAACAAGCTCGAAGTATTAGACGACAAATTCAGACAAATCACCTAAGACGAGAAAAAGAGTTCTATATTTCATGACGTAGGTAGGGTGCAACGATACTATAAGACAGAGAACTGACTGTCAATACAAAAGTAACCTCTATCGGGAGATCTCCCGATGCAATGACACTGCAAGAAACGCGAAGCAAGGACTCATACCTCATTGGCGTCAGCCATCACCCGCTTCCAGTTGTTGCCTGCTGGAAGATATTTCAGAGTGTCCACTCGTCCATTTCCGATTCCTCGCATTTGATGGGGCATCTGATCTGCATTCTCGTCTACAATAGCAGCAATAGTACCCATGACTTGAACTGTTCCGATCCTCGGTCGCTTGTAGCCCTTGTTTCCATGCGCTGTTGATAGAACCCCTTCGTTGTATCGTTGGACATAGCTATGAAAAGTTGACTTGGGAACTCCGTGAATAAGATACCACGCAGTTGCGCAAACTTCCGAACCATGCAGCGTCAAGTACTTCCTCCTACGGTCACCGTCGACTGAATGCATCTGTCCACCCGCCGCAATCCCGTATTCCCGTCTTCCCTGAAAGGATTTCGAATAGAATTTCTTACGCACTATTAGCGTGAGCTCCTGGGGAAATGTCTGACAGCAATGCTTCGAGCAGCATCGTTCGGAGCTAACCTTCCTCACTTCCGCATCCGCTGTCTTCGTATTGTACAGCAAACGTTTTTCATGCGTTTTAGGTTTCCGCACTATAAACCGGTAAGGTGCCTTCCGTCTGCCTCCAAGGTGCTCCTGTGGATCTACCTCCATTGGGATTCGGGAGAAGTGCTCTACTGTTGACCGAAGAGAAGGGCCGTTCGGGAATTTGCATTCAGATATCAACCAACGCTCATTACTCATTATGGCATCAGTGTCCCCGACAAAGACGTCGAGGATTGTCACTCCAATGTATCCCTCGCCCAATCTTCCGTCTCGGAAATACTCCTCCGGTTCTGAGCAGAACACTCTACCGGAGGCTATAACCGCACCCGCAAGGTCCACTTTCTGAACTTCCAGACCAATCCAGGATTGTTGACGAACGTATTCAACATCGTTCGTGGGAGGATCCTGCAACAATGCAATCGCATCACCAGCTCTCCAGAGGACTGTTCGATTCAAAGCATCCCTCAAAACGATGCAGCCTCTCTGGCGTGGTTCGAGGAAGAGGTCCTCTGCGTCCGACACGATGCGTGATGGTCGCACAAGAATAAATTCTGAAGAGCCAGGTGGAATGCATACCCCAAGCCACTGCCCAGAAGGATTAACGTCGACAACAGATCCGATTCCAACATCTCCGAAACGGGGAACGACAAGCTTCACAGACTGCCCGGGTCGAAGCTCATCTGAGCGAGCAGTTGATTCCTGAGAGAAGTCGTGACGGGAAGGACCCACAGACGGCATCTGGGGACCGTCACTGTCA
Organism: Ceratodon purpureus; assembly: GCA_014871385.1. Taxonomy (NCBI): domain Eukaryota; kingdom Viridiplantae; phylum Streptophyta; class Bryopsida; order Pseudoditrichales; family Ditrichaceae; genus Ceratodon; species Ceratodon purpureus. Next base: position 16,861,890 of record CM026422.1, on the reverse strand, counting down.
CTCTCAGAGTCCATTTTCACGAAAGCCAAAGAAGTATCGGGGGATCTCTCGATGCGGGTCTAAATTCTATTGGATCGAGGGATCTCCCGATGAGGGTCTAAATTCGATAGGATCGGGGGATCTCCCGATGAGGTTCTCCAATGAAGTATCGAGGGATCTCTCGATTATGGTCTACATCCTTTAGGATCGGGGGATCTCCCGATGGGGGTCTCTCGATGAGGATCTCCAAAGAAGTATCGGGGGATCTCTCGATGAGGGTCTAACTTCTATAGGATCGGGGGATCTCCCGATGGGGGTCTCTCGATGAGGATCTCAAAAGAAGTATCGGGGGATCTCTCGATGAGGGTCTAACTTCTATAGGATCGGGGGATCTCCCGATGGGGGTCTCTCGATGAGGATCTCAAAAGAAGTATCGGGGGATCTCTCGATGAGGGTCTAACTTCTATAGGATCGGGGGATCTCCCGATGAGTGTCTCTCGATTATGATCTCCAAAGCAGCATCGAGGGATCTCCCGATGAGTGTAGTTGGGTCCACGAAGAAGCAGCCTCCACCTCGCCACCCCCTGTCCGTACAGTGAGATTCCTGTCCGTACAGAATAATTTCTACAACAACACGGAAATCACATAAGTGCAGTTCATTCCACCAATATGCAACATGCAAGGGTTGATCTTAACTAGAAATTCCCCGATACCTTTGCAAATTCTACATAATCCGCGGAGAACTACATGAACAATTCTACTTACAATAGGGGATTCCGCGATGGATCACATGATCAGCACATGTAACGTGTACAGGAGATAGAACACACCATTCAAGAGCAATGAAATAAACCCGATTGACAAAAGATTTTCCAAGGAAAGACCGAGATCATACCTGCGCTCCCTGCGAATGTAATCGGCCGCTCTAAGCACCCGAGCAGATGCTCCCTCCGCCTCCTCGAATGATTCTCCGGCACCTCAATCCCATCCTCGGTCCCCCGCAACCCTCTAATCTCAGGTTCTACCACCAGTCCAAGGTTCTACAACCCGTCTACGACATGCTATGTTGCAGGAAACTGGTACTCTGGAACGCGCTAACGAAACAACTCTGAGGAGACTGCTCTGAACTGATGTGAATGAATCAGGAGATGGCGGTCCAGCAGAGAAATCAAACGGAGAATCCCCGCCAATTCAGAAGGGGGAAACAAGATCGAGCCCTTCAGGTTTGAATTTGAAGGGAACATACATGTCATGATGCATAAACCATCCAGCAGTACTTTCGTGAGGGTGGTTTCCATTTCATGATGCAGCGAATCTCGATCTGTCCCCCCTACTTCTGTACGAGTGTCCATATCATCACCTGGTCCACTACTGTACTATAGTCGCTCTCTACGAAGGACCAAGATGTATTTATATGTCTACATCTGTTACGTAGATAGCCACACCAGGGCATGATTTATTAGAGTCACGTACCACGACCTTTAAGCCACGTTTCTGTTCCCACAGTTTTCATGGGAGTGCTGGCGTAATAGGCCATTTCTGAGTTCAAGCTTGAGGGTTCAGGGTTCAGGGTTTCAGGGTTCAGGGTTTCAGGGTTCAGGGTTTCAGGGATCAGGGTTTAAGGGTTACGGTTTAGGGTTTAGGGTTTCTCTATTTTAGAGTTTTCGAGGTCACATAAAACTTTGGAGGGACTATCTAATTTACACACCATTCACATATTTTTTTTTCTGTAATCACATAAGTCTCGTAAGGGTCAATTTAATTTATGGTGTCTTGAAGTAAATGACAAGCATCACCAAAATTTGCCCCCATATCTAATTTACACACCATTCACACATTTTTATTTTTATTTTTCTGAAATCACATAAGTCTCGTAAGGGTCAATTTAATTGATGGTGTCTTGAAGTAAATGACAAGCATCACCAAAATTTGCCCCCATATCTAATTTACACACCATTCACACATTTTTATTTTTATTTTTCTGAAATCACATAAGTCTCGTAAGGGTCAATTTAATTGATGGTGTCTTGAAGTAACTGACAAGCATCACCAAAATTTGCCCCCATATCTAATTTACACACCATTCACACATTTTTATTTTTATTTTTCTGAAATCACATAAGTCTCGTAAGGGTCAATTTAATTGATGGTGTCTTGAAGTAAATGACGAGCATCACCAAAATTTGCCCCCATATCTAATTTACACACCATTCACACATTTTATTTTTATTTTTCTGAAATCACATAAGTCTCGTAAGGGTCAATTTAATTGATGGTGTCTTGAAGTAAATGACAAGCATCACCAAAATTTGCCCCCATTTTGCATTTACACACCATTCAAATGTTTTTTTTTTTTTTTTTTTAAGTCACATAAATCTCGTAAGGGTCAATTTAATTTATGGTGTCTTGAAGTAAATGACAAGCATCGCCAAAATTTGCCCCCATTTTGCATTTACACACCATTCAAATGTTTTTTTTTTTTTTTTTTTTTAAGTCACATAAATCTCGTAAGGGTCAATTTAATTTATGGTGTCTTGAAGTAAATGACAAGCATCGCCAAAATTTGCCCCCATTTTGCATTTACACACCATTCAAATGTTTTTTTTTTTTTTTTTTTTAAGTCACATAAATCTCGTAAGGGTCAATTTAATTTATGGTGTCTTGAAGTAAATGACAAGCATCGCCAAAATTTGCCCCCATTTTGCATTTACACACCATTCAAATGTTTTTTTTTTTTTTTTTTTAAGTCACATAAATCTCGTAAGGGTCAATTTAATTGATGGTGTCTTGAAGTAAATGACAAGCATCGCCAAAATTTGCCCCCATTTTGCATTTACACACCATTCAAATGTTTTTTTTTTTTTTTTTTTTTTTTTTAAGTCACATAAATCTCGTAAGGGTCAATTTAATTGATGGTGTCTTGAAGTAACTGACAAGCATCACCAAAATTTGCCCCCATATCTAATTTACACACCATTCACACATTTTTATTTTTATTTTTCTGAAATCACATAAGTCTCGTAAGGGTCAATTTAATTGATGGTGTCTTGAAGTAAATGACGAGCATCACCAAAATTTGCCCCCATATCTAATTTACACACCATTCACACATTTTTATTTTTATTTTTCTGAAATCACATAAGTCTCGTAAGGGTCAATTTAATTGATGGTGTCTTGAAGTAAATGACAAGCATCACCAAAATTTGCCCCCATTTTGCATTTACACACCATTCAAATGTTTTTTTTTTTTTTTTTTAAGTCACATAAATCTCGTAAGGGTCAATTTAATTTATGGTGTCTTGAAGTAAATGACAAGCATCGCCAAAATTTGCCCCCATTTTGCATTTACACACCATTCAAATGTTTTTTTTTTTTTTTTTTTTTTTTTAAGTCACATAAATCTCGTAAGGGTCAATTTAATTGATGGTGTCTTGAAGTAAATGACAAGCATCACCAAAATTTGCCCCCATTTTGCATTTACACACCATTCAAATGTTTTTTTTTTTTTTTTTTTTTTTTTTTTTATATTCATTACTTTTTTATATTCATTCCTGTGACCTTTCACGTTTCTGAAAATGAGTGACTCTTCAAAACGTGACTCTTCAAAACGTGAATTTTTAATCGTGACTCTTTCAAGTAATTTTCTAGGGATTTACTGTGTTGGTATTTTAAATACGGTGCATCACAAAGTAAAAATTGAATTCAATCTCAAATATGATGTGAATGGTTTATGTAATTAAGTCACACATGTAAGTATTTTCTTTAAAAAGCGTCGAAGTAACGTTGTATAAAAATGCTATATTGTAATTAAGGTATCTTTATATCACCTAACCTTTGTTATCATTGATTTTAATTTTTAACGGGTCATTTTCTGATAACATGGTACTCTTATTTATGACTGGAAATTTTAAGAAGATAATATAAGGGTAAAATGAATGACTTAACAGTTCGCGTGAAAGTAATTTCAAAGAAAAATGACTTGCACCATTTTCTTTTTTAAAAATAATGATTTCATAATGATGTTGTTGGATAGACTACTATGAGTCTCATTTATCAAGTATGAAAACGTGAGGATGATTTATATCTTGCAATAAATCAGTAGTGGTTGCCACTATTTAAGGTATTCAAATGAAAATTATATATATAAAAAAAGTTAATGGTGGTTTTTTGAGAATGTTAGAGTTATAATCCATGCGCGGTACCATGTGGATGACGGTAGGGCAACCTATAAGGGAAACTCCATATAGGTTCTTCGAGCTCCAGGTTTATTTATCTGGGAGTATCTATTATTGCATCTTCTAGTATGTCTACATAAATCTCTTGAGGATCTACCTAATTCATGAAATCTCGAAAGGCGTACTCCATATTAGTTGTTTTTAATTTCATTTTTCTTTTTAAGTTAATTGCCGTCTCTTTTAACATGGCATTCTCTATTCCACCATTTGCATTCGCTTCTCTTTTATCTATCATTTATTTATCTTTTATTTTTCAATGTGCGTTTAATTTTATGCCCGTGATATCATTATTTCCTATTATGAGTTTTCTTTTAATTCTTATTGAATGTAATTCCTTCTCGTTTATATTTCATTCGGTTCTCTTTTATATTTGATTTCTTATTTTTTATTTTTAGTTTTTTTTAATTTTTTTTAATTTTTAATTCTCAATTACTTTTAAAAGTTATCCCATTAAACTCTTTTATTCACTTCATTCTATTTTATATTTTTTTTTGTCGTTATTCTGAATATCCAATTTAATTTTCTATTTTCTTTGTTCATTTCCCATCGTTCATTAATTTCCAATTAATATCAAGGGGGTCACTTCAATTCACTGCATGCACTCATGAGCCAGAGATTGGTGCAAACGTCGTTCTCCCTCCAAGAACGTGCTAGCCCATATTCTTTTTTAATATGGTACTGAGTTCTCCACTGTACAGTGCAAAAACGGCGTCGCTCGAGTGTTTTTCCGCTCTACCTCGCTTTGGCGCCACCTTCCTGTAGGTCGCTCCTCTCCCGCGAGTGTCTGCTTCGCTTTCCACAACATTTCCTGTAGGTCGTCGTGATTGCGTCGTGTCGAGTTGCGAGGGAGGTTTAGGGCAATTGAGAGTGCTTCGCAGCTTCAGGGTGCTTCATTCATTCGTGGTCGGGGAGGTTTAGGGCGAGATTCGAGGTGTTTGGTATGCGAGTGAGAGCTTTCTTTTAGGTCGCATTTGAGAGGTCTGAGTTTGGGAGGGAGAGCTTTTGGATCGGGGGGGCGGACGAGTGGTTTTTCAGATCGTCGGAGCGTGCGTTGGGAAAGAAGACGAAGCAGCGGACGAGTGGTTTTTCACCTGCGAGTGCATTCACAGGTACATTTTTCCTCCACATTCTTAATCGAATCGGGTCTGTTTCCCGTGCAATGTGGCAATTTTTTACCTTCATTGGTTCTGTTGCTGCAAAATGTTGTAGATAGTATGTTCCGCCCCAGTGGATTCTATTCCGCCGGATGAGGGCGACGGGTCTTGTAGACGTCGTTCAAGTGCATGAAACTCTCGTCAATTTAAATTCTATCGTAGCCTCTGTCCTCCATGACTTCAGTATGTGCATGCTTCGGACATTGCTCGACCAAGGGCTTATTTGTCATTCTCAATCTTAATCGAAAATTTGTCATCCCGTGCATCGTGCCATCGCCGTGCAGAGTTTGCAGGCAGGCTATGGCAGGAGTTCATCTAGAGGCCCGGGGACGCAAGAATCTGGGCAGGACCCGTAAGTTTTTTTCTTAATCTCAAATTCTTGTGCTTAGTGACATTTTTCCTTTATCACATCTCGAAATGCCTACGTCCCAGTCCGGCTTAAAATCAGCTCCACCTCTTATATACTGTAAACACTAAGGTTTGAACATAAACTGTACGGAACTGAAAACATCTTCCAACAAAATAAACTGTACGGACCACTGTAAATAACTTCAGTGATATCCGTTGATGCGATAATAATGTCTTTGGTCCATCGGGGGATCTCTCGATGCGTCAGTATCCCTTTCCACTCTTCCGGAACGGCATCATGCCATCGGGGGATCTCCCGATGACCACTCTGCCACATAACCTTGGTCCATCGGGGATCTCTCGATGCGTCAGTATCCCTTTCCACTCTTCCGGAACGGCATGCCATCGGGGGATCTCCCGATGACCACTCTGCACATAACCTTGGTCCATCGGGGGGATCCTCGATGCGTCAGTATCCCTTTCCACTCTCTCGGAACGGCATGCCATCGGGGGGATCTCCGATGACCAATTTCACTTGAAATTACCATTGATGCATCACTATCCCCTTACCAGTCTTGTCGGGACGGCAAGCCATCGGGGGATCTCCGATGACCACTCTTGCACATGTCCTTGGTCCATCGGGGGATCTCTCGATGTCTTCGAATCCCCTTCCCACTCCTGTGGGTATGGCAGAACATCGGGGGATCTCTCGATGACCCACTCAGTACAAACCATATTAATAAAACATAAACTTATAACCAGGTAAGCTCACCGAGGACAATGAACTGTATGGACCGCGCTATTTTGATTAGGTGTCATACCGTTGGTCCCTCGGGGGATCCCTCGCTGTGTTGGTATCCCAGCCTGACCCCGTAGGTATGGCAGAACATCGGGGGATCTCCCGATGACCTTAGTGCCCTTTCGTGCCTCTGATATTCTCAATGGTACTGTGAGATCATTGTTTCTACAAATGTTAACTGCATTTGGAGCATGGGATTGACCAACAGTGATGTATGTCTGTTCTGCAGGAATGAACAGATAATGGAGCCACCACTGGACTTCAAGCCGTTAAGCTGTACCCCTTTGTCGATCAGTGGATCCATAGCTACAATCACGTCGGAGAATCAAATCGTGCGCAGTTTACGCTGCGATAAGAACGTCACCGAATGGGCCATGTCGTGGAAGGATACGGCAGCAGGCATGGCCGTCATGTCCCCCATCTCACCTGTGACGGGCGGATCCATTCCCCGATTGGATTGAACGTTCTCGAACTGAAGGGCCTTGATGTGGGGACAGCTATCATGGTGGTGGAGGAGAAGATGCCGAAGTCCGATCGGACTGTAACTTATGGACTGATCCTCGACCTCGGCAAGCTCAGCCTGAATCAGTGTGCATCCCTCACTGCCAAGGGCTTGATGTACCTGCCGGAGGATAAGGCGAAGTGGACTCCGGCACAAATTGAAAACCAGTGGAACCTAATTGACGAGGCGCGAAGTGAGGTTGAAGCTGCTGTCCTGTTCCATCGAAGACTCCGACTGCGACTACTACGAAGACGGGGGCACAAAAAGGAAATTCCTTGATCAATGACGGGGAAACTGCGGTGCCGGACACAGGGAAGGGCAAGAAGGGAAAGGGTGATGACAAGCTCACTCTACAGCAGTGTGTGACAATGTCAGCTTCGGATATTGAGAAGCTGGACAAGACCAAGCAGACGGAGATGAAGAACCTGTACAGCGAGGGCGTTTGAACCACTGTACAAGTGGGGCCACGAGAGGCTCAAGGATGAGAATGATGCGCCAATAACTGTGCACTTCTCAAAGCTGCACAGGGCCCCTCCAGGTTCAATCGTCTACGAGGACTTGTTCCGGACAGGCTAAAAGCCTTGACGAACCAGGCGCGATCGCTCCGAGGTACAGTGGAACAGATAGAGAAATCACTGTACTTCCCCTGAAGAAGGGACCTTATGGACCGGATAAAAAAGTAGAGTTTTCAGTAAACCCCAGAGAAGAATCAGATCAACAGCTCCACTCCATTCTTCATCATTGGGGGCCAGCATACGGTTCAGTGTTACCGAGATCTCGTTGAGAGTGGGGAAATTGCTGGGGCTGACAAAGACAAGGCGTCTAAGTTCTCAATCATCCCAGTGTGGGCACCCAAGCCTGAGCACATCAAGCTCATGCTCCTCTCACGGGTCTTGAACCAGGATATGGCCGGGCCACAGAAGGAGCACACATTCATGATGCAGGTGCTCCACGCCAGAATCAAGTGGAAAGAGTTGAAGTGCCCGATGCCAGCCTTACAGGGACGGCAGCACCCTATAGAGTTTCTGGTAAGTCTGTATTCCCCTCCTCATCGAGAGATCCCCCGATGATCTTAGTTGTATATCTGTATATATGTATCAAAGTCATCGAGAGATCCCCCGATGATCCGAGTTGTAGAAATGTCCGTGGCCCCTTAGAGTATTCCTCGTACTTCCCATCATCGGGCGATCCCCCGATGGCAACTTCCTGTGTCGGAGAGCTCTACTAACCCTCCCCCGACGTGTGGTACGCAGCAATTCACTCAAGCTCTGGCATCGATCTTCACAAACGTGAAGGAATCAGAGCTACGGGACTGCAAGATACCGCTACTGTTTCTTGAAGACGATACGGCGGTTGACCGGTGGGTGGAGATTGAGAAACAGTACATGAAGGGGAAGCTCCCAGATGCGCAAGGGAATGTGCAGACGAACTATGACCTCAAGCGGAAGCCATTTGTCCAGAACGATTTGAAACCACTATACGGCCTGCGCTCAGAGGATATCCATCACCTTGCTGACCTCGTGGAGAAGAAAGAAATATCTGTGAAGGGATCGAAGGCCACCAAAGGTGATAAAGTGGCGAGATTACCGTCCCTTCAAACAGCAGGGAATAGGGAACGGCTGATCAGATGTATGAAGAACGAGTTGATGAACACCTATATGGGTTGGGAGCTTCCAAGCCGTAAGAGCACATACGTAATGTATCCTGCACATGAATGGGACGTGTTTGCCGACCAGAAGAACATCACTCGCGCGGAGCTGGAGAGCTGGCTCGATAAGGCGTATGCAACGGCTTCGGGGAAGAAGTGGCTGGACGACCGAAACAGGAACCTCAACAAGACCTGTGATCCTGAGGACGTGCCTGACTTCGTTAAGGTGATGTGGGACGCTCACAACATGGTACAAGAGCAAGCAAGTCACTTATCGCACATCCAGAAGGGGTTCGATCAGAAGTACAAGTGCGTGCTTACGGACCGGAGTAGGCCCGAGATTTCTGTTATTTTGCGAAGTGAAGAAGTGTATAGTTGGAGAGGAGGGGCAAAACCACACATATTCATGTACTTCGGGTTTGATGCGATCGCTGACATGCCAGTGAAAGCTCAGGTGCTACAGGAGAACGTCCTGTCTCGGATATTCGATCCTCTATTGGGGCAGGAAATTAACAGCACGCAGGTCTTTGTTCGCTCAGGAGCAGTTGTCTTCACAGATGCGGCGGGATTCCATGCGACACTACTGCACATCGAGACGCGCACGAGGACAGCGAAGAGGAGGTTGTGGAACTGGCATGTCGTCCACTACGTCCCTTCCCGCGAGGACGGATTTCCCGAACCGGAGCTGGGTTCTTCATACGTTGTCTACATGATTTTCTGCTTCGCTTATTCGCCAACACAGTCTCCGAAGGAATGCTTCGGGGATTTCTTTGCGGGCAAGAGGCCATTCGACGCAGTGTACCTGGCCAAAGACATTACGGAAACCATCCAGCAATGGAGACGACCTGGTCGACCAACGATTAAGGTGGCCGCCCTTTCTACTATCTTTCAGCAGCACATTAAAGATAACATGGTGCTCGTAAACGTCAACGGCGGGGCTCACTTCACCCTCCTTGGACTTGTAAGTACTCTGTCTGCACCCTCCGAATGTTGAAGTCATATTAGATATTTCTCTTTCACTCACTCGAATGCTTCCACTTTAGTTCATACTTGTGCGAATACACTGTTGTTCTTGAGGCTTATTATGCAGATGTCCTCCACTTATAGTACTCACGATATATGCACTCGTTCACTCACGTATATAGAATCTAAGTCAGAAGTCCTTCTCTGTTCTCAGCCTCAGTGTTTTCGGATATGTCCTCACGGATACAAGATTTATCGGGGGATCCCTCGATGGACGGATAACGTCTTAAAAGTCTAGGCTTAAGGGGTTCTCAAATCATCGAGGGATCCCCCGTTAAATCATGCACTTCTGTCCACATTTCCCGGCACCTCTGATCCCTTACGCAATGAAATTGAAAGTGACATTTGGTTACAGTCTGCTGTTCGCATTTTATACATGTTCTTATCGCCTGCATGTCTACAGGAAAACGAAGCCATGGTCCTCGAAGTTGTCTTCTGTGACGATGATGAGAAACACGCGAAGAAGACGTCGAAGCAGATATGGGACATACTTTACAAGGAGGCAGTTGACCCAGATGAATTGGTATACGATGATGCTGGTGACGATGGTGATGATGAGGCAGGCGGCGGAGAGGGTGATAATGAAGATGGTGTGCCTGCTGATGAAGATGCCCGCGAGCAATCGCCGCCTGGTGATTCCGAATCCAACTCTGACGAGGAGGAGACGGCTTGCACCTCGGTAGGTTCTTGAGCTTAGGCAGGCTTCCCTAATTTGGGTTTCCATGTTGTTTTATCAAGTGGCGAAATCTAGCATGATTACTACCCTCGTGTAGGGGTTCTGTAAGAAACTGTACCATTCTGTAAGCATCATAAATTGCATACCATTATGGAAAATGAGGAATTTATATTTCTGGAAAACGCTATTCCTCATCCGACCAATTATTTCATTCCATGTAACATCCCCCTCACGACTAAATTCCCTACTCTTGTGAGCAAGGCACCTCTCTTTTGTTTGCTTAGCACTGCACCTCGGGTTAACTTCCAAGGCATTGTAGTATTCCTGTACCATATACTCGAACCCAATTTCTACTCCACTGCAGCTTTTCTTACCGCTAATGGTGACCTGCGCTCATATTGCAGGGACTGCTGAACTCCGCGCGCATTTCTGGTGGAGCTGCGCCGAGGGATCACACCGTTGACGATTCTCACGTGGGGGAGTCCTTGACGCCACGAAGCGATGTTGCCACCGTGTCGGGAAACACGACGGACGTAGCTCGGTCGCTGCTGGATATGAGGATATTACCTGTGGATCACCAGACTCAGACTACGGAACCTGAAGGTGGCGCAGAAGACGTGGGAGAGGGTGCTTACGGGCTGGATGACTTGGACTTTAATGTCCAGAACTTCGCTGCGGTTCCGCGAACGAATGAATCCGCACCAGCAGGAGAGGAGGACGCGGGAGTTCACAGGGATTCGGAGGGGACGGATAGGGATGCTGTGGACCCGGGAAGGATTTCTCCTCCTCAAGAGCAGGAGACGGAGGGAGGAGTAGCTGATAGTCAGCATGAACCGTGCATCCCACCATCGGGAGATATCCCGATGACAGAAGGCAGTGCACCAATTCCAAACCAACACCCCCCCGTACCTGAGGAGTGCGGTCCTCAGAGTTCGCTGTCCGTCACTCCTTATGTGATCCCATGCAGCCCCCCGCCTCCTCTCCCATCCAGCCCCCCGCCTCCTCTCCCACGGATTACATCTCCCGGGGTGACTCATCAGTCTCCCCCCGTGGCTCCTGACATGAACGAAGATGTTGTTGACGACACTCTGAAGGATTTAGACGCGTTCAGCCCGGAGAAGACGTCGTGCGACGCGGAAGCCCCGGTGTTCGACGATGTGAAGGAATGTGACGAGGTCAAAGACAACGACGCGGAAGTGGAGGAGCTAAACTCGGATTTATATGAAGGGCTCCCAGACAACGCACCTACGGAGGTATCCACTGAGGTAGATGTAGTCGAGGTGGAGAAATCTAAGGACACAGATCGTGAATGTCGCTCACTTGTGCTGGAGAAGCGTTTGCAACGATCCCTTCCGCCGGAACTTCCGTCGGGAACAACATCCGGTCCCCCGGCCACACGAGGAAAGGGTAAGTCTGGGCCTAGCACCGGAACGGGGGTCAAGGGGAAGGGAAAAGGTTCCGGTGCTGAGAGAGAGCCTAAGGGAAAAAGCACTCCAGCAGGAGCTCGTGCTAGTCTGGACGAACAGGTAAGGGATCACATATCCCAGCGAGGGAATTACACCCCACCCTCTCGCAAGGCTAAGCATCTTGAAGCAGTTAGACAGGCTCACGAGTTCGTTTACAAGGACTATAATGATAAAATCCCATTTACTAATGACTTTGAAAAAAAACCTTTACCAGATTCCGACGTCTAAAACGGTTGGCATTTTATCGGAAGCCGAAGATCCGAATTTGGACGACAGTGCGAAAGGTATCTAGTCGGACTCTAATTGTAGGACTGATAGTTCTAATGTCCTCAGATTGGGCATTTGTAGAACGTGTAGTGTCTCCTGTAGATGCTTGAGGAATTCAGTAAACATGTGCATCGAGGGATCTCCCGATGCTTGGATCTACTATGACATTTTTTCAGTGGACATCTATATCGAGGGATCTCCCGATGCTGAATGTTGATCACACCTGTTCACAGTGGACATCTATATCGAGGGATCTCCCGATGCTCAATGTTGATCACACTTCTTTACAGTGGACATCTTTATCGAGGGATCTCCCGATGCTAAATTCTGATGAGATTTTTTTTGGTTGCATTTTCCAGGGCCCCCTCTCCCATCCTCCGTTCCAGCAAAGGTGATCGGAAAGGTACCCGGTCGAAGGTATTCGGTTGTACTAGACTTAAACGGGGTTCTCGTTCACCGTGGGATTTTTGTCAAGGGAAAAAAGCGCCCTATAATGCTCAGACCTGGATGCCAGGAATTCCTGAACTGGCTTCATACTCAGGCAACGGTAGCCTTTTGGACCAGCATCGCGCCTAGGAATATACCTGAAACTCTTCCTGTTGTTCTTCAGGGCACCTCCTTACAGCTGCCAGATGTGCAGGTTCTTAGCCAGAACGAATGCACACGTTCGTCATACGTGGAGTCGTCAAAACCAGACAAGCCGTTCTTTCTAAAGGATCTCCGTGTCTTTGCTAAGTTGCTGGTATTGGAGTCCGTTGAGAAAGTCCTACTAGTGGATGATAGTCCACAGAAGAACCTTCTCAACGACCCTCATAACGCTGTCCACCCCCCAACCTGGTCCGGGGATGGTGCTGATAGGTTTCTTACGATGACACTGAAACCGTGGCTGGAGGGTCTATTCAGCTCAGGGGAAGCTGTCCCAGAGTATGTGAAACGGGCCCCGCTTCCGTTCGGTCAGTTCCCCATGGACCGGTCGTCGGACTTGGCACTGAAGATATTGAGGGCGGTGTAGCTTAGTACAAATGACTCTGGATTTTGGAACACTCATTTTATTCACAGTTCTTTATTGTCAATACATACATTCTCTCACATGACCATGTAATGAAGCGAAGATTGTAGTTTAGTGCAAATGACTTTGGATTATGGAACACTCATTTTATTCAGAGTTCTTCATTGTCAACACATACATTCTCTCACATGACCATGTAATGAAGCTGTAGCTCCCTCATGTTTGATAGCAGAATGAAAGTAACCGAGTTCCTGAAAATTTGCATTTGTCTTACTGAACGCAATGGAGTTCTGGAACTTTGAATGGATCTTTGAATTTGTTTTGTTTTAAATTCGCTTTGCTGTGGTAATACTCTTTCAAGACATGGTCTGACCACCTCTGTGTGCCATGGCGTTGGGAGGCGCCATCGAGATATCCCCCGATGAACTATGTTAGCGAATTCGTCATTTACAAACATCGAGAGATCCCTCGATGTTTAGTCTCAGATGTAGAAATGTCCTGATGTTTTTATTTCAACTGTGCAGAAGGCGATAGTTCTCTCGGTTAATGGCGTCCTGTGCTTCGAGGATTATAAAGGATTCAGCCCGCCGTTGCTGGACTTAGGGAATGTCATTTGCCGTCCTGGAATTCGACCGTTCTTTCGAAAGCTTCTTGAAGACTTCCATGTCGGAATATGGTCATGTATGCCCCCATCCCGCTTGGACCTTGTCTTAGCGCATCTGCTTCCACTGGAGCTTAGATCGCAGTTAATTTTTGTGTATGGTCAAGACAAGTGTGTTCGACAGAAGCCTTATCCATTCTTCCAGAAGTTCCTGCAACGACTTCGTATGGATAAAAAAACTCGCAGGTTTTGCAAACCGGGTAAAGTTCTCATGGTAGATGACTGTGAATGGAAGAATGTAATGAATGGAAATCATTCCTGCTATTTCCCGACTCCTTGGAAGGGTGAAATGCACCTACCTAATCCGCGAAACGTCATACCAGACGTCGGCACAGCCTTACTTCCATTCATTATGGATTTGGTTCATTATGACTCCGTTACTGAGTTCCTTCAGAAAACTCCCATGGATGGGGAATTGTGTAGGAGATCACTTAGGCAATGGTACACCAGTAGAGTAGAACAATAGACAGTACATGCAGTGAGTTGGTTACAATCCAGTGGCCTTGTGTACCACGATGTATTAGTGGTAATAATATGGCACCGTCCATTCGAATGACTTTCATGACAATACCTCATATTCATGTAACTTGTTTTTGTAATGTAAATGACTATTTCACCATCATCGATCTATGTGTATTATTTGTAATGTTATATTACTTAGTTTGTCCATACCATTTCACTCATGCAATTGTGAGATGGCTGTTGTTCTTCCGGAAGACACCTATAACGGGAAATCTCCTGATCCATGGTTTTGCAAAACACACATTATTCATTACATTACTTTGTCCATACATTTGTTGCCACCGGAACAGCACTATATCGGAAGATCTCCTGATCCATGGACTTGCAAATCATACAATGTTCTATACATTACTTAGTCCACACATTTCCCTCGTCTTGGAACAACTCTATATCGGAAGATCTCCTGATCCAATCATTCAAATAATTCACTATTCATAACAGTAGGGCATGGTTTTACTAAGCCCCTTTCATTTTCCTTGGCTTTTTCTGGACGATCTACAGTCCATAACTCAATGAATAGTCCAGAAATAGTTAAATATGGCATTCTAGTGAAATGTTCACTTTCCAAGGATTATTTTCTCTACTATAAAAAAAACTCTCCCATGCATGTGCTTTGGGCCTCATTCTTACTATATGGTTTTGATGTTTGTGATACATACTGAGGATTTCATTGATTTGGTATTACAATTATTTTTTATTTATTGTTTACACCAATTTATCTTTATATTCAAGACCAAGAAGAGCACCAAAATCAAAACCTGGATATAAAATCTTTAACAATATTGAATGAGATAATTATACAACTTTTTTAAACAATGATATTTTCATATAAACTTAAGAAGTGTATATGCGCTGATCTAGTCAACCTTTAGTATGTTCCATATGAACCTTATTTGTTATAAAACAAGATGTATTTCTGCGAGATACTTGTAACTTAGTAATATGTAGTGCTGTTTGAAGACTGGTTTTTGAGGGTTGTAGTAGTAGTGTTCAATGTGATGATGTACATCTTATGTGGATGTATGTCAAATTTGCTAATAAAATATATCATATATACATCAAGCCAAGAGTACATTTTTATCTCTACCATATTAGGTATAAAGGACTTTGCTACAAAGGCACTAATCATGCTCAAAAGGATATCAAATTCAAAAAGAAATGTTTGCATGAATTGATTTAATTTAAATTGTTTTTCTCATCTTTTTTAATGAAACTGCCAAATTGAAACACCAAAAAATTAAAAATTAGGTGAACTATCCAAAATTTGGATGAATATGTGGCTTCGATAAACAAATTTCAACCTTTAACTTCTAATAACTGAAATATCTAAATCATGACCATGGTTCTTTTGGTGAAAAGGGCATCAAGTTTGTAGAAGGTAGAAGATATAAATTTGGTTGATTCCAAGAAATATCTACTAAAATATGAGGATTTTCAAGTGTTGAATGCCTAATGTAAGTGGATGATGAAGAAGATGGAGGAATATTATTCCATCTTGGAATGTAATCACGGGGTTTTCTCAAAGAAGTATGAGGAATGTCATTTCTATATGAAGTCAAAATATCATTGTTTCCAATGTTCGATGGCAAATGATGCCACAAGAATACATCAAATAGAATACGTCTTACGACAACCTCAGCACACGACGCTACAACTATGTCGCAGATTTATGTAAATTAATCCAACTCTGGCCGATGCTTCGATAGTTCGAAATCTTTTTAACCCTTTAGTGCCCAGGGAACCATAATGTGGTTGCGAAACTCAGTTGGAGATGAATATCTTGAAATCCGAAATGAATTTGCTCTTGATTATACATGTTCAGATTTACGTTCTTCTGAGGGGCTCACAATGCAACAATCAGATCTCAATTTGGAGTAGTGTAGAGGGTCCAAATCGATAAGAATACATCACTGTAGCAATATACGGCAACAAAAAGAAAGGCGGACTTGAAGAAAATACGGAGATGAGAGTACAAAAGATAAGGGTCTTGGTGGGATGAACTTTGCTCATGAAGAAAGTTTTAGTCCATGAGTGGTTGTTTCCGTTGACATTGTAAATGTAGATGGATGATTCTCTAGAAAAAGAAGTGATGTGTCATTGGAGTAAGGCTAAAGATGATTGCCATAACGATACACATCCTTGTCGATACGGTATTACAGTAATATTGTACATGTAGTGTACTTAGAGGAAAATACAGTAGATTTGAGGTTTTTTATTTACTTTTTTTCTTTTATGCCTACATTCTAATTCTTCAACCGTTGTGGATTGCATTACATTTGAGTCATGTCAATGAGGCCTAGTGTACAAAAAACATGCTAAACCGTATTCCATTCTCATGCCTAAACCTTAAAAATCCTCTAAATCTTTTACTAATTTTGCACATATATATTTTTTATTTATCCTAAAGATGTTAACATGGGACATAGCTGAACCGCTCTTTTACTAAATTTAGAAATTTATTCCGAGATTTATGGGGTTCCAAACTTACACCCCCTGAAAAATTACACAAAACTGCAATTTAACTGTCCTCCATATACGGATTATATACTTCAAGTTCCTACGGTTGGATTAGGTCTATGTTTTACCCATAGTATTCTACTTACCTTAGCTACAATACTATACGGTTAGATACAGAGTAGTACAAACCTATTTTCTTTTATTCCAATGATAGCTCAGAAAACGAGAAAAAAAAGAGTTGCTGGAAAAAAACCCTGGGCACTAAAGGGTTAAGTTTCCTCATGAATTCACCAATGCCCAAAACCTCTACGGCGCCTTTGAAAACAGCAAAATCCGTATAGCAACATCCCAATCATGTTGTCCTAAAACAGTATCATTCAAAGCTCCTGCTCAAATGACACCAAGTTTCTGTGTCATCTGGGAAGCTACAGTAACCCATGTTTCCACCTGAGCTTGCATGTCCTCACCTTCGAGGGTTTCCAACCGGACTGATGAACCCACTCTGCACTTGTGGGTCCTGTGCTCTCAATCAGTAGCTTAATTCATTGATCCTCCCCATCTCAAGGTACCTCCACAGCTCAGGATGTGAGCAGTTGTGGCTGTAGAATATATTAGATGCTCGTGGAGGACACATCGGTCGAAAGCTTGGGTGATCAGCGGACAGCCTGCGCAAGGGATCACTTTCACAATGACCAAGCTCATGTTCTCGTTATGGCGGTCGCAACTGGCTATGCACGACACTTTGAATTTGGATTGACCTGTTCTCCAGGTCTGCTCTTTGCAGTATTGATCTGTGTACGGTACAAAGACATCTAGTATATGATGCTGTCAGACTAGAGTTGCTGTTACTGCCGATTCACATGGCCGGTGAGAATGAAATCTCTAGTAGCAGACCCCTAGTTTCTTCTGCGGATTTCTAGTGGTAATTTTGAGAAGGGTGGTGCCCAGTTTCTGGAATATCTTGCAGATGTGATACCGAACGAAGCACGTTCCCTTAGGAGTGACAGGATTGTGGTGTGTTTCGATTCATCGACTTGCCGTGCTCCGTTCCTGTTGTGTTTGCAGCTTCGGCTTCTCCTTCTGTCCACTCCTCGAACAGATCGCTTTCGTCTTACCTGGGATTGCCACAACTTCTGGTGTTCTAGGGGTTCAGATGGGCATCTTCTAATCCTCGGACTTGATCCGTCGATTGGACTTTGTCGGTGTCGGTATCTGTAGATTGTGAGTTCTGCTGGTATTTTGGAGGTATTTGCTCTAGTGAGTGAGCATAGTGGAGGATGAGTTGAGTGTTCCTCGTTATACTCACGAAGGGCGTTTGACCGAGTCCGTCTTGGCCTGGAGTCGGCACAGTATGTTCGTCCTTGCAGTTGGGTAAAGTTGCCATGGCTGGTGATACCTTGATGAAGTTCACGTCGATGCCCGATTTCAGGTTTCAATTGTACAACACCATCTGGTACGTTTGATAGCTCTGTAGAACGATTTTTAGTTGCAACTATGGTAGTGCGTTTTCAGTGATGGGATTATTTTATGAAGGAGAGTGTTGGATCAAGAGGTACCGGTACTTTCATTCAGATAGTGATTGACATCTATCGGTGCGGTCACAGATTAAGCTCACGAAGAGAATTTTCCAGAGCAGGTGGCAGGTATGGTATGTCCTCTGATTACCCAACTATACACCCTAGTCGGGATTTGGTGTAAACTTCTTTCATTTTTTGGGTGTTGCTCTTTTGGTGATAGTAAGGTTTTTTACTTGGGCTCCCGACTTGCATGCATTTTGGTGATGATTCCATATCAACATCTTCTGTTTTACAAGTTAAGATTGTGAGGTTCGGGCTTCTCAAAGTCTTTTTCTGATTTTCGGACGCTTACTTGGCAGTTTTCTTTGGAAGTACGAATCCTTTTGTTTTCCGACATGAGTTGTGGAAACAAGACGATGATTGTTATAAATACTTTGGTGTCATTCTCTTAAGCCCATGGGTATGATCAGGTTGTGAGCCTCGCAATGGACCAATAACTGTTCAGTTTAGCGAGGCATCCTTGGACAAGTCAGTGCGCTTAACAAAATGCTCGTCTGATTGGGAGGGTGTGACTTTGAGTGGCATTTAGTCGACTCTTAGATCGTCCTGACAAGTATTCAGGCAGTTCGAATTTCTCAAAGATTTTTTGGGAGGGTTTACTTGTGTTCACCTTCTGTGGAATAGGTGCTGGTGAATACTTTGTGCGCTAACGCATCCCTAGATTGCGCAATGAGAACGACGAATCACTTGATTCTTGCCAGCCCGCATCACTTGGTTGTCTAGTAACTCTTTGTTCCTACATGTGCCTTGGGGATTAGACGCAGAGGGGCACCGTGGAAATATGCTGCGAGGAAATTATGTTATGAGTCGTGAGATTTAGATTTTCAAGGATTGGGGTGTTTTCCAGGTATTGCAGGGTGGATGCTGGATTTTTTCTCCGCCGATGATTATAATGTGCTCGACAATCCATTAATCATGTTCGAGCTCAAGTACTCACGGGGTATGTACACCAACGGTACAATTATGAGTTATGCTGGGACCTAGAACCTCGTACAAGGAGCTTGAAACATGAGGTCGAGGCTGGCATATCTTACAAGCACATGATCTGAAAGGGATAATACATATGCTCTTGATAAGAGGTTTCAGTTGAATCTCCTGTCGGAGCACACGCAGAGTGATGAGGACCTGCAACTTTGCTAGACGAGCATCTTGTATCTCCAGACTCAGGAGGTGAAGGGTGATGCGTATAGAGAAGAAGCAAGTCGACGTTATTTGTGAGTGATTGGACTATTCGCACATCCTTGTCATTGATCATGTGTGTTATGCTGGTAAGAGTAGCTCATGACCTGAAGGATGATGGGATACAAAGAGGGCAACGGGAATGGCTTGTGTGGGGGCGGAAGATTCAAAATCTGGTATTTTTTGTCAGTATTGTTGTCTCATTTCTCTGTTCTTCCAATTATTGTTGCCATTTCAGTTCGTCGCTAGTGGCAGTGTGACGGAAGCTATGGAGAGTGATGTTAGACCCGCCAAGAGATTACGTACATCTGAAGGTATGGAGATCAAGAGAGTGCTACCCGTGCACAGCTTTCCTTTTTGACTTTTTCAAGTACTATAATCTACAGCTCCAGGTTTTTTTTATTGTAATTGCTAATGATCATTGAAGCTAAATACAGTAATGTGCCAATGAATCTAATTACTTGATGTTGTGCAGATGAATTTGGAAACTATGATGTTTTCATTAGTCATCGAGGCCCGGACACAAAGACTGGTTTTGTTGGCTTTCTATACGAAGGCTTCACAGGTACCGGGTTGAGACCATTTCTAGATTGCAAATCTATTGACAAAGGTCAAGACTCTTGGACATGCATAGAACATGCCATCAAGACAACACCCATTGCTGTAGTCATATTTTCAGAGAGT
The DNA here is from genome assembly GCA_014871385.1 of Ceratodon purpureus. Classification (NCBI taxonomy): domain Eukaryota; kingdom Viridiplantae; phylum Streptophyta; class Bryopsida; order Pseudoditrichales; family Ditrichaceae; genus Ceratodon; species Ceratodon purpureus. The sequence goes on along the minus strand of CM026422.1, from coordinate 16,841,704 downwards.
TTTGCACTGTCCGAGTGGTGTCTGAAAGAGCTACATCTGATGTTGGAGACTCCTGGCATCAAGATCCTCCCAGTATTCTACAAAGTTCGACCATGTGAAGTGAATTTTCCTGAGAAGGGTCCATTAGCCGCTGGGTTTGATAAGTTGAAACAGAGGCACGATGCCACTCTCATCAACCAATGGAGGGAGGATTTAAAAAGAGCCTCAAAGCTGAATGGCTGGGAGCATTCAGAAGCGAAACAAAGGTAAGATTGTAGTATCATTTTTACACACAATAAATTTGAAGGTCTTTTCCTTTTTGATTTGCTGTTACAATTGGAATTTGATTGTATTGTTTTGTTTTCTGCAGGTTGGAAATAGACTTGGTGAAGGAGGTTGTTGAAAAGATATTTGAATATGCCAACAAGGCACTTCCTGTGGATGTGGGTGAACATGTGATTGGGGTGGATCAAGTAGCCTGTAAAATCATTCAAGAACTTGATCAAAACAAGAGAGTGTTATTATTGGGATTGTGGGGGATGGGAGGAATTGGGAAGTCAACCTTGGCAAGAGAATTATATAATTCTTTGAGGACAAGGTTTACATCAAGTTGTTATATTGAAGATGTGACAGACAAGGTTGCTCAAGGTGGCATAGTCAAAGTTCAAAACTGCATTATGAAGAACCTTTGTCACGACAACTCAAATAGTATTGAAGACAAATCTGAGGGGAAGGTTATTCTAGAGGAAAGGTTAAGCAAGACAAAGTTTCTTTTGGTCTTGGATGATGTTCGTGACAATGATGAGATGGAGTATTGGATATCCCGCAAAATGTTGGTGGGAGGCAGCATTTGTATAGTCACATCCCGAAATAGGCGAGTTTTTGAGACGTCAAGCTCATTTGATACAACTCATGAAGTGTATATTCACAATGTTCAAAGGTTGGGAAGTCTTGATTCGAAACAAGTATTTGCATCTTATGTGTTTGGAGGTGTTTCCAAAATAAAACAAGGATGTTATGAGTTGGTGTCGAGAATAAGTGAGGCATGTGGTGGAGTTCCATTAGTGCTAAAGGTTTGTGGAAATCTTTTGAAGAACGAGGAAGATGTGGAGATTTGGGAAGATGTGTTGAAGAAGTTGGAAAGTGGCACGATCATGGATGAAGAAAAGATATTCAAGTGTCTTCGGATTAGTTATGATTCTCTTGAACGACTTCATAAAGAGATGTTTCTAGATATAGCATGTGCACTGCTTGGACAACCTAAAGATTGGGCTATACGAGTTTGGAGATCTCATGGATGGTCAGCTCCATTGGGTGTTCGAAGCCTTGTTGAGAAAGCGTTGGTGATAGTGGATGGGAATGGTTGTTTTAGCATGCATGACCACTTGAGGGACATGGGACGTGAGATTGCTATGAAAGAAAGAGCATGTCAGCCGGGATTTGTAAGACGCCTGTGGATGCCTGAATCCTTGAAGTTAGTGGAGGGTGGTAAGGTATGTCTTCAAATACAAAACCCCTAATATTTCTAAAGACAAACTAAGTTATCATAAATTTTAGCAACCAGTTGGAAAAGAGGATTTTAGGAATCCACGGGCCCAAGAATCTCTATTTTTAGATAATTTCCAGGATAGTGATCTATTCTCAGGAATTGGTATGATCTTAGGATGTGATATGGTTGTTCTGATTACAGTTCTGCATAGATTGTGAAGTTTCTGTATGTGCACTTTGGTGCTGATCAGAAGACATTTTGAAACACTGAATTGATCTAACTCAGGATTTGTTCATATTCTGAACGTGCAGGAATTGTGTAACTCGCTCCAGACTTTGGTCATCTCCAACAATTTTAATCCTGATATTACCCTCAACTCTTCCGACCTGAAAGGCCTGCGCATATTATTGCTCTCTTGCTTACCTGCAAACGTGTTGTTGACCCTTCCCGAGAACTTGAGCTGGTTTGGTTGCTCGAAATCAGACCGTCGTGGTGTTGCTCCCAGGATACGTCAAATCAACAGGTTGGTGGTCTTGGATTTGAAATACTCAAACATTAGGACCTTGTGTGAGTCCATTGGTAATGCCAGGCACTTGGAAGTGCTGAATTTGAGTCAGGCTAGATATCTCTCTTCGCTACCAGATTCAATTGGGAGCCTTGGAAACCTGAAAACCCTGAGACTCGATTCTTCTGGAATTGAAAGCTTGCCAGAGTCCGTTGGAAGCCTGAGCTCGTTGGAATGTTTGGATATGTCCGGGTGCCGGAAACTCACTTCGCTACCAGACTCAATTGGGCACCTTGGGAGGATGAAGACCTTACGACTTGTTTCTTCTGGAATTGAAAGCTTGCCAGAGTCCTTTGGAAGCCTGAGCTCCTTGGAAAGTTTAGATATGTCCGGTTGTTTGGAACTCACCAAGCTACCAGACTCAATTGGGGCCCTTGGGAAGATGAAGACCTTACGACTTAATTTTTCTCGAATTGAAAGCTTGCCAGAGTCCTTTGGAAGCCTGAGCTCGTTGGAAAGTTTGAATCTGTCCGGGTGCGGGAAACTCACCAAGCTACCAGACTCAATTGGGGACCTTGGGAAGATGATGACCTTACGACTTGATTCTTCTGGAATTGAAAGCTTGCCAGAGTCCTTTGGAAGCCTGAGCTCGTTGGAAAGTTTGTATCTGTCCGGGTGCGGGAAACTCACCAAGGTACCAGACTCAATTGGGCACCTTGGGAAGATGAAGACCTTACGACTTGATCCTTCTGGTATTGAATGCTTGCCAGTGTCCTTTGGAAGCCTCAGCTCGTTGGAAAGTTTGGATATGTCTTGGTGTAAGAAACTCACCAAGCTACCAGAGTCAATTGGCGGTCTTAGAAAGTTGGAGACTCTAAATCTTGGTGATTCTGGAATTGAAAGCATGCCAGAGTCCTTTAGAAGTCTGAGCTCCTTGGAAAGTTTGGATATGTCCCGGTGTCGGAAACTCACCAAGCTACCAAACTCAATTGGGGACCTTGGGAAGATGAAGACCTTACGACTTGATTCTTCTGGAATTGAAACCTTGCCAGAGTCCTTTGGAAGCCTGAGCTCATTGGAAAGTTTGGATATGTTCAAGTGTAAGGAATTTAGCAAGCTACCAGACTCAATTGGGGACCTTGGGAAGATGAAGACCTTACGACTTGATTCTTCAGGAATTGAAAGCTTGCCAGAGTCCTTTGGAAGCCTGAGCTCCTTGGAAAGTTTGGATATGTCCATGTGCCAGAAACTCACCAAGCTACCAGACTCAATTGGGCACCTTGGGAAGATAAAGACCCTCACACTTGTTTCTTCTGGAATTGAAAGCTTGCCAGATTCCTTTGGAAGCCTGAGCTCCTTGGAAAGTTTGGATATGTCCCAGTGTAAGAAACTCACCAAGCTACCGAACTCAATTGAGCACCTTGGGAAGATGAAGACCTTACGACTTGATTCTTCAGGAATTGAAAGCTTGCCAGAGTCCTTTGGAAGCCTGAGCTCCTTGGAAAGTTTGGATATGTCCATGTGCCAGAAACTCACCAAGCTACCAGACTCAATTGGGCACCTTGGGAAGATAAAGACCCTCACACTTGTTTCTTCTGGAATTGAAAGCTTGCCAGATTCCTTTGGAAGCCTGAGCTCCTTGGAAAGTTTGGATATGTCCCAGTGTAAGAAACTCACCCAGCTACCATACTCAATTGAGCACCTTGGGAAGATGAAGACCTTACGACTTGATTCTTCTGGAATTGAAAGTTTGCCAGAGTCCTTTGGAAGCCTGAGCTCCTTGGAAAATTTGGATATGTCCCACTGTGAGAAACTCACCAAGCTACCAGACTCAATTGGGGGCCTTGGAAAGCTGAAAACCATACAACTTGATTCTTCTGGAATTGAAAGCTTGCCAGAGTTCTGCAAGAACGTCTTGGACGTCTTGGAAAGCTGAGGTATCTAGAACTTGTCGATTTCGGAATTGAAAGCTTGACGGAGTTCTTTCGAGTCTTAGCCCTCTAGAAGGATTGTGTATTTCCGGGTGTATGAGGCTAACCATACTCATTTGGGGTCTTGGGATTCTCGGGTCTTGGAAATTCGATGACCGCACAACTTTTTGATTTTGGAATAAATAGTTAGGATTTTGCGGAAGTCTGCCAGAGAGCGTAACATCTTTGAAGTGTGGTTTATAAGCGATTAGGAAGTGTGGATTGAGTATAAGGCTCTGCTAGTGCTACCAGATTTGTTGAGGCTTCTTAGATATTACGTTTTAATGAAATTTTAGAATCAGTATCTTGCTGGTGTCGTTTTAAGAGCTGGTTCACTTGTAAATGTTGAATCTGAATACATGTTGTGTGTTCGTTTATCTAATAGCTATACGTCCATCTTTACACGGCTTAAGAACTTGCAGATGTTAGATCTATCTGCTTATAGATCGTTCGAACATCGCATGCCGGCGATTGTGTCGTTAAACAGTAGCCTTGTCAACGTTTGGACGAACACTGTAGGGTAATCTGCAGAATTCATCTATCCACATGGTGAGAAACAAGGAGCTTCACACAGTCATGGAGGAATCTGACACTGAACCTTGCTGAACTGGTTTGAAGCTTTGAGAGTGTAATTGCTTTTGCATTCCTCGATACTCCAGGCATGGTGAACTCTCCGTCAACTAATCAGAGAGTATTTTAGAAGCAAACAATTGCAGCAGATTTCTCAGATTGTTTTCAAGGTAACCGTGACAAATTGGTGGAAATGTCATCTGGGAGAGAGGAATGGAGTTGGAGCAGCATTGTGAGCACAGTGTGACGAGGAGCAGGGGAGGAGTGAAGGAGAAATTGGATTTGCTAGAATTGAGCTGTAGAAGGAACTCGAAACTTGTGAAGGCCAAACATGCTTATAGAAGCGTAGCTATCCCTTAACCCTGTCAGAGAAAAACTCTACCTTTGATTGATGCACGCTGTGCAAACAAAGGGCAAGTTCACGCTCTCGCAGATGCCACACACACAGCTCCTCCTTGCCATCCCAATCTCTGAGCTCTCTCTTTCCCTCTCTCTCTTAACAAACTTCAATACTGCTCTTCCACGATTCTAAGTGTTTGTGTTGGTTTTTTCACTCTTTGTTGTTGCATCTGCTATATTGTGGAGCTTCACGCTCATGGTTCCTCGTGAGTGGATAGAGTCTGCACTCGTGTTGATGTGTGATGGTTTCTTCGTAGCAGACGCAAGCTCTTCTTCATCCTGCAAACTCTGAGCTAGTGTTTTCTTGAAGCTCTTTTTGGTGTGTTTCGTGCATTGCACCCTTTGTGCCCAAATACTTGTGACTACGTTTGAGGTGTGAAGGAGAAATCTTAGCCTGTACAAAGCCACGACACAGGTCCTTCCCAAAATCTTTCTTTCCAACAGACAAACATGTATCAACCAAAAAAATCATAGAATCGCATGAGCGGATCAAGGCATGCTAAGTCACACGTGGAAGATTTCTGAATCGGTTGACTTTATTATTACCGCCACCATGGGCGTCCTGCTCTAAAGACCTGCTTTTCACCTTCCCATGAAATTACGGAAGCTTGGAGACCGAGAGCACATACAGGCTCCAGCCCATGTTGATTTCGCCAATTCTCCACGACAATATTAAAAGACTCGTCATCTCCAATGCTACTCGCTGTGAGGAAGGGATCGATTTCAGGGGCCTTCATTCTTGCAACTACACCAGTCATGTAGACCGAGTCACCCACTAACGGTGCATCTAAAGCAGCAAATTGAGCACGTATCTGTAGAACAACCATTATAGGAAGCTGTTACAAAAAGGTTCTTGCTTCAATCTCAAGACGTGTAGAAAGGAGGGAGAAAGATGTTTACAATCATATATGCAAATGAAATTAACGAAGCGCCTTCAAATGGATAGCAAGAATTGAGGAAACGTTACCTGATGTGTCCGTCCTGTTAGAAGACTCACAGAGCACTCATAAGCATGTTCACCATGCTCCCAACCACAACGAGCAACACGGTACTGTGATAGTACTGCAGCACTTGGCCACTTCACCTGCTTACAACCTAAAATCTTCAGCTCACAGTTGGACCAGTCGGGATGTTCGTCTGAGCATGATAAATAAATAAAATCGTCAGGGTCACTTTAAATTAACAGGAAAATAAGATATTCTCATGCTAATTTCATTTGACGGAATGCCAAGGAAGATCCAGATTGCCAAATGTGGCCTTCAAAACACTCTCCCATCAAGGAACAAAAAGTACAATTCCATGATACTCGACATGTTGCTTTCAAGTGCAGAATCCAGATTGATAGTTTTTGCAATTTCAGTTCAACCTCTCCCTACAGGAAAGATAAACAGTCAACTGAACCAACAAATCTGAAAAGACCCTGCTTACAATTACTAATTATTCGGGGAGCATAACGGTCTGATCGCATGTAGTGAATGTGATGACCAGGAGTAACAGGTGCTGCTGCTAAAGCCGTGTACTCCTTCTTCACTTTCCTTTCCTGATGAGACACCCAAAACATAAAAGACTTTGCTTCAGAAGAACTTATGAAAACATCAACCAATATTAAAAGAGTCTGGGTACAAGAGTAGAGCAACTACCAATCCTCGTTACTACTTCAAGCCCAAATTGCCAAAGAACTGATATGTGTTTAGGCAGTGTGTGCATTCTACTTCAAAGTCTGAAAGATGCTCACAATTTGACAGTCCGGAAGTTTAGATGCTAACCCGTAGAAGCATATGGAAGTGGGATGAAAATGCCTTAGTCTTCGCGAAAACAACGCTGCACCAGACGTCCAAAACCTCAAGAGTTAAGAGTACGTAACATACTTTGACAAAAGCAGGATACTACTTCGCACTGGCATATAAAATCTGCAAAATATGTTTAAAAATTGTCATCAACTAATGTGCATGTATGTGCATGTACGTGCCTTCTGAGAAAACTCTTGTTTCCAATCAACAGCTATATGCATCCATATGAAGAACACTAACCATCCTTCAGTACATGTATCAATTTGGTGAGTGAGAATAAGTGGCTTCTTAAGCTTTAAGGCTCGGCTGACGTGGGTCGCACACATCTCTTCCAGATTGTCCACTGTGCCTCCAACCTACTCCGCAGGTGATAATACATGATAAGAATAAAGACATTTCAGTGCGGCAAGGCCCAAGTAGTCACCAGCTTTTCGAACGAAGATCTTGGGCATTATCAGCAAGCACGATCACCACATTATTACCTGCTACAACTAGTAGCTCACGAGACACAGTACCAGCAATGTGCTTGAACACTTACTGAGACACCAGCAGGCTTGTCCACAACCACAAAAGCATCAGTCTCGGCAATTATCCTAGATTTCCAGTCAACTTCATATACCCTGAATCATGAACACGACATATAAAATCCAATTACTTTATGAAGTTGCCACTCTTTAGCAGCCAAGCGTAAATAAACCACAAAGTGTGCACGATGCATGACAAACTAGAAATGAAAGCATCGGATTCAAGGGTAGGAATTGTGCAAATATTTTAAACCGATTGATTACAAAATTCAATTTAAAAAGTACTGAAAAGGAAAAACGAGATCATTTTGAGACAAAGGCACTGAACGTCATGGTAGGTGCAGAAATACCTAGGAAAGCGCTTAGGATGAACATGCACCCTCAAGTAAGTCTCGGATTCAACATATTCACTTGGAGTTGTAATTCTATGTACTTTCTGGGCCTCCCTCAATGTCTTCCCTTTCAATGACAGCCGCTCTTGCTTTCTGGATGAACGAAGCTTAAGCACTCTGTTATAAAGCTCAAGTTGTTCGGGTGTGGCAGAAGGTGGTGGTGTCGGGCATTCAAGGGCATAAAACACAGCTCCAAACCTTATAAGATCTGCCACATATCTACAACTGGATCTCATTAGAGTAGGCGTTTCAAAAACCAGACAACATCCAGAAGAATGCCTTCTGCTTGATCATGCTTCACCTGCAGCAGCACATTAGCAGATTAAGCTCAGTTGAAGTACTGCACTGGGATCATACATTTCGATGTCCTCTGCAATCAAATCCTTAAGTAAAGAAATCTTTGGAGGACCTCCAAGTTTATACTCGTATATCAGAGAATGACATCAACTATTTAAGTCACAGGAAGTTCTAATGGGACAGAGCTTACAAAGGTGGAAGCGAAAGCTCTTCACAAATGATATCCACAATATTTCCATTCTTCTCAATCAGCAAGTGCTCCACGCGAGGTGGTAAACTATAATCTGGACATGGCATCAAACGGTCGTACGTGATAGGTCTAGCATCCATTCCGAACCACAAAATGTGTTAGATAAATGCCCATAATCACACTCAAAAGCAAAATCACTGCCAAATCCATCAACTCCCCCACCTTCTCTTCTTTGACGTTTCACTCACAAACGCAGAATTTAGAACTTACAATCAGGGCTTTTGTTGAAAATGTCAGTCAAGCAAAATGGGTTCACATCATAGTCATTCCCCTAATGTTTCATGAGCCTGACTCAAATCACACATACCTTAAACCCTAAACCCTAAATCCTTCAATTTCCCAAAAAACTGAAATTCCAGGGGAAACCGGAGAAGTGACCCACATACCCTTCATACAAACTCCCAGGAGCAGGAGCAGCGACCTCCAACTTCGACGTCACCCTGGCTCGCGACACAAAACCCCGCTGCACACGAAGATTGCACCGCCCCCGAACCCCACTGACCCACGGACTGTGAATTCTGAAGCCATCCCATGAGGCGGAGAAGGCAGAGACTCTAGAGCAGACTGAAATGGCCGCAGAGATGGACCTGGCGCCTACAGGAGGTGCCATCGCCATCGCCATCGCCGTCGCCATTGCTACTGCCAAGCGATTCCCCTCCTTCCAACGCAAGCGCAGATTGCTGCTGTGGGATTACAGTTCGTCTTTCTCCTCTGTATTGTTGTTGTTGCCTTCTCTCAGGCGAGAGTTTTCTTTGGTATTGAGATAAGTTATGCAATAAATTATTATTTTAAAAATAAAAATAAAAACAAATTTAAAAAAAACAAAGAGAAAAGGAAGGGTTGTGGGATGTGTTTGACCCTACTAAGGACCGCTTTACACCTAGAGCCTAGGCTAGTTCATTGCGTAGAAGGTTTTAAATCTTTACTTGCAATTTGTTAATAAGCTTAAATCACATTCAATTTCTTTAAACCTAAAGTTCGAACCAATTTAATAGTATGAATTCTTTAGTTAATACTTGGAGCTAGTTAAAATGTTATTTTGTTTGTCAATGATGTAGTCAAGAGGTGTTGTTTTAAAAAAAATCGTATTATTAGTTGTCTATATTTTGATAATTTTTTAATATACATTCTTTTGTGTATTTTGTAATTATTTCTCTAACTTCTTTATAAGCGGTTTTTGCAATGGCTATTGTTTTTTCCATCCATTCATTTGGCTAATTGTATGTTTTAGATGGATTGGAAATTTGTACATTTTGATGGTTGCGTAGTTTATTTGGTATGGGTTGTATTTATCAATTTGATATGGGTATGGGTTGATTCTTTGTAATTTATATGTTTTTTCTTATTAATTGGTATGTGGCTAGTTATTTTTTTTCCATGGTTTAGTTAGCTTGCATGGTAAAAAGCCACTCTATTTAGCCGTTCCATTGTAAAGCGTGGTAATGGACTTGCTTTGCATGTGCATGCTTTTATGATTTGTGAAATTTTTTCTATTATATTATCTTGCGAGGTATTGTATGCATTTTGCTATTGAATAGAGGTGGAATGATGATGTTATTCAAGGATGGTGGTTAAGATGTCTACATATATTGTTTATGGAGGATATAGGTTTAGCCAATAAGATGTTGTGTAGAAAACATGTCTTTATTGTTCTTGAGAAGAATTTTGCTTCTAAAGTGGAAGCACCAAATTATGTGAATTATGGAGCTTTTTTATTAGGGATTTAGGTAAGAAATCTTGGAAAGAATATTAATTTTTTTAGGCAAATTAAAGATATACCAGGTTAAAAATAACATTTTCTTGCTTTTATTAATTTAAAACAAGGAGTCAAGTTCATTTTACCTACTTCTATGCTACCACTTATTGATGTATGCTAATCTTTATTATTAATACACCTAGTTTAAGTAGTCAGTCCTTTCCAATTGTTGATGTTCTTACCTAGGATAGATTTTTTTTCTTAAGCAAAATATGAAAAGTGGCTATTAATTACCTTAAAGCAATTTTCTACAATGATTATGAATGCTTCAATTTATGGCTTTTAAATATTTTTATTTACTCCTAATTTATCTATTATAGTACAATAATTTTAGTATGAAACAAACTACAAAATTTATTTCCTCTAACCTTCACACTATTTTGTTAAGGTGCCACTATGAAGTTTGTTAAATGTAATTTTGACAATCCACTTAATGTGAATCCAAGATGGCACACATAAGGATATATACAAACCTAAGATAAGACACATTTCAATAACTTTTTCTTTGTACCTCAATTTTTGTAACACTATGCTACCACATCCTCTACTTCAAGACCTTTATGAAGAATATATTCTATACACTAAAATTCTTTCATGTTTTAAAAGACATCACATTGGCTTGCAAAATCAGATAGGATATCTATAGACACAAATAACCTTTTGGCAAACAAAAGTATAATACCAAACATCAATTCTATAATATAAAATAAGACATATTAGTTCAAAATATATAGTAATATTAGTTTTTGATTCCAACACAATTTACCCTCCTAAAAGGATTAGGATTAGCAAAATAAAACATTAATCTACTTTTATATTTGATTACCTACCTAGTATGTAGGACCGTGTTCTTCATATACCTATGTAAAAAAAGATGTTTACCTTTAGGTTTTTTTCTTTTTATTCCAAAATAAGATATGATACATAGATTTTCTATTGAATACTTCTATATCTCGAGTAAACTTATCCATTTATCAATCTAAATACATAAATTCCAATGCACTTTGAAATATTTTGACTTTTTGGCTTTTAAAGGGGGGCTTCAAGCTCCCTCATTGGCCCAAATTCATTTAAAATTCAATGAAAATTCACCCATATGGATTCTCTTATGAATTTAGATATAAAAATGTAAACATCAAACAACCAAAATTGAAATTATTAGACAAACAAGAATTCTAATAAATTGGGTATACTATATTTGAGATTTATTTTTGTGCATCATTCCCATAAATAATTTTTGATACTAATAAGGCTTTGTCAGCATGATTTTATAGAGAACAAGAGCTATTGTTTTTATTTTTCTTTATAATCTGCATTGTAACACTTAAGAGTGCTTAATTGGTGTTGAAGCTGATTAATTGTATCGTAGGATATAAAAGCTTGGGTGGAAAGATGAACTTTTTAATTGTTGGCTATCTTCATAGTAATTTTTAAAAGCGCTTTTAGAATGATTCTAAACAGCCTAGGATATTCAAGGACATAAAATATTTTTAAAAATTAAAATTAAAAAAGAATGCAAATAAGCAAAGATGAAATATGAGTTTCACTCTTGAAATAGACGAACGTGGTCTTTAAACTATAAACCACTTTATTAAATCAAGTCAAAGTCTATGAACATAACGCCATATACAAAATGTGACCTACTATGTCATCAATTGCCAAATTCCATTTCTTTTATAATGATATTTATTTTAAAATATTTATTTTACAACAAACACAATATCAAAAATAATTATACTGGTATTTTTTTAATACTATGATTATTAGAATGGTATTTGTTTTTAATTGATATTATAACCGTATTTTTTTAAATTATTTTAACATAACCATTATAGAATTTTTAAAAAAAATTAATTAAAATACCGTCATTTAAAATACCATTATTTAAAACAATATCATTATCTAAAACAATACCGTTGTTTAAAACGATACCATTATTTAAAACGATATAATTATTTAAAATATTGGTTGTAATGGTATTTTAAGTTATTTTTTAATTTTTGGTTTTTTAAAATAATATTGTAATAATATTATTCATAAATACAATCATTTCAAAATAAAAACCATATCAAAACAATTATTTTAATACAAATACCATCATAATACCTAACGCAAATCTAAAACCTAGCAAGCATTAGAGCCTTCTCAACCTTCCGTGGACACCAATAGCAACACTAACTTAGAAAGACTAAAAATATCCATGATACAAAGACAACAAGAAAGAACATTCCAAAGATCCACAAGATGCATAATAACCATGACCAGCATGAATTTGCACTTCTTTCTTTTTCCACTTGCCTCCACTCTCTCTTTGGCTTCTCATATGCATAAATGTTATCAAACATTATAGTCAACTAAAATGTGATACAAAACTAAAACTCTTTGTCCTTGATTCACCAAGAACGATGTTTTGATTGAACTATGGAATTTATTTATCTTTGAGTAATCCAGAGGAATATTGGAGATAAAAAAATAAATATCAAATGGAATCTACTATAAATACTATGTTAAAATTGAAAATTTACATGAAAACAATAAGTTGATTTTCTATGTAAAGTGATTTATATAGATTATAATTATTTGTGTTAACAAAATATAACAAGGCTTTTGTTCTATTTTTTTTCATTTTGATCTCCCTTGATAACTTTTTTATCCTTCAAATACATTTCTTTGACAAAATCCATAATCTTCTCAAATTGGTGTTTGTATTAAAATAATGGTATTTGATGGTATTTGTATTAAAATAATTGTTTTAATATGGTGTTTATTTTTAAAATATTATTGTTATAAATCTTATTGTTAAAATAATTTCTTTTAATTTAAATAATTTAAAATAACTAAAAATACCATTATAATCAATACTTTAAATAATGGTATCATTTTAAATAATACTATTGTTTTAAATAATGGTATTTTTTTAAATAATGATATTTTAATTGATGGTATTATAATTTTAAAAAAATAAAAAAATTATTATGGTAAAGTTAATAATTTTAAAAACAATACCATTATAATAACAATTAAGAACAAATATCATTATAATAACCATTTGGCCGTCCAAATGGTGCGGTTTCCACCATCACCTCCCCTTTAAATTCTTCACTCGTATTGCCTGATTTCAAAGAACCCGTAGTTTCTTTGCTCTCTCTTTCAACAATACACTTCTATGTACTAGATTGAGTGGCGGAACCTAGAATAACGCCGCAGCCACAAATTTAATACAAAATAATTGATTTAGTCACTTAAATATCATATTACAATCATTTAACATCACTTTCACTTGAGCATGTACTTCTTATAAATAATTAAACATACAACCAAAGGTACATTGTTGAGTACAATGAATAACAAAATCAATACTCATGCCTTAGTTGGTTCATAAGAAGACCATGGTTCAGTTGGTTTGTAATAAGACCATGGTTCCATAACGGGTAAGGAATGCATAGGCTCCATGATGATAACATCATCATTTATGAGAAATGTTATCAATATTGATATTTCATTTCCATCCAACTCTCCCTATCCAATTGTATGTCAAAAAAAATAAAAATTAAAACCACTTTAACAAACCAAAATCACTTAACATCATATATTAACACATATAAAAGTTTATAAGATTAAATGATTGTTACTTAGAAATAAAATTTTAAAATTTCTAGGTTTTAGATTTTGTATTAGATATTATGATGGTATTTGTATTAATATAATTGTTTTGATATGGTTTTTATTTTGAAATGATTGTATTTATGAATAATATTATTACAATATTATTTTAAAAAACCAAAAATTAAAAAATAACTTAAAATACCATTACAACCAATATTTTAAATAATTATATCGTTTTAAATAATGGTATCGTTTTAAATAACGGTATTTTTTTAGATAATGATATTGTTTTAAATAATGGTATTTTAAATGACGGTATTTTAATTAATTTTTTTTAAAAATTCTATAATGGTTGTGTTAAAATAATTTAAAAAAAATACGGTTATAATATCAATTAAGAACAAATACCATTCTAATAATCATAGTATTAAAAAAATACCAGTATAATTATTTTTGATATTGTGTTTGTTGTAAAATAAATATTTTAAAATAAATATCATTATAAAAGAAATGGAATTTGGCAATTGATGACATAGTAGGTCACATTTTGTATATGGCGTTATGTTCATAGACTTTGACTTGATTTAATAAAGTGGTTTATAGTTTAAAGACCACGTTCGTCTATTTCAAGAGTGAAACTCATATTTCATCTTTGCTTATTTGCATTCTTTTTTAATTTTAATTTTTAAAAATATTTTATATCCTTGAATATCCTAGGCTGTTTAGAATCATTCTAAAAGCGCTTTTAAAAATTACTATGAAGATAGCCAACAATTAAAAAGTTCATCTTTCCACCCAAGCTTTTATATCCTACGATTCAATTAATCAGCTTCAACACCAATTAAGCACTCTTAACCCCTAAAGTTCTGAGGGTATTTTTCATCAAAACTGCCTGAAAACAGCTCCTCTTCAAAGCAAGGTGGATTCTGCAAACTTGGGGTTTTTTTTTGTACATCTAACCGTAAGATCTTGTAGCTAACTTCTATGTCTACATGTACACCAAATCTCACACACTCATTCTTCACCAATTGCAAGATCATAACGTTCAAAGTAGGAAAACAAGTTTTTATTCTCTGCGAAAAAAGGGGACATGAGAGTTTTGGAGGCCCAAAAAACCAATTTTTTGCATTATGGATTTTGGGGGTTTTGATGCACGTCAAAGAAGACTGAGTTAGCTAATTGTGTTGAGAAAATTATATTCAAAAAAGTTGTGAAACGTTGCCAAAAAAATCATTTTCCGCTAGGGGGTATACTGAAATTCACAAACAAAGGCCGTTTTTGAACAATAAAAATAGCATATGGAAAATTCCTGGATTGGAAATCGGAACCGTGGAAACATGCTCTACTGTCTTATCTATGCTGTCTTATCTATGCATAGAAATTTTTATTTTTGAAAAATATCATAACCTCAATTTTTGGTGGAATTTCAAAGTTTCGTCTTTGGGCAGATTTTGGCAGGTTTGGGCAGTTTTGGGCAGAATTTGCTGCATTCACAGTGGCTTCGAAACATTCAGCAGCTGCCCAACGAGCAGCGTTTGACACTTAAACCTTCATAACTTTTGATCCCGATGTCGGAATTGAAAAATAAAAATACCCACACGAAGATCTCCAAACGGCCCACCTACAATAAAAATTTCAGAAAATCTTGATATAAATTGCATACATAGGTACATGCCCAAATTCAAAAAAAGCCCAAATGTGGCAGATTGTCCTTTAGGGGTTAAGTGTTACAATGCAAATTATAAAGAAAAATAAAAACAATAGCTCTTGTATTCTATAAAATCATGCTGACAAAGCCTTATTAGTATCAAAAATTATTTACAGGAATGATGCACAAAAACAAATCACAAATACAGTATACCAAATTTATTAGAATTATCATTTGTCTAATAATTTTAATTTTGGTGGTTTGATGTTTTATATGTGTCTTACAGTGTACAATCTATTGATATCATCTTCTCCAAGCTTTCATCCCACCATCCCAATGGCGAACGAAGAACGAAGACGACGTCCAACAGAACGTCCATAAAGTCACCCGCCTTCACCCTACCCGGACGCCCCCACCTCCAACCGACAACCACATCCGACCTACCCATGGCCCCCAGAACCCGAAACCCCCACATCTACGCCCACCCCTCCCAAATCAACCCCTACAGAACATTCCAAATCAGGCCTACCGTCCTCGACAAGACACGCCCCAGGACATGCCCTCTTGACAAACCTGCTCCGCTAGAACCTACCCAGAAGTCCACAACGCCATGAATGCGCCCCACCCAGACATCACCCGAATATAACACGAGTTTAAAACCACAGTATCACCATAGCATCACAGCAGTATCACAAGTACATCACAAGAGTATCACCACAGTAGCACCATAGTAGGACCTAAGTATCATGGGGATATATTAATGCGATGAAACGCGGTAAACTTCCCCAGACTGCGTGTGTCTCAAACAACACCCGACACTGCACGCAACTTGCAGCAATATCGATCACCATGGCCTCGTCAAGACCAACACTTCGCCGTCTCTTCGTTTCAGGGCTGCACCAATGCTGCATTATTCATCTCGGAGCCAGTCCGTGAAGAAGAATTCCGCCCAGTTCGAAGCTTAGATTGTGCCTAGTGCGTCACCGAAAGCTCCGAGTTTGCCAAGGTTTGGTTTTTGGGATTGAGAGTTTGGGATCGAGATGGGGGTGTATGAGCAAGGGACGAGCAATGGGCAGACGGAGCCTGTGATGGGGCATCCAGTGTACCCGCCACCGGTGGCCTTCACGCAGCCGCTGCCGGCGCAGATGCAGGTGCCGCCCGTGCGAGCCGTGGTGCCGGAGGGGTGCACGGGGCAGTGGAACGCGTCGCTGTGCGGGTGCTGCAGCGACTGCGACATGTGCTGCCAGACGTGCTGGTGCCCGTGCGTGACGTTCGGGCAGGTTGCGGAGGTTGTTGACGAGGGCCAGGGCTCCTGTTGCGTGCAGGCCACGATATACGGGCTCCTGTGCTCCGTGGGGATCCCCTGTGTGTACTCGTTCATGTGGCGGCAGAAGCTGCGGCAGAAGTTTAAGCTGGAGAGGGGTTGCTGTGGAGATTTCTGTGTGCATTGCTGTTGTGCCTGGTGTGCGCTTTGCCAGGAGCATCGGGAGCTCAGGAGCCGCGGGTTGGACCCGTCGCTGGGGTGGGAGGTTGCGCAGCAGACTTATTTTCGGCCCATGGCCGTGCCTACTCCTCCTGGGGCTATGCTTAGGTGATGGTCTTTGTTCGGTTTGCCTGATTATTCTACCGCTGACGTGACGTTGGTCAAGTATTAGTAATTTTTGGTAGAACTTTTATTGCAAAGATAAAACACAAGGACGTTTGCTCTAGATTTTTTTGGTTCCTGGTGATCATTTTTGTTCGGTTTTAGTGATTGTACATGCTAGGTTTGGGTAAACTGTAGAGACGTTGTTGGGGGATTGATTTAGGGTAAGTGGAGGGCGCACTCTGCTTGCTGATCTTTTGAGCTCATGTGCCTATCACATGCCTCTGACTTGAAAATAATGAAATTTGTCACAATTTTGATAGCTCCTGTCAGCTGTTTTCCTGTAAACCTTGTCAGGTTTACAAATCCAACCTTGACATGCGCTTGATTAATGTCGATTGAATTTTGCCTTACTTATCATTGAGTTACCAATAGAACTTCGATTTGTGTAATGTCGATTGAGAGTGACGCTTTACAGTACTGATAGATGAAGCAAACTGGATTACAGAATAAAATGTAATGAGTTTTGAGTTTCAGTTTACTACAATTTGGTGCTAGAAGCCTTAACCTGAAAATACGCATGCAGAGCCTAGTGTGAATTTGATAACCACTTAAGGACCAGGTTGTAGACAATTATAATATAATGTGCCGAAGAGCACAAACACCGGACACAGTTTCTGATCGAGCTCACGAAACACAGTATGATCTCCTTCAATTGAAGACGCCTGGTGTGACCAAGTGACAATGTTCCCGACTTATGCAATACAGAGACGACAGTTATCGATTGGGTGGACTGGAACTCTGCTGTAAGTGCATCAGAGTTGGGCTTTGAACATGGTACTTTGCAGACATCCTGGGTGCAACGTACCCGTCAGCTTCCTAAATAACGAGCTCTTACACCAACACGAGGTTTTTCTGGCCTATGCATCAAATAAAGGCAACCGTACCACCGAGAAAGTGGGTTGTGCTGCAGCTATGCAAGGGAAACATTTATTTCACGGCCATTCCTAAAGCTTTGAGGTAGTCATCGTCATGTCAAAGCTGTAACAACAGCGGATGCATAGCTGACACTACTGTCACGCATGCTCTTGCATTGACTTGATTGCTCGTACTGCACGAATTTGATGCGCATTCTTGTGGTACAATGCTTCAACATCTGTAAAAGAAAAAAAATTAGAAAACACTTCATTATTTAAGATCTCCACTAGAAATGAACATGAATGACATGAATTGAAACCTCTGATTTGAATGACACCCAAAGGCTTTACCATCACACAACATCTTTATTAAATCCTTTTAAGTGCGAAGGAATAGGAATACTCACATGGAGGAAAACTCCGATGGGGTGCCGTCCACAGATAGTGTTTTCAAACTCTCTGAGATATTCTTGAAAAGCATCAGGGTTGCCAGACTCAATGATATCCATGCCGCTCTGGTCCAAGGCTTCAATCGACTTGTAAATGGGACCCCGGTTCTTCTCATGGTACTGGTATCCAAACCTGTATCATGGGCTAAAATGCCGTCATAAGGAGCTCACTCTTGAAAAGAAGACCTAAGCAACGCTTAAAGTGACAAGATGTAAGATATAGCTTCTAATCATTGTGATTGCAGCTTCACAATCGACGATTTGAAAATGCAGGCAGCCAAAGATCTGCAGGATAGGCAGTTGTAGAGATGGAAAATGGCCTTTGAATACGACTTCCATTCTGAAAGAAAAATGTGAAATTGTTTGAAGCCAAATAGACTCACCGTGATCCCCAGTGACAGAAATCTGAAGATATTGAAAAGAAGTTTGTTGGGTCATCAATGTACTTAGCCAATAAACGCCCATACGCAGCCTCAGTATCAGGAGGGCACGCACCTACCATTATAGGTACGATTTTTACAGAAGTCCTGTAAGTAATCAAAGGAAACCATCAGCAATGGGCTAACTTTCCTTGAACTTACCTTCAGAGAGTAATTGATATCAGAAGTATAGAATCAAGAAACAACAGAAATGCAAATCGCCAGATTGCATACCCCTGGAAAACCTTGGCGAGGTAAGGTAAATGCATCTCCATACTGTGCTCCGCCTCATCGATGCTCAGATCCATGTCTTCAAACCTGCCGCTTGCTCGGAGTTCATCATAAACTATAGGAAAAGCTTGTATGAGTGCAGCTATTGATTATATGACGAACGCATAAATAGCACTTCTCATAGATATGAGTATATTTCAGAGGTATGGCCAATTCAATTTATACAAGATGTATTCTTCTGGAAGAGAGCCTGTCACGAAACAGTCATTTCAACCGAGAGTATTGCAAAACTGCAAATTCCTGATAAGTTGCACAAAGAAGAGAATACATAGGTGGATGACTGCACCTTCACGATCGATTGGAAGGTCCCCAAGCGGAGTTTTATAGATAGAAGCAGTTGACAAAGCACACTTCCTTGTGTAATGATGATGTGATGGCCCCAGAAGAAACACTCGTTGTCTGAAGAGCCCATCCACAGCACAAAACCCCATCAGCATAACGAATCTGACTCTCCAGAAAAATTGTCACTAGGGCATTGCCAATATCTTCGTCGAGACCTCTCATAATGGTGACCAAATATTTAAGTTTCTCGAACGGGAAGCAGAAACTCACACACGTTCCGGGTCAATATTAGCAAAAGCGTAGGCTGCGCAACGCCCCGAGAATTCATAGCCAGCATGTCTGCTAAGAACCACAAACGGTCAAATCGTTTGAAAAATATTAAGATTTCTCGGTAGCGTCAGGAAAATATCCCCGACCAGCTGCCCTGAAGAATTCTCTCACATGGAATCATAGCATTGGGGAATTGCATGACAGAAGGCAACTTACGGAGCTATAACAGCACGGGCATTGGTGAGCTTGGGTAGCCCTGATGAACGCAACCACTGGTCCAATTCTTGGGCTAACTCCTCAGCTACAAACACAATCGTCAAATCTCAGAAACTGCCACCCCTAATACAAGAAGTAATCATACCAATCCTAAAGACCACAACCTCAACAACAACAAAACAAAAACAAAAAAAAACACACACACACTTTCGCAGGTTCAAAGACTGATCACATACACAAAGGTCTCCAAGCCACTCAAACAAAAAAGACAGACTCAACCCTGGTCTCTCTGGATACCCTAATGACCAAAGAATACCCAATACATTGCTCTAAAGCGATATCAACACACACACACACATAATTAAAAACCCTCCCACAGCTAATCAAGTGCAAAGTAAATATCAAACAAAGCCTCCTCTCCGAAATGTTTTTGGCATAAT
The DNA here is from genome assembly GCA_014871385.1 of Ceratodon purpureus. Lineage (NCBI taxonomy): Eukaryota > Viridiplantae > Streptophyta > Bryopsida > Pseudoditrichales > Ditrichaceae > Ceratodon > Ceratodon purpureus. The sequence goes on along the minus strand of CM026422.1, from coordinate 16,821,660 downwards.
TTTCTTCCTAGAAAAGACAAAGAAGAAGACTCTGAAATTGCAAAAAAACAAACCTCTCGATAACAACCTCTCCAAACATCCACCCCATCAGCAACCCAGAAGTTATCACATCAACCACCAGACACGACACATAGAAGAGAGGGCAAATAGACATCCATACCATTGTCTGTATACCAGGAGCCAGCATGAGACGCTTCCCTACACGCCATCGCTGAACCACTCCACCGATTGTGCTCTTGTCCAAAGCCTTCGCTCCCAAGTCTGTTCTTGTCCAACAGCCTTTCCTCTCAAGTACCCACAAGTTTGAATTCTGTGCTCACTGCTGGCAACCAAGAATCCTCATCTGCATGATGATTAAGGTGCTGTATGATGATCTTTCTACAACGTGATGGAGAGATCTACACAAGATGTGTTCTCTTGCTAGCACAAATTGACAATTAGAGCATGAGTTGTGTGTGTAAGACGTTGTACAGTTGAGGAAATGATTGGGGGTGGGAATCTGGAGATGGTGGATAAAGTGGGGGCAGGCTCAGCCGGCATGAATCATTGATGAAGCTCTGGAGCTTGTGGGAAAGGAAAGGGGAGGGCACACTTTAAAGAGATGTGGGAAATGTGGCACATTGTGTCATGAGTGGAGGGGAAGTGAGTTTTAGGGGTTCTAGATTAGGAACTAAAGTTGGTGCTAAAGTTGGTGTTAGCCTCTAGATTGTCATTGGATGAAATGGGTCGTTGTTGGTTTTGAATTGTTGTGATTTTAAGGATGTTTAAGTTACTACTAGGGTGTCTATTTTGGATTGTAGAATTTCAACATTGAAGATAATTGTGAGTCAGAAGGATAAAATAAAATTACTCATATTTTATCATAAATAATTTCTATGGTAAGAAATGAATTTGGACTTTATTTATGGATTCGCACAACTAATGGCAAATGAACTATGCATAATTAGAAACAATACTAAAGTCATGTATTATAACATATCGAAGTTCTGCCATCTCTAAGTGTTTTTTAAAGATTGAGGTGAATAAGAGTTGCAATGAAATTTACGAATGGAGCCACCTCGTTGACCTTTCTTCTTTATTTGATTGCTATTTGTACATTTAATGCAATGTTATTTATTTTATTCTTTAAATCAGCCCTAATCACATCTGCCAACGTGGATGTTTTTCGTCTTACTCAATAAAGGTAAGAAAAACCTTCTAATCTTATAATCTAATAATCAATAAAATAAAATGAAATGGAACTCTATCACCATTGTGATTTTCTACTTCCTTTGAAGTATGTATTATTCATAAATAGTGCTCTAAAAGTATGTTAATTAGATTTAATTGATACGTCAAAGAAAATGATTGAAACATTACCTACATGGACAAAAATGTGATATTTAATCCCTAAAGCAAAAATGGTAAGATTTAGGATCCGGTCATGCTCCCCATAAGTCAATTTTTATAGGATGAACTTGTAATTTTGGCACAATATGGACAATTATCATTTATTTCTAACAAGACCATTCATGCTTCAAAATTCCTTATACTTTAGGTTTGCCTGCTCAAAATTAAATTTCAAAATTTTCATTTTTAAAAGCAAAAAATCACCAGAAATGACCTCTAATGTCTCAGAAATTATATCAAAATGTTACAAAATTATTATTTTATTTGTTTTTGTTTTTTATCCTCATATTTATTTAATTTTTAGATTTTCCATTTTCTATAAACATTTTTTGAGCAAACCAAATATGGTGCTACGGTAAGATTAGCTTATACTAGCTTATACTAGCTTGAATCGTACTGGCCACCGATACATAGAAAATTTCAAAAAAAATATCAAAAGCTCTAAGTAGACTTGGTAGTGAGATGGAATCACAGGACCATTGTAACAACCATTTGATCAAAGAACACATGTCACTCCTTCAATGAGCTCAATCCAAGAACACCTATGGAACAGACAATCAATCACAAAAAGCAAGTGGGAAACAAGCACATTGCAACAATTCCAAGAACACTCACGGAATGCCAAGAAACACTCGTAGAAAGCGAAGAACGCTCTAAGCAGATTCCACGCTGGAACCTAGTCAAATCACCAATTATTCCATGTGTAAAATGTCATGAGCGGACAGACACCTTAAAAAAAACCCTTCTTCCTTATTATATGGATTATAACGACCTTCTTCACCAAAGTCCTTTTCCCCAAAATTTCTACCATAGCATCAAAATACACACATCCAAAAACAATTCTAACAAATAAATTCTAACAAATGAAAGAACATAATCCTAAAACTACAAAGTGAAAAAATAGATTATTTTTTTTTGATAATTTTTTTCATTGTTTCCAATCCATTTCTGATCAGCTCTAACCTTCTTTTCAATTAAACGACAAAAAATGAATCAGCAAAATCCATTTAATAAGAAGCAAACATTATATATTCTCAAGAATCAAGAAACATCGGAATAACCGATAGCAACCCTACCATGATGTTACGGTAACATCAAAGTCCTCCAATGGAATCCACGCCACCTAATAAAAGCCCGAAAATCAAATTCCAGAAGCCTTGACCTGGACAAGCCAATGCCAGAGTGGACACCTTCTGACACTTTCTGACACATACATTCTGACACAGAGACGCATTTGGACACACTCCGGTGCCCAGAACATCGAAGTCAAAAGGAGAGAAGCGCGGCCTCCACGAGCGACGCGCATTCGCCCAGCCAGGCTCGTCGGAAGTGCCACCATCGCCGCGGATGCCGCTCCGCTTCTGCTCCGCTTCTATTCCTGACTGGGCTGCTGACGACTCCTTGCCGTGCACTTGCGAAAACCACCCCAACTGACGGTAGCAAAACCAGGCTACTTACTGTATCAAACGCCGAGCTCCACCTATTTGGCCATCCCTGAATCTGGCGCTGCAGCAAGTTACCGTACCTGGCCGTGCTGTGATGTGGGGTCATGTGGGAGCTCACTAGCTACAGTGATTCGCATCGAGTACTTGGATTCATCCTCTCGCCATTTTGCTGCAGTGCCGTCGCTTAGGTTTGGAGCGCTCGGTTTGCTCAGGTGGGTACGTGGTGTGTGTTTCGCCTCTGGACGTGGGGTGGGCGTGACTGGGTTTGGGTGATGTGGTTTTGGAGGTGGAGGGAGTGTGAGTGGGAGTTTGGTGGATTTGGTTACTGATCGAGCAATGTGGGTGTCGTGTTTGATGATGTAGCTCGTGGTTCTGGATTTGGTGATGGAATTCGTGGTCACGGGGAGAGATTAGGGAGTTTCTTTCTTGGGAGTTCAGTTGGTGGTTTTGGATTAAAGTAGATTTTTGTATTCGATGTGGTGGTTAGGGATCTTTGGGTTTTATAGTGAAGGTATTGAATCTGGTACCTGGGATGAGTTGGGATGAGTTATGGATTGACTTTGTGGAGTCATGGCAGTGGTTTTTGATATGTCGTTTATTGATGATTGTGAGGTTTTTGTCAGAGTGAGATGATGATGAGGAGTTTTTTATACTTTGTGTTGGTGTGATGATTGGTAGAAAGCATGAGTTGGCGAATTTTTTTAAAGTTTTGACAATGGATTTACCTTCTTTTATGTTTGCAGAGCTTGGGTATGGTTCGACTTTGCTAGACCTAGATTCGTGGCGCTCTTGTAATCTGGGGGTTTTAAGCAGCGGGAATGAATTGAAGGCTCAGCGAAAGACGGTTTTTGAATGATCTGGCGATGTGCGGGGATGAGATTAGGGTTGCTTTCTTTTCTGCAGTGACTAGAACGTTAGTTTCTATCCGCAGATTGGGAGAAAAGGGTTTCGGCCAAATGTAATGTGGCGATTCTAAGTTCAGGATGTCACAAGTTTCCCGATTTCTCGACAAAGATATTTTCTTTGTAACCCCAAGCAGCGTAGTGAGTTAGCAGCCATAATTCCTGATGATGCAATGCCGCAGCCAGCAGGTGATGTGGGAGAGCGACTACGTGGGCATAATGGTTGTCTAAATCATGACTGCTATTGAGTTACGATGCACTTGGTGGTGAAATGGGACAATGACGAGATAAATAGAGACTTTGCAGTGGCAATGCTCTGAATGTCTGAGGCTTTATCGAAGGCATAGTAGCAGAAGTATTCTTCTGGTCTAGATCACCTTTTACTAAGTCTGGGGAATCAATGTGAACCGGGCGGCCTGCTAGAGGAAAACCTTCTTGAGAAGCAGTAGGAGTTGTGAAGAATCTCTTATGGTTTACGGCTGCAATACACATCTGTGGCTGAAAGTCTGAGGTTGTGCTAACCCAACTTTATCACAATGAGTACCGCAGAGAAGCGGGGTTTAGCTGCCAAGGAAACTTCACCGAACAATGTAAATCCCGGAGATCATCAAACTGATAATCCTGTTTGTATTTCCTTTCCGGCGAGCTTGAATGAGGCGAAATCGACCCGACCTCTCCGTTTACGGTTGTGGCGAGGATGTGAAGAATGGACGTCAAGGAATTATATTCTTTCTCTCGTCTCTCTTCTTTCCATATTTGCCCTGTCAGGCTCCTTTATGTTTGCTTACTCATTGAGGAGCTCACAAGAAAACGACATCAATTCATATTCGAAGCAAACTCTTTCTGATCACGATTCGTGGCCATTCAAAAGTGCATGGGAGAGGTCTGGTAAAGCCACCTCAGGCTCATCGAGATCTGTGCTGGACAGTGTGGACAACACCAATACTAACGGTGATGCAAAAGGAGATGGAAGGGTGGCTTCTGGATGCAATTGTAAAAGTGCACAATTGAAGCTCTTCATGTACGATCTTCCTCCTGAGTTTCACTATGGTATGCTTTTGGAGCAGCCTTACACTGGTGTGCAAATATGGCCAAGAAATATAACAGATATTCCACCGTATCTTGGGGGCCTTTACCAGCAGCACAGCCCCGAGTACTGGCTCACCTCGGACTTACTCACTTCAAATATGACAGATCGGCACTCTCCTTGTACTGCATTCCGAGTGAGTGACTGGAAAGAAGCAGACCTAATATTTGTTCCTTTCTTTGCGTCGTTGGCCTACAACAAGTACACCAAGTCAGAACGCAAACCGGGTGTTGCAGAGCTTGATTTAGTTGGTGATACGAATCAGAAGCTGCAAGAGAAGCTGTTGGAATTTTTGAGGAAGCAGCCAGCATGGCAAGCTTCTGGCGGATCTGACCACATCCTTGTTATTCATCATCCGAACAGCATGCATGCGATGAGAGACTTTTTTAGGAACGTGATGTATGTGGTGGCAGATTTTGGCCGATACGCCCCCGAAGTAGCCAACATTGAGAAGGATGTTGTGGCTCCATACAAACATGTTATTCCGACGTTTGATGACGATGTAGCCTCGTTTGAAGCCCGCAAAACCCTTCTATTTTTTCAGGGTACGATCGTCAGGAAGCAGGTTGGTTGCTAACTCTATTGGATGTGTTCCATTTGGCAATCTTTCTCAATCACATTTTCTAGAGATGACAACGGTATTATTCTATTAGAGTGTATGTGGTCGAGTGGTCGTGGATCACGAGTGATTATTTAGAGCTGGTATAACCTGCTGTTAGATTTTCAAGGTTTTGAAAATACAACCTCTATGGAGCTGAAGGTGGTAAATATTGCTGTTGAATGAGGGAAGGAGAATAATTGTGATTTCGGTCAATGCAATTATCTTAAATGGCCGGTCTCTACTTTCCACTTGTCCAAAGATTTCGTGATAGTAATACGGAAGAGCATAAGTACTTGTCTCCGCTGTCGGTTATGACCTGCTGCTGACCCTTTTCATCTTATCAAATTGTGTAGGGTGGCGTCATACGACAGCAGCTCTACGAGATGCTGAAAAATGAAAAAGGAGTACATTTTGAAGAAGGGTCTAGTGGCAGCGCTGGAATTCATAGCGCAACCGAGGGCATGCGGGGATCTAAGTTTTGTCTTAACATTGCTGGCGACACACCCTCCTCGAATCGACTGTTTGATGCAATTGCAAGTCATTGTATTCCTGTTATTATTAGTGACGACATCGAGCTGCCGTTTGAAGATGAATTGGATTATTCTGAATTTTGCATCTTCATTAAGTCGACAGATGCCCTCAAAGAGAAGTTTGTCATCAACCTGTTGAGAAATATTAGTAAAGACGAATGGACGGTGCTGTGGAGGCGATTGAAAGCAGTGGCTCGGCACTTTGAGTACCAACATCCCACGAAACCTTATGATGCTGTCAATATGGTGTGGAGAGCTATTGCTCGGAGGGTGCCCTCTGTGAAGTTGTTACTTCACAAGCAAAAACATTTCTCTAGGTCTCTCCAAACTTAAACAGCAGGAGAGGAAAGGCTTCCTAACACGGAGTATAAACCTGTTCTGGTCTGGGACACCACTCTGTGCGGGACCAGTTCAGTTACGTTTGCAATGGCAAGCGGAACTACACATCCTTGCCCGCTTGTGCGGGCTGGGCCTGTGAACTGCAATACATTCTTTGTTGACAATGTACAAGACATGGATTAAGCATTGTCACCAGATCTTCAAGAGACGACTGAACATCTAGTGCTGGATGTGTTGTCCTGAGGTTAGGACTTTTTTTCTTTGAGACTTCCTCGCCAGTTTCCAGTTCTTTTTCAGAATTATCATACGCAATTCACTGCCAGATCTTTAGAAATACCTACTATGACCTCATGAGATATTCAGATTGTTGTTATGATCGTTTTCCTGTGCACATTTCAGCCCACTAATAATTACTTAGGCTTGCTTGTTATATCTCATCGGTTGTCTCGATATTTCAAGCTGTAACACATGGTTGTCAACAATTTTTGGGACAGTCCATTTCCTGTCATTTTGGAAGAGAAGTATGTTGATAACGGAGGTGAAATGTTATACTTATTTTCGTGAACATTGTAAATTTCCTTCGAAAATTGCACGGTTACTTTCACCTGCAACTCTTGTTTGTTTCTGAATGAAACGAGAACCTGACAAACACCTTCACTAGCCAACTGTTAATAAAGAAAAATTAGACATATTTACATTCAAAAAGTCATGCAAAACTCTATGTTATGCAAAAGCTCAATGTAGGAAAAAAGAATTAAAGGCAAAATTTATGATAGAAGAGAGTATTTATTATAATTGCACTTAAAATAATAGTTGGCTTAATCCTTTTGCTAATTTCTCGAACCTCCATTTAATTCCCCTCTTCTGTGAATTGTATGTCAATGTTGTTTGCTGAATTGTAATATGTACGTTGCTCATAAGACTTCCCACTATCAGCAAATTTACCTCATCCTCCCCCATATCAAAGGTCTTAAAGACCATAAGTAATCATATGGACTTACGCAAACCACTACGGAGGAGCCACATGTGTAGAGGGAATTGAACCTGGGACTCTCTCCTGGGAGTCCAAGTTGGGTCCACAACTCGGTATAATCCTCCGGGTACTCAGCTACGGCCCGTCAAGCTCTATTGAAGGAAGCTGATGGCGAGATTGGACTGAGGATGCTCTAAGGCAACGTATAAGGCTGAAACACCAGTTAAGAGATTTTCCACTAATATTGGAAGTGTATAAGTCGAGGAAGATTTTTCCTAGAAGGAGAAATTGGTTTAAGGAGGAATGCAACTTTAAATTTCATGTTTTTCCTAAGGTTCACAGCACACTTCGAAGCTGTAAAACGTACCAAGACCCTAGAAAACAAAAAGGAGGACACAAGTCAAGCCTTCACCGCACACTTCCAAGCTGCAAATGTACCTAAACCCTAGAAAAAAAACAATAGCTGATCGTGCCTTCACCTTTCTAATGTTGTAGAGGTGTTTCTGCAACCCTAAGCCGCGCTCCTCACAACACGCCAGAAAGTGAGTAACCAGCCAAGAAACAACAAGTCTGAGTCCGTCGACACACTGTAGGATTTGGAAACCATCGCCAGGGCACAACAACTCAAACAACCGCCACGAAATCGAGAGGCAAGTTCAAAGAAACAACAAGTGAAAGAAGCGCTACGAAGTGGAGAGAGATAGGGACCTAAACCCTAAGCTCTATACGTCGTACACGTGGCTGATCATCTCATGTCCGTTCAAGGAGCCCGTATTGGAATCAACCAATTTCTGAATTCTAAATACGAGCCACCCTAGATAAACCCAATCGGAACATCTTTAAGTCTGATGCTACCGCCAAATTCTAATTTTAAGACCATGAAAGATGACCCAAAAAAAAAGCTTCCTTTTTTGACCATTTACAAGTCCATTTCTATGGACTATAAGGTAGATTATGACATAGTTTCGGGCTAGACAATTACTACTTAGTATGTAACACAACCTATGTGAAATTTAATTCTAACCTCTTCCCTATTTTATTGAGTTCTAGAGTCCTTTAATTAAAAAGACATGTACTGTAACAGTCCTTTTGAAGTGAATAATCAAGTCCTTCATTTGTATAGAAATGGAATTTGTATTAATTAAACGCTATGGTTGTTTCCTACATCAAGTACACAATGCAAAAAGAAGTCCTTTTCATTGCTCGCATGTTTTAATTGACTTGAATTCAATGAATTTATTTAAAAGCGTCTGGAACTATGGACTGTGCCAGTCCACATTGGATCACCGTAGTGTGCATTTGCCCGGCCAGAAATCTACAAAATACACACCGCCTCTCTTCAGCCACATCAGACTCCACGTCGACCCCACCCGAAACACTCTCATCAGTTTCAAGACATTTCACTTGTTTGAAAATCCCATTCTCTTGATACGAGCTTGTGGAAGCCCAATTCGAGGTCTGCTCAGTGTTGTCAACACTTTTCACTTGATTTTTACTTGTTGGTAGAGGGTTTTCCTTGTAGTGCGATGAGGTCCTGGATGTGTTTGCGTTTCGCAGAAGCCTCTTGGGCAAAATATGGACTAGTAAAATGTGGACCCGCATTACTTGAATCAAAGCTGAAGTGAGGAGAATTTGACTCGCGGAGAAAGATATCAACATAATGCAAGAGGTATAAACCACAGTCGTAATCGTTTCGTTGTTGCGGAACCTGACAGAGATAGTCACAGTTCAGTCAAATTCGATATCTCAGTACTAATGAGTTACGCTTTCTTCCCAACTTTTGCATAGCACATAGCTCATACCTATCAAAATACATCAAAACAAACCACAGATTGTCCGACAACAACAGTCCATACCTTAGCTCGGACATACTTCATGTGGGAAACTAGTGCTAGAATTTTTTGATCCTTCTCGTCTGAACGTCCGTATCTTTCCATACACGCTTGAAATGTGTAGCTACACAAGTGACCACACATAGAAGGAACTATCAACAAGCAATCTATGTTATCAATCAACAAACATGCAATATGTCTGCTTTTAAGTAGATTAGTGAGTCATTGGCCCGAGCAAAATCCTGGAAAGCACAAGCTTTTCCATTGAATTTGCTGATTGACCGTAGCAGCAATAAGTAATTTGACAGCCTGGCCGACGATTCAATCTATGTGGCTCTCAACAAAGGAACTGACCAAGTTCGCTATGGGGTCTCTGGGTCAAAGTTTTGGAAGGTAACCTATTAATCTAGAATTGATCAACAGCTCAGCTGGAGGCCTTGCCAAAACTTATACCAAATGAGATTAGAAATAAAAAACAGTAGACAAATAATGCAAAATGAGTCAACTAATGAGGTGGACTCTCATGAATTCAAGATGTTATCCTAAGAATTACCTTCGGATCTGGCTTTCAAAGCTCTCATGGTTTCCTTCAATCGAATCTAGATGAAATACACAAGGTGATCCCCGTCTTTTGTCTGTCAAGATATCATGATGATGGATGAGATAGAGAAACAGTCCACAAGCAGAAAATAGCATGAGAAGCGTTTGAATGTAGCTCTCAGTATGAGTCAGCCTCACCAGGTGAACTCGTAAGGCAACTAAGATGGCATATGATGATGAGGCTCCAATGCGAATTGCCACTCAAACAAAGTTAGGAATTTAAATAAAACAAAAATGAGAGCCAAAAACGGTTCACCATACCTATGCACATAGAGTGCTCTATAAGTCTACACATATAAAGTCACCTCAATTGAATGTTGAAGAACATGTCATTAAACAACAGTCTGAAATCACAAATTTTCACGATTTGCAGTCACCTTCTGAGGATGGGAATAAAAATGTAGTCCTTCTCAAACAGGTTCACTTCCCCAGTCCAGTTCCGCACTCCGTTGTAATCAACTCCACGCTCATGGATATCTGCAAATGAACTGCTATTCCCTAAAAGTTTCGTGAAAAAGAAGCTGTTGAAGAAATAAAATCGTTCTCTGTCCTCTGAAGAAAGTCTCGTCTCCAAAAACCTGCAATCAGAGCAACATAGAGCCATTATGATAGCTTCTACATGAGAAAAGACGTTCATACTAGAACATCTAGAAATTAAATCAAGGAGTAATTATCCATAGAATACTGTGAAGAATCATCCACACATAACTCAAAAAAAATATCTGGATAACAACAGAAGGACCAAGGTAGGAGTACTCACAACCGTCCCTTTACCCAACTCCGAGCCCTATTTTTTGACCCACAACCGCCCCATGACATCCCAAGCCTGATTTGGATAGAAAAGTGACGATTATGGGGATTGTCATGGACAGAATAATATAAGGATGAGGCTGTATAGGGTCTCGTGATGGACGGAGATTGATACATGATACTATTGGTACTATAAATTAATTAGATTAGTAGAAGGGTCGTTGATCAAATATTTAAACGCAGTTTAGCAGCCATGTGTTGCAGTTAAAGTAGAGGGTGGGGGCGGTTTAGGGTCTAATTACAACTAGTTAAGGTACGGTAAGTGGCGGCGTTTTGTAACTTAGGGTGCAGTATTTGCAATATTGCCCATTAATGAAGGGTGCAAGGCTTGGTTGTAATGCAAATACAGAAGAGAACAAAAATTTATGTTGCAAAGTAAATTCTCCATTGTATGAAAGAAGTGTTGCACTGATGATTGCTTAAGGCTTTGTTTTAGTTTCTTGTGTATCTTTGTTTTCAACATAGAAGTAGAGATTTTCTCCTCTTGACAGTGACCATGACAAGTAATACGGAGACAGAGAGAGGTTACGAGAGTATCTACAATGAAGAAGAGAGTTGGGCCCCTGAGTTACAGCAATATGGATTAGAGAGAGAAAGCAAAGTGTCTGATCAGCTGCAATTCACTGGTGAGGCCTCGGTGTTCCGGCCAGTGCCCAACCTCCCTGGTCGACAATCAAGCATCTTCGGCAATGGGGTCGGAGCTTTTGCTTTCCACGAAGCGATGCCCAGCATGGGAGGTGGGGTGCGAGAGAATGGTAGTGGGGCACGAGGTGGTTTCCAAGCAACCGCGGTGGGCCAGGCGATGAATCCCCACCAAAGGCCAGTAGTGTTGCGCTTCTCAGACGTGGTGCACGAGAGGGCGTCGCGGGAGAGTGCTACAGGGTACAACTTGCGCCCATTGCATGCACGCCCTGGACCGTCGATGGAGTTCGGTGGGACGTCGACGCAGAGAGCTCCTGCGCAGCATCGAAGGAGGACCGGGCTCTGGACGGACGGGCAGTTGCAAGCGGCGATTGCTGCCATCGACTCAGGCGCCAAACTGAAGGCGGTGGCAAGAGACTACAACATTCCAGCATCATCCTAAAGAGACCACGTTTACGGCAAGACGCTCAAACGGAAGAAGGGGAGGCAGGAAGTGTTATCAGTTGAGGAGGACGAGCAGTTGGCAAGATATTTGCTTGACATGCAAGAGCGCGCCCATCTTCTTTCAATCACTGATGTGAGAATGAAAGTTGCAGAGCTTACACAAGATAGGTGGACGCCTTTCAAGAATGGTGTCCCTGGGGCGGGCTGGCTTCGGTGGTTTCGACGCAGGCATCCGGAGCTCACCCTTAGAGCTCCACAGTGCTTGGAAGAAGGCCGAGCGAGAGGCTTAAATCCAACAAGTGTCGCCTCTCTATACCGTAACCTGGAGTTCATCTTCAGGACGCACAAGTATCCTGCAGATCACATATGGAACGCCGACGAGAGTGGAGCGCAAGTAGGTAGATCTCGAGGTGGGAATCTTGTTTTTGCAAAACGAGGAACTAGATCTGTACATGCAGTGGTTCCAGACGCCAGAGAACATATCACTGTTCTCTCCTGCATCAACGCTGCAGGCCAGTCAATTCCGAATTATTACATCTTCAAAGGACAACGCAGAGAGCGAGACTACATATGTAAATGTGAAGCTGGTGCCACTATGTCAATGCAAGACAATGCCTGGATGTCATCGTACTTGTTTGCTGGCTGGATATCTCATTTCATCAATGTGTTGGGGAGAAGGTTTGGAATCTCACCTGAAAATAGGCACCTGCTTGTTCTCGATGGGCATGGATCTCACGTAACTTTGGACGTTGTTGTGAAAGCCAAAGAGCATGGACTTGATGTGTTGTCATTGCCTAGCCATACCAGCCATCGTCTGCAGCCACTAGATGTCAGTATATTTAAACCGTTCAAAGTAGCGTTTCGGGGATACAGAGATGAATGGTCAGTCCGTAACAGAGGGCAAGGAGCCAGCAAGGAAGACCTCGCGCAATGGGTTTCGCTGGGACTTAGAAAAGCGCTGACACCTGCAAACATCATCAAGGTTTCCAAACTACTGGCATATGGCCTTTGAATCCCAACGCCATGGATAAGTACACTAGTCCTTCACAATGTTTCGAAACCGAGGCACCTGAGAATGGGGATGGGCAACCTGTACTCTCGGGATCTGAAAGCGAGCCGGATGGAGGTGAGGGCACTGACCAGGGCGAGACGGAGGCGGATCCGGGCATGGAAGAGCTGCTTGAAGAGCGCATTCCGAGCTCACAACCGGCGGGTGAACACTTCTACGTGCCTCCGGACCCCGATGATTCGGACAGGGAAGAAAACGGTGGCAGGGCGGATCATGAACATTTGAACAATGCACCGCTGCCTGCACTGCCGAATCTCTTCAAACTCCCACGAGTCATTTGCCCTGCTCGAAGACAGCGCCATTGCAACAAGCCCTTGATAGATTACAGCAGTTCGATTCTCATGACGAGCGATGAGTACATCGAGACTATGGAGGCCAAGGCCGCGCGAAAAGAGGTTGTACTACAAGAGAAAGAGGAGCGAAAGCAAGTAGTAGAGCGCCGCAAGCTCGAGAAGGAGAGAGAGAAACAGACGAAAGACACCGCCAAGGTCTTGCGGCGAATTGAAGCGGAGCGCAAGAAGTTGCTGAAGGAAAGAGAGAAGGCGAGGAGAGAGGCAGAGAAAGAGCGTAAGCAGAGGGAGGCAACGACGGGGCTGGAGCAACAGGTGCGCAAGCGCAGAAGAGCGCCGACGAGGGCAGGGGCTGCACCTTGCGCCGATGGAGGTCCGACGAGGCCAGGGGCTGGAGATCATTGCAGCCAAGATCCGACTTCCATGGATCAGGAGACGTTTTGAGACGTTGGGAAGTTGCAGGGAAGAGCCGTTGGCTAGCTGTGCGTGCATGGGCCTCGTGGGGTCGGATCTTTACACTCTACAGTTGCTTTCTAGTTTTGGTGGGACGGTTTACTGTTCATAGATGGCGCCTATGAGGTGCTTTTGGGTTCTTTTTGAGTTAGCTTTGCAGCGGTAGTTGGACATTTGAGGACAATTTTTTATTCACTGTACCTTGGTTCTTTTAGACACTTGCGGATGGTAATCAGTGAAGTTAAAAATATTTTTAGGATATGATGCAGGCATGAGTGGGTTTTGTCTGGACAAGAATGAGCTAATTGTTGATCCATTCCACCACCAGCTATGGACAGACATAGCACCCTACGAATTATGTACTTTGAAATTATATAATAAATACATACTTGTTTTTTCTAAGACTCTTTCTTCTCCCAATATTTTTAATTTTCTCTTGCAAATCTATGAATATTACTTTTGGTTCTTCCTGTAAGTGGTAACCAGCCCAAAATAGCTTAAAAGGACGGTTATGAGTACTCCTACCTTACTCACTTGATATAGAAATCGATTATATTGTTGCTCAGAAATCTCATAGGTTGTAGACCTTCCATATCACTCACAGTGATTGTCACAGCATCATCCTCACCTTCAGGGAAGGTAAGCAGTATGCGTTGTTGGTCGTTGTCCAGCGAGGTCTTGCCAGTGTCCTGGTGATACTCATATCCGCTTGCGTTGTCTTCCCATGTGCCCATATTGTTGAACTCCACACCACGGACACTTCGCACAGGCTTGGCACCTTCGTGCATGGCACCTAGAAAATGTGTACAGCATGGGTGTTAGTATCTATCCACCAAAGACAAAGCAAAGTGTTGTGGTTCTGGTGCAATATAATGATATGTTGCTATACAGTTTGTTATTCAACACCAAATAATTTTAGGTGAACAAACATTCATCCCACTTTAGGTTTATTCGCAAATCTTTCAAACCAGTTGTAGCATTTGAAAATCTGAGGTACCTGCGCGCTCACCATCACGACAAAGTGTGACACACGGCGTATTGACAGTAACCGAACCAAAAGCCTCTTTTTAATCTAAATCGTACGTGTTCAAAACAGTATGATGACGGATTACAAAAGTTCTAAACTAGAAGATTTTGTACAGTAGATCTTAACATATGTGCTTCTGAAACCTCCGTAATCCTAAATCACTGCAATCCAGCTTACCGCCAGGTTGGGTATGTTCGGGTGCTCTGAAAGCATCCAACCACAGCGTATCAACTTCTCCCTGAGGATTCTGTCTCATAGCAGTTTGTTCCGCCAGCATTCTCATAACAATTTGACCAGGCGCTTCGCTCAAGGAACCAACACCTTCAGAAATGGCCATGGCGTGGTGATCCGGAAGGTATTTCCCAGACCCAGGTTCTATCATGTGGTCCAAAGTGGGAAAACCCGAATCTGTCATGGCCTCAGAGTAGCAGGATCAACCACCTCCTGAAATGACAAACGATGGATTCCATTCAAAAATCACGCTCTTCTACGCATGACCATAACTTCCCCGGAATCCAGCAATACCTCATAGAGTCAAAAGGAGAGTTCAAACAGAAACCAGAAGTGCCAATCGAATGCAATAATGGGACTTCGGTAGAACCTCATCCTAGGACCGACTTTGAAAGAAGCTCGATTCGCCACTCGTCTCACCACAAAAAAAATCCAAAGACCAAAACTGCGCTCCTAAAAAGTACTCAAGGCAACTCCTACACCGGAACTACAACAAGCAGAACATCATCAGTTTCAGTTAGCGCAATACTCTCTTAAGAAGGTGAGCGTCAAGTCAAGAAAAAAGAGGCTCATGTATCCGAAACCCACCGCGTTGCACACCTCTCTGGCACAAACCTTACACATGAAACTCACGCCACTGGTAGCAAAGGGGGGTTTCTCCATTCCATGGAAGGCGGGTTGCTGACGTTTTTGCGCGATTGCTGACGACTTTTTCCAAGATTAGCTGTGTCCCTGCGAACACGGTGTCCACAATGTGGATGGCCAATCAAAACGGCTGAGGGTATTGAGGGCTTCGGAAGTGGGCCACTTTGAACCCGCCCGAGTAATTACCACAACCAATTCTCACCTTCACTGATGCAGAGGGATTGTTTACTGCTACTCTGGGATGGTTTACTGCTGCTTCGGGTTTGGCACTCCGATTGAGGTGCCACGGGCTGGCGTTCCGAAGGAGGGGCGAGTTTTGACAAAGAACATCCGCGAAGGGGGGGGGGGGGGGGGGGAGAATGAGTGACCAAAGGTGAGCTGATAATATGTCCATTGTATTTACATTGGAAATGTGTACAATTAAGTTCAGCATTTGTGAAACACATGTCTGACCACATCATCGTTTGTGAAACACATGTCAAGAACCACTACCTATGTATTTGGCTATATCCGAAACACAAAGCTCAAAGTGTCTGAAGAAGCACGAGTGTATTAAAATCAAAAAAACAAAAAAGGACATTCTACGCGTTCAGCACGACCTATTTGTTCTCCGAATTATATGGGTTGGCAGCGTAGACACCCATGTTAACTAGGCATTGATATTCACATTCCAAATTATCAGCGGCCACTACATAAAGCAGGCATTCTGAAGTCTTCTCTCCGTGTTGTCTTCACTTCTAGAACAGGGCCACGTCTACATCTTCCCACAGTTGCAAGCAGTATCGTCGTCGCTTAGTGTGATGATCTCCTTCCCGGCCAGTTCCTCTGCGCATGCCAACTAACCATTAGAGAACTCTGAATTCACTCAAAAAGTTTAGGACACTGAATTCTCTCAAAAAGGACAGGGTGGAGAACTGAGACCTACCTGGCGTGGACAGGGGAATGAGGCGTTTGCGGAGAGGAGAGAACGGTGGCGTAGAAGGGCCTCCGTCCTCCAACACCAAGCGATGTATGGGCGTCTCATATTCGTCATCGGATGTTTCCCGATCAGGGACTGCCTCGCGACGGTCGTCCATCCGTTTCATGGCCTTCTCCCATGTGTGCGCGTTGTAAATCCACGTCGTTCTCGCAGTAGCTCCTGGCGCTACCGCCCCTGCATCCATCGCAATCCCCGCTTCTTGAACTTCATCCTTTCTTGGCCGCTTCAAATGTCGTCCTGTTGAGTGATCGTCGTCGCCGCCATCATCTTCCGCTGGGCGCTTCCCGCGGGAATTCCATGCCTGTACCGACGTGGGTGGCCCAGATTGGTATTCGTAGAAACAGGTGGTCCCCATCCAATGTTGACGAAAGTATCCAGGGCGCTCCGGGGAGTAAGGGCTCCTGCAGGTACTGTCTTCCTTCCCCCTTTCAGCCACGGCGTCTCCATGTCCCTCGATGGACGTCTTGTCTTCTGTTGGAGACAACGACAGCAGGGAGATAGTGAGGGTTTAGTGATACGTCTTAGCCGATGGCAGCCTATACTGAATCTGCGAGCTCGTTCACAATTTCCTACCTAGGAAGATATAACAGTAAGGAAATCCAAACTACATAGACTTCTGGCAATTACCATTGCATCTTCCTCCAGTGCGTTTAATAGGCGCGAAGTAGTTGTTGTTATTGTCTTCAACTGTCGGGCTGGTCTGCTTTACCTGTTCCTGCTGTCCTGAAGCTGGACACCGTACACAAGAATTAAGCAGTAAGTATCCCTGAAGTGTGTCAAGAAACCAGGACAAATAAATCCGACACCTGTACAATGAAACAACTTCTTCCACGAAATCCACCTATGAACAAGAGTCCAGACCTTCAGGCATAATTCAGATAAATGACTAATGAACAGATTGAAGGCTGGATCTCACCTTCGCCGACGATGGTCGACAACAGGGCCGCGTTGAAGTATGTGTCAATCGTCCTCGGCAGTACCTTCTTATCGTTCTTTCCAGGGGGCGACTTCACACCTAGGGAAATAGCACATTCCGGATTAGAGGCGGGCCTACGGTTTTCTCACAAAGGTCCGCGGAAGCAATGGGGTGGACTTTCAACATATGAAACACTATTGATGTCATCATAGGTCATACAGTTTAGGTTTAGGGTGGGCTTACCGGTGCTGCTCTTTCCTCTCGCAACGACGACGTGTTCCTGGGTACTTGCATCGGAGCTTTCGGAGTCGGAGGATGGCGACTGCACAGGCGACTGCACAACGTGAATCGTGCTCTGTCCCCATAGCGGGCGCTCGATGACCGTCGGTGGAGGGGGTTGGAGCCAGCGAGCTAGGTTGAAGGTATTCGCGGCTGTGAATTTGCGTGCATTTCTGTTTATCTCCCAGTCATCGGGGGCACCCTCCAGACCTGCCTCGCCTCCCGGGTGTACCTCGTTGTCGGGCCAAGCAGCTTCCCCTCTGGCACACTTAGCTTTAAGGTCGTCAAAGGATTCGAAAGGTTGGCTCATCTTCTTCCCTCGTCGACATGCCTTCATAGCGAATCCTGCCCAGTCGACCGCGTGTCCGAGTTTCTCAGCCAACAAGCCCCTCGCGAAAGCCAACCCTATGGCCTTAACTTTCCCTATCGGCCGTTGATGCGTCTTTTGGTACAGCACGAGGATCGAGTGTTGCATCTTTGGTGACTCGCTTCTCCCAGGACGGTCAATGCGGAATCTGCCTCCCTCCATAGGGCCCCATCGGTCGACGCATTTGTTCACGGAGACGACGATGCTGCCCATGTAGCCCAGTTCTCCGAAGCGAATGCCAGGGATGTACCCAACATCGTTGAGGCCTTGATCCCTGTGCAGCCAGTCCTTCGTCCCCTTCACCGGGACGCGGTATTCGCGGAGAGACGCCATGCTTCTAACATTGCGCATAGGGGAGAAGAAGCAACTTGTAAGACACATGGGACTCTTAAACCCAACAGAACTTCACGAACTAATCAATCGGGGTCGCAGGACAAGAAAAGACATTGAATTTGGAGATAAAGAAGACCGATACATACCTCTGGGAGTTGGTGTCACAGTCGGTGTCTCCGGGCGGAAGGTATAGACTGTCTTTCTCTTCTGGGATCTGGAATGGCGTCCAAACTCCGACCGAAGCTGAACAGTAAACCGATCGGGGAACTCCTGCAACGAGCATTGGTGTATCGCTGGTTAGGGTTTCTGAAGTACTGAAGATGTTTAGTGGATTTACCCAGCAATAAAGACATGAGCGATATGGAGGAGGAAGAAACGAGACACCCCGCCACCATGCATACAGAAACGTCCCACATGGGTAGCAGAAAGACACGAAACAAACAACTCAACCTCTCGGAAACCAACTTGAGGAACGTGGTATCTCGTCAATCAGAAACGACACAACCAGAAGGAGACCATAAGATACCCACAGACTGCGAAGATAACGATTTGAAAACAATGTGACGAAGCAAAGGCTGAAACAAGCAAAGGCAACCTCGTAATACCTAAAACGGAACATCAAGTAAGTCCGACCATTGAGAAGCACCACACAAAGGAATTGAAAACAACCCACAATTCCGAAGGGACCGACATTCTCTGAGGCTCGGAGAAGATCTAAACCACCATGCATTGCGAGGCGTGGAAGCTAACCTGATCGGAAACAGCCCCAGGTGGTTCCAAATGTCGACGACGTCCTCTCGTCGGAGGAGGAGATGTTCAATCTGCCTGTTACTCTGTAAGGTAGCACAAACAGGAAGAGATGAAGACAAATTATTATCTGAACTGCCTACTAATCCCATTCACTTCTCCCTTATTTCAGTGCAAGTACATCAAAAGTGGGGAGCAGTACTACAAGCCTTGTTGCTGCTCGACACAAACATGGGGCAGGGTTTCGTCATACACAAGAATGCTCAGATACACTCATGTCAGCAGCGACACAACTAACATAATCCCACTTCCCAAGACAGTACTACCCTGAGCATGAATCGGCCCTTCTTTGTATCTCCCAATCTACCGAAACTCGCTCACAAAATCCCCACAACATAATGACCTTTAACCCATCTCCAACAAATCAAAGATACCGCTCGGAATGAACCCCTCCCCTCTTCTCATGAATATCGACCACCTTGCCAAGAAAGACCACGATAAAAAACCTTCTCTTAGACATCAATTCCACTCACAAGCAAGCTCCCTTCACAGAGAGCCGAACCTGCTCCTAACGACTAACGAGAGCAGCACTAATCCCAATAAAAAGTGAAACGAACACAATCAAGCGTACTAAAGGGCAGAAGCGAGAATGTAGAGACTAACCTATGCAGCCGTGAGAGACGAGGGCAACGACAGCAGTGGTGAGCGCGCAGAAATCCCCTCCGGTGGCGCCCGAGAAGAAGAAGGCACTGTGAAATCTAAACTCAGGGGCTTCGGATTTATACCGTCTGTTCCTCCCCCACGATCGAGGCAGATTGATGTCTCTCCTCCACTACAGACGTAAAATCAAAGTCGCGACGGCTGAGAGTGGGACATAAAGATGGGTTTAGGGTTTTAGTGTGACTGGTATGTCATATCCCCAATCCTGCCACGCATCATGGGGAAATGGGAGGATGTAACATGGAGTAGGGGTGATGGAAACATACGTGGCGAGATGGATGCTGGGACAGCGGCACTCCCCTCCATCGGCATAATCACTACTGCGAAGCGCTAAACCTCCCATCACAACGGGACCCGGCATCACTTTGCTCAAGTGCCCATGGCCATAATCACTACTGTGGAGCGCAAAATCTCCCATCAGGACAGGACCCTCCATCACCACTGCTCCAGTGCCCGTGTCACTTCAGCTTTACGGCATCGCAGCAGTCGCTTCGCACCTGTGCATGATGAACCTGATATGTCAGACGTCAGGGCACTCAAGCATTCGCGCCTGTGCATGATGAACTATTGATATGGCACACGTCAAGGCACTCAAGCATAAGTACTGGTGATGGGCAACTCATAGACTGGATACCAAATCAGTCTATCACTCAACTGTCACCACAAATGTGCCCTGCTGTGGTGTGAATGCAAAATTGGAAGGCTCATAATCTCAGCTACCTCGCTGATCATGTGGGATTTGGTTTATATCATGCCGTAGATGTGAAATTTCCTGCTCTCATTCACCGACTCAGCACAAGGTTTCACAGGGGAGCAGCTGAATAAGAATAACGATGACGCCAGTAAGACTATATACTCCGATTCGCACAGTACGACACAACATGCACAAAGATCACCTGTGTGGTCACGGTCGCACTTGATGCCTTAGATGGGATAGATCTTTGGCCTCGCTCTGTGGCTTTGAACTGAAGGTGAGTTGGGCGTGTCATCGTCTTGCACAATACCATGGCATCCTCGTACAATTGGTAGGCAGAGCAACCTGAAAGTCATGGCAGAGTATTAGATGACTGTAGCAGGGCAAACGTATTTATGCAATGTCTAATGACTGTGGATCAATGTATGTCACAAGCTGAAATGAGGTATTCTCTAATAAACTAGGAATCGGAAAATACAATGTACAATACAGGTGTAGTACAGCCAGAGAAGAGGTGGAACATACTCAGAGGGTGGGTATATGAGGTTCTTACCACTGTTGCATGAAGACCAAGATACTGGGCATATCAGAACGAGCAGGAACATGTGCTGAAGATCGTCACACACCCTCGTTGACTCTCAGCACTTACAGGTATGGCAAAATCCGGTCCCTCGCAACATAAAAGCAACTAATTGATACTGAGCTACATGTTCTAACATTGCCTTATAAGGACATTTGTGTGTAACCTGAACCTCGACTTGCCATAGTGAATGACTGTCATAATGCTATCGGCAAAGAAGATACTTTTGGAGGAAAAACATGAAAAACAGAAACTGGAACATAAAGAAGAAGTAACACGGAGGGTGGGAAAACAATGGTAACATAAGAGGAGGAACGCTGACAGAGACAAGAGGGGATGGATGGAAAAAAAATACACAAATTATAAAGGAGGTGCATCGGAATAAGAGGAATGCAGCGGGTGGGGGGGGGGGGGGGGAGAAGGGGGGGGGTAAGGGTTCAGAAGAAAGACAGGGTTACGAAACTGTATGCAAATGAGGGAAAATAAAAAACTGAACCAAATAAAACAATGACAGGGAAAAGGGGTGAGCCCCCACAAACAATACCAATACAGATAAAACAGGAAGATATAGGAGGGGTGGAAAGAAGTCGAACAAAAATTAATAAAAAAAAAAGAAAAAAACAGGATAACAGTAATGTGGAGTTGTCAGCGGGCATCGGTAGCATGGTTCTCTCCGAATCAGAGGTCCATTGCAATATCCGGGACATAAACAGGGGACTGAACTCGCTGTAGAGGCGCCTCTTCCGGATAGTCCTCCTCTTCCAGTTCGTCGACGTCTTCGGTTTCATCGTCCATCGTGTTCAAGTACTCCGGTTCCTGGTGAGCCATGACGTGTTCTACGTCGGCGCCTAGCACTGGCTCTGCTTCACGACTGGCGTCAGCCCTCTCGCGACGACCGGCCATGCCAGAATACAAACGCGTTGCTTCTAAGTGCCCTGCAGCGCCCAAGACCGCGCCATCCCTCTCCGAGAGTACACGTTTCGACCTCGGTTCCTTCAGCACAACCACTTTCCATTCCGCATCGTTGACGTCGTCGACAAAGTAGACCTGTGGAAGGTGGAATGAACTATATGACTTAAAGACATTCCACAGCACATGGAAGGGGTTCATGGAGCAGAAATCCATTGGAACCAATCTTGTAAACAACGATAGAGAGAGTCGTACCTGCTGCACGTGGTTGGGGAAGACGTAAGGCTCAACAACCGGCGTTTGTCGAGCCCCATGTTTCACCGACCAGAATCCGTTCACATCCCTCCGGATTGTCCGTGCCCCTTCCAAATTCGGGCGTATCCACGAACATTTGAGAACGTTAAACTGATGGATCCCGTAATCCACAAGCAGAATGTCTCGTATTACCCCTACGTAGTTCAGGGCCGCCTCGACCGGGTGCCGGTCTGCTCGCGATGAACGGCAGTCTTGAGTGATGAGGGCTGCAACTCCGGAGTCGTATGAAACTGTTGCACGGCCATCTTCGTCGTCTGCACGTAAGTGGTACCCGTGCGCCCACATGGAGGTATAGTGCTTTATCGTGGGAAACGGAGGTCTGGACATGGTAACTAGGGATAGATTGGGCATCTCCCCGTTCGCGACCATTTGCTGCACGCGTTCCCGGAGCCAGGTGCTGAATGCAGGGAAAGACGTACCCCTCCTGACACGAAATCCTCGACGACTCTCTCTATACTCCCTAGACATTGGACAGCTCAAAAACGGCAGAGTGAATAACTGAATGCACGCGACTTTATAACGGGCTTCTCTGAACATCGAAACATGCGCAAAACAGTCGTTCAACGATAATTGACACTCACTCGTATAGATGCTCTGTGATGACGTTGTGTCGTATGATGAAGTCGTGGATTTCCAAGAGCTCATCATCCTCCCACTGACTTTCTCTGGGTCGACCCTCCAATACCTCGCCAGCATCCTTCATGTCTTCGTCCATATCCCAAATCACACGAGCCGCACCTGGATATAGACGGAAGTGTTCAGTTACGAACCCCAATGCTTCCTCATAGACATATCCCATTGCGATGGAGCCCTCCGGCCGCGCCTTGTTGCGGATCAATGTCTTCAAATGACCAAGATACCTCTCTACCCCGTACATCCACCTAACGTGCACGGGACCGCACCAATATAGTTCCCTAGGTATGTGAAGTATGAGGTGGGGCATCGTATTCCAGTATCCGGGGGGGAAGTGGATCTCCAATAGCGATGCTGTCTCAGCCACGTAGTTTGTCAAGTCGGCAATATCTCGCCTATCTATGACCTTATCGCAGAATCGCTTGAAGCAGTGACCCAGGCGGATGACGGCATTCCGGGGTCCCTCTGCCAACGACCCGCGGATCGCAGCAGGTAGGACCTCTTGAATGAGAACGTGCCAGTCGTGGCTCTTCATGAACTGCATTTTCCCCTTCTCGACGCTGACAAGCTTCTCAAAATTGCCACAGTGCCCAGACGGTGTCTGAACTCTCTTGATCGTCTCCAGAACCTTGGCCTTCTCATGAGGTCGCAGTACGTATGGGGCGTGAGGTTTTAGATAGGCATCCGAGTTCGCTTCTCTAACGAGATGGATTTCGGGCATCACTCCCTGCTCTTGAGCATCCTTCCGGATGGCAATAGTGTCATTTTCGCCGAGCAGGAAGCCCATGGTGGTAGCAGCCACATTCTTCTCGATGTGCATTACATCGAGAGTATGCCTGACGGGGAGAGTCTGCATCGAAGTTCGATTTTAGCACTTAGTAAGGTACTCGGAGAAGCGGTTTCAAATAGTGCATACTTAACTCAGCAAACTTGTAACCGAAACCACAGGGCCTAGGTCGACAATGGGGCCATGCTCCAGCCTAGGACATACTCATCATGCTAGCAATGCTGAAGTACGAGCAACGACATTGACTGGGTACATGGCAGCGTAGTGCAGCCCACGTCAAACTACCACGAGCACTAGCATTTCAACATGCGCAGAAGTAGAGACCCACCTCCCAGTACGGCAGGCGGTATAGCTCTGACACCCTTTTGATGCCATGTATGCGGACTGGGTCCTCTTGTGCTGGACCCCCTCCTTGTCGGAGCCACGCTTCACGTTCCTCCCCCCACTCCTTTACCTGTGCGCCAGTCGTTGGGGGTGGCGGTTGCCTGTACTCAGTATCCGGGAAGTTTATGTTGTCACCCCGGAGATGGTGATTGTCGAACAGCCATCGCCGAGAGCAGTTGCAAAAGACGTTTTTGTGCAGGAACCTCGAGCGCCTTGTCCGCAGTCCTTCGCCGCACACCGGGCACGCGACGAATCCTTTCGTGACGCAGCCAGCAAGCATGCCGTAGGCGGGGAAATCTCCAATGGTCCAAATGACCATTGCTTTCAGTATGAAATGGGATGACTCTTTGTAACAGGCTGCGTCCATGCAAAAGATACCGTAAGTCCAAAGGTCTAGGAGCTCGTCAATCAGAGGTGCGAGGAACACATCGATGTGCTCGGAGGTAACGGACTTGGGACCAGGGATGAGGATGGCCAACATCATGAAGTACTTCTTCATTGACAACCACGGCGGGATGTTATAGTTGAGTAAAATCACTGGCCACAGGGAATAGACACTCCTCTTGTCGCTGCTCGGATTGATGCCGTCTGCCGCCAATGCCAACCGGACATTGCGGTCCTCATACCCAAACTCCCTTTGGAATCTTTCATTTATCATCTGCCATTGTCTGGAGTGGGAAACATGAGTCATAACATTGCCATCAAACTGTTGTACTGCATGCCACGTCATAGCGCACGCCTGCTCGGGGCTTCGAAACACCCTCCGCAACCGTGGAGTAACTGGGAAAAATCTTGCAACCTTGTGTGGCACTTGTGACCTGCCAACGCGTCTCTTCCTGGGCTCTCTGCACCTCGGACAAGCTGTGGCATTCTCCAAAGCATCTCGAAAAAGCACGCAGTTGTTGGTGCAAACGTCAATACTGTTGTACGAGTGCCCTAAGCGCTTCAGGTACTCAGACGCCTCACGGTACGACGTCGGGAGAGAGTTGGGAGATGGGAGGACTGTCGTACTCAGTGTGCGGAAAAGCTCGTCGAGATAGGCATCCGAACATTTGTGCAGCTTCCCGGAACTCAGAAGGAGGTATGTTGCCCCCATGCTTGAGTGCTCCGACCCCGCAAACAGTGGCGTGGCCGCGGCCTCTTCGAGCACCCGCACGGCGTCATCGTCGTCGTCATCGGATTCTCCCCAGTCCATGTCGGAGCCGTCTTCCAAACTGGAGCCGCTGTCTGCAACGGAGGTAGGGGGGGATTGCCGACGCTCTTCTCTCTCTCCTGCGTTGGTGGAGTCCATTGGCATTGCGCCGTACCCCGGGCCTGGCGACGAATGCCTTGAAGACCCTCGCGACAAGCCGTGAACAGAGGATGGGGGAGATCCCACCGGCCCTTCCGCAGCTCCATCCACCCGGTCCACAGACGGACTCCTGCGCGGTGGGTCGCCTCTATTATCGGCGGCAGCAATGGCCTCCCGTCGTATACGCTCACCCAGGTCCAGCGTGTCGACAACCATCTGTTGTAGATCCATGCCCGGGTCCATGTCCCTCGGAGGACGTTGGTTCTCACGCCCCATCACCTGAGCACCGTAATACCAACGTACGTGCTCGTCCCACTCGTCATCGCTGTCGTCCGGATCAACACCCTATACATACAACACCCAATTCTCAAATACCAGTCTCTTCTAAGTGAATACACAGCAACCCTAAAAACAAGTGACCAACCATAGCCAGCGTAAGGGTTTATGGATAGTAAAGACTCGCCTCGGTCGACCCAAAAAACCATGGATGCCTTCGATTAGTGTTAACGCATCTACGGTAAGAGGCGAGGATCTTCTGCGAATGCTGTTCCCGCATGCACATCCTGCAAGGACATGGTAATTTTCTCAACCCCTGGACGTTCGCGTATTCCAGCTCCCGTCGGAGCAATTTCTCCTCTCTCGCTCTGATGCGCCGTGCGTCCGGAAGTCGACGTCGTATCCCCTCCTCCATCGAGCATTCGATCCCTGCACGTAGCCAGCCAATTCCCTCTAGTGAACATACGTAGAGAATGGAAGCAATACACAAGAATCCATCGGAGATGTCCAAGCCGGGAACCGGTGCACACCCCATCCCACTCGTATCGCCCTGAAGATGGACCCCAAAGGTAGATGGGAATGCAAAGCTCTGGTCCAAAAGCGCGACAACAATCATGTAGGTGAAGCGGTTGTTTATTGCACAACAAAACAGGGTTACAACGACCCGTCATACGTGGTCGACACTATTGAGATAGATGGGAATGCATAGCCCTAAACCTATGCCATCGTGAACACTACAGGGCGGGGAAGGCCACAATTTGGGCCATCGCGGCTCTCTCACTACCAGACATAGACAGCACCAAGACCTGTCGTAAGAGATGTACAATGATACACGTCTAAGTAGGGTTTAGGGTGTCCATGTCCGCTTCCTGGCTCAGGGGTTCTGACGGTCAACATTCACAAGCGTCTCTTCAGAGACCAACCCACACAACATTTAACCACCCGTTACGGAGTCTGCACTCGGAAGTCTCGAGGGCTTGCGTTTCCTCACTGAAGACGTTGCTGTGTCTGAAACATCGTCAGGGGGGGGCTTGTATAGAGGAAGCGAGGTATCACGGCCATCCCCAGTTCCAATTTCAGCGTCGGCAGCGGCTGCTTCCGCTTCTGGGGATTCCCACGTCCCAGTAAACGGGTCATACCCGGGAGGGGGCAGTTTCCAACCCTGGCTCAGCATTCTCTCGATAATCGCAACACAGCCAGGTGGTAGATACCCGTGAGGGTGCCCGCTGGAGCTATCTGGGCTTGGACCCTCGCTACCACTGTATGGCGGGTAATACTCCGTACTCAATATCGGACTCGGCGTACCCTCCGATGGAACGTACTCCTGTGTTTCCATTAGCATGATGCACTTACATTGGGAGTCGGGGGAGTAAGCCCCATCACCAGGTTGACAGCGACACATCTTCCATTTCAAGCGCACCGCGCTGTCCAGTGTCAATGCTATACCCCACTGGTTATTCAAGACACAGGAGCAATGTGGATTCCTAAGCCAACCTAGTCTAGCGCAGGAGACGCAATCGCAGTATCCTCCGCACTCGTGATGTGGGCCGCGAGGACCAACCTCGTACTCCAGAATGGCTGTCTCTAGCCAGCTCGGTTGTCCCCCGAACCTATCCAAACGCGAGGACTGCACTCCATACTCTCGCTGATACTTGATCCTGTACGGTGCCATTCTACCAGACAAGAGAATGCAAAGTGCAATGAACGTCCGGGGATGCAGCGGGTTGAGCTCAGAGACTTACCAAAAAGGGAGCAGAACTCGGAGAGTCTTCGCACTGTTATCCGAAGTGGCTCCGAGAGACAGGATGGGAGAGGAGGCGTCGCCAAGGAGAGCCTTCAGCGGAGAGAGTCGAAAGTGGTGGCTGACCATCTTGCGTGAAGAGAGAAGCCCACCGTGTCTATTTGCGGTAGAAGACAAGGAATTAAAGTCCGTCGCCAAATGCGCTGACAGGTCTATCTTGTCAACATGATTTTAGTAGCGATGTGCTCTGTAGGGCCCTGGGACTTGCACCCTGTTTGTCCCATAGACAGAGCACTATGTATAGCAAGTGGGATAGTATCCGAGGTTGTGGCAACCCCGCAGACCTACAACGCACGACCCTCCGCCCACCCTCCCGATTCCCAATGGTTGGCTTTCGGGGACAGGCCGCCCACATCCTCTTAGTCGAGGCACTCCCCCTCTTCAATAGCTCGCATTCCACCTGCAAGGTAATAAAACCCATCCTATTTTGGCGAGGCATTGTCACAACTTGATAATTTTCTGACGTTATCTGGGAGCATCTCTTGTCGCATTGGGAAGGCAGGATCGAAAATGTACGTCGTGGAGCATTGGAGACCTAACCCGCCCGAGAACGGCACCTTCGGGCACCACCCCTCTTCATGCGCCTTAGGGTTTCATGCCATTCGGCTGTTGCCATCATCGTTCGACTGCGGCCAATACTCTGAGGTACGTTTTCTCTCATCCTCTATACACCAGGCTCTGATTCCCCAGAACGTCCATACTCTCTAAATTGTCGTCCGTGTAGTCCGTCAGCATCCGCGCTCTTTCTTCACCCGCGCTCACCTGTGTGCCATGGCCGCCATAGCTCACGTATTGTCGCTCCCCATATTCCACCGGGAGTCTGTGCGGGGCGCATCGCACATCGTTGACACCAAATCCGAGGACTGGATATGGAGTGTCATAATGCCATTAGATAGGGATGGAAACCCCGTTGAGAAAGGCCGCTACGTTCCCGGCCAAGACCGCGGGCCTCGAAAACATGCGGCAGGATTCATGGAGGAGCTCCCCGACGAAATTGTGCAGCAGAACATTTGGCCCCGCATAGTGGACGGCGACAACGCACTGGAGAATTTTCAGATCTGTTCCACTATTCGGGGCGTCTGTTGGGCGTGGCTGAATCACGTAGAGGACCAGAGGGAATGGGGAGTAGGGATTTTAGCCTGGCACCGGAACAGGTATCCAGTGGCCTATCCAACGGACTCATCGACTGACCTTGACTCGGAGGAGTCCGAGACTGACTCTGACTGATAAGGACTGAATTACGAGGAGCACGTATACAGGCAAGGTGTTTGTGAGGGTTAGAAAGGTGTAATCGGAATTGAGGGCGCCTACCCCACCGCCGTCGTAGATTTAATCAGGGTCTATTTGGTTGTCGATTTGTCCGCACTCTTCCGATGGTCTTAGGATTAATGAGCCTCGACACTGTGTAGCTCTTACTGCGAGCATGTCTGTGTACATTCAATGCAATCGGAAATGCAAATGTCACTCACAACCGTGAGTTGTTGGATATCGTATGGAAACACAGCTTGAATTGAGTCCTGTATGTATCTTGTTTCCTGTAAACGCACTTTGCTATTTCTACTATGCAGTGGGCATTTTTTACCTAGAACTCTGTGTACAGGAAGCTCTGCGAGCGACCATGGCAGGAGCTGGGGACAAGGCTTGCACAACACCAAACATCACCAGGGCGATGAGTAGTGACGGCTACAATCCCATGAACGCTGGAAGACAGGTACCCTACCAACATACGAACTCTGCATTTTTTTAGTACATTGCATGGTAAACGAAGTCATAGGTAGTTTGTACACTAACTCGAAAGTAGAACACCAGACAGGCAACGTATAGTTAGGTTCGAAACAATTTTATCATAGGTTTACGATTAAGGAGATGATGCATAACCGTGATTTACGCAGGCTGGCAGCAACTCCGGGATGCCATTGATGACTTCGTATCCCCAGCGGCCACTATATCTCGAGCCGTGGGAGTCTCACATGATGTACGGTAACAACGCGATGCAACCTATGGCCGGAACAGATTCCATGCAGTACATGTTCCCGGGCTTCACTACACCACCAATGCACTCACGTCAACAGCACCCGGGCGTGACTCAGATGAGGGACCAATCGCCAAGCGTCAATACGCACGCGATACCGCCGTCGCCCATGTCCCCTTACCCTCAGGGCTCCGATCCTGTTGGAGCAGCGTCATACCTCCTTCAACGCCGACATACTCCCATGGCAATGCCGACATCGAGCTCCATTTCCCAGGGAAGCAGTAGCTCGAACAGTGCGGGGTCGACGACCATGGCAGGCATGTACGCCTCTGGATCGATGGGTTTTTACCGAGGCAGTGCAACGCGCTCTGGCGGTATGTACCTACCTCAGATGTTTGGGGGCAATGATCAGTGGCCGCGGTGGAGTAACCCGGCATCAGCGGAAGGATTGGGCCAGGCTGCATGCACTCCTCCCAAGACCACCGCAAATGTTCCAAGCACTGTAGGGCCGGTGACCACTCATAGTGGCCCTGTAAACGAAGCGGACGGTTCAGCCAACAAACTAGTGGTATTTGAAGAATCAAAGCGTACTCGACAACGAAAGCTTAACAGGCTGGCGAAGAACGCTTTCAAAACGAAGAACGGCGATTGGCCAATGAAAATTCCAACAACAGCAGACGGGCAAATCGGAGAGGGTTACAGAGTGTTTGTACATAGGACATTCCGAGCAACAGCTAGACGTTTCCTTGACGTTGCTGTCATATCATTTAGCGAACACCCACCAAAGGAGGTTCAAAATATGAAGGAGATATTAGAAGCACAGTTTGTTTTTGAACCCCCTCTCGAGGATGGATACATTGTCTGGACCATTGAAGACTCTATGAGAACATGTCGTTATCAGTGGAGGAAATACTGGATTAAAACCGGTAGGGGGAACAAGCATCCTCAATGTCCAAAGGAAGCATTCCCAGCACTGGCCAGGTATTGGGTGACATTGGAGGCCGAACAGGAAGCACGGAAGATTAAGCGCGAGCGCGAAGAGTCGAGGGCGAAGAAGCGTCTCTTAATTGGGGACGGGCAACCCACACCAGCCATGAGTGAGGAGACCTGGAACGTATGAGGCTCAAACCCGTTGTCCCCAGGGCCCGGTTTATGTCACTCACTGTATCCACGCCCGGTTTATATCACATTACATACATCCGTCTTTGCATGCTTGTCGCCTTTGTGTGCATTCCATGTTCGCATGCTTATTCAGACATTGTTGGCAACATGGTGACGATATTGTGCAGGAGTCAATGGACGATGAGGAACTCGAATCTATGTTGTGGGACGACATTGACACCTCTTCGATCGAGCGACAGTTACAGCACGAATCCATAACAGACAGCGACCTACAACCACAGGTCAGTATTGCTCGACTTCTATGACTGTAGGTGGTAAAGGGATATGACTTCCGTAACCACGACCCTGAAGTTAAGAGTTATACCCACATGTACATTCTAATAGTGCTACCGAGATAGCTTTGTTTACCATGGTGGATTTCGGTTTAGACTACTTCCGTGCGCTCAATGTGTTGTGGACTGGGGCATGGGCTGCAATTAGACCTGTGGAAGCCCACCATTATGTAGAAACCGTAATCTGCCCCACACCATTGAAGTGACCGCAAGTCCCGACGTGCATGCCCATATCAATCCCGTAGGGGCACCAAGTTTCCTAACGGACATGGTGATTTCAGGTAATGAGGTTGATCTGCTCGCTGTTGAAGAACTATA
Source organism: Ceratodon purpureus (assembly GCA_014871385.1). Taxonomy (NCBI): domain Eukaryota; kingdom Viridiplantae; phylum Streptophyta; class Bryopsida; order Pseudoditrichales; family Ditrichaceae; genus Ceratodon; species Ceratodon purpureus. The sequence continues at coordinate 16,790,596 of CM026422.1, read as the reverse complement.
CATGGGACGATGGATGTGGAGGGCCCCTACCCGGTAACATAGAGAACGTAAAGCATAATAAGGACAGAGACCATTTAGAGAACGACCGCACGATTGCTGTCTTTGAAAGGAAGGAGTCCATAGAGCTCTCTATGCAGCCGAGCGTGGATACTACGTGCCCCACCGATTTCCCCATGTCGTTCATTGACCGCCTCCCTAGTGAAGTGACGCTCCAATGCATATGGCCAAAGATCATTGCACACCACGAGACATTTAAAGAGAAGTGCGTTGCAATTTGGTCGTTCCGCGCGGTGTGCACTTCGTGGAGGACATGGGCGGAATCAACCCGAGAGTACGCCGACTACCGGGAGTCCTATGTGGACTATCTGAGCTACGAAGACTCGCGGAAAGAGTTTAGAGGATATTGCAACCTTAACAGGGCGTCTGTCCATCTGCCACGATGACGCACAGTAGATACCCACCAGCCCTCCCCCACTGCGAATATAGTCTCTCTAGGGGGACGTTTATACAACCCTAGCTTTACCACAAGTGCATGCTGACACCCTTCCCTGCTTCCACTGGAATGATTCAGACTGACACGGAGACTGAGACCTGCATGTATTGTACAGGTTGGAACGTCAAGCACACCGTCGCCCTCAACACCTACGCCTACTGACTTCTCTGCGTCCCCCATGCCGGTACTTGCATTCTAACATGCTCTTATTATGTGTCATGCCTTTGGCTGGATTTGGCAACGACCATACCATTGAAATTAACACAGAAGCTGTGACACCACAACGCTTTATAACTTGACAGGTTATGCAGGAACCGGTGAGGAGCGACGCAGGTGGGGGTGAAATAGATCTTTCCAAAACACGTGACAGGCCGAGGATGACTGATGATGGAAATACCCGCGTTGTGCCCCGTGAGTTGCAGTTCGCCAAGCCTGAGAAGTCAAGCTCATTGGATTGGCGGCTCGAAATGGAGAAGAGGGTAACCGAGACAGCTTCCGATGTGTCTGACATTCGTAAAAAAATAGACCTCCTACTGCGACTACAAATGGCGGGCACGCGGTCGGGATCCTGTAACCCCCAATACGTTGGAGCAGATGAGAACTTGAATGAGAGTGCACCCGACATCGCGCCAAGGGCAGATAACAACACGAACCCGGAGCTTCCCAGCACAACCGATAGAGCCTGTTCCGCGTCTGGAATTACGCATGAGACGCGACCCATGGACCACTTAACATGCGACACAAGTAAGAAGACACGTGAAGGTACATTCTCTCTCCCTTGTATGAAAGCGTACTTCCTTATATGCTCCCACCACATACGATTCTTACGTTTCATGTGAAACAGGTGGCGGAGAGGAATCCGATGGGAGTATGCACAACCGTAGATTGTCCTGTAGTGGAGAACGAGTACCTGCACTGGCTGCCAAGCAAATGATTTGCGCCCCTACAACTGTCGCATTAAAACCTCTCTCGACGGTATATCTACCGTCCCGACCAGAAGGCTCCACAAGTGCAGTGGTCCACAGCAACAATTCGAACCAGAGCGGTGGCAAGGAAAACCGCGGCCCAAGCGAAGCACCAAACGCCATTGAAATCGCGATCGGTTCATACGACGACATCGTGCTAAAGGTTCAAAAAAGAACGGCGACACCTCCAGGTAAGTCATTAGCAGATGTTTAGGTGTTACATTGCGACTATAAATGTTTGAAGCTACAATGACCTGAAGAGTAATCCAACGTGCGTCTCGATTGCAGAAGACATGGCGCGCGCCATAGGGCAACAGAAGAGGCAGCGGTCGGATGCACAGAAAGGTGAACACTAAACCTGCACGTCCATCTCTTTATCCTAGACCTCGTTGCTAGGGGATGCAACTTTAATATCTGTACTTCATTCTCAGTGTGTTCCATGATCACGGCAGGCAATGCGAATTGCACCCCAGAATTGCCATCGCAGAGTACACAGCAGCATGAGGCTGTAAGAGTACAAATGCCACAGCACTCCACACCCATACTGCAAATACCAGAAGTTGGAAGGTCAAAGACATGCAAGAGGCAGACGAAGTGACCGTCCAGATACCTGGACCACGTACCTCCGGAGGAGAACAAGCCTCGCAGCGAAAAGGTCAGACAATTTCGTGACTATAATTAAGTTCTGTACGTAGTGGAAGAGCCTTTCAGATTGTTGCTGTCGACAGAAGACACTAACGGTTGGACTGTTTTTTTGCGACGTAACAGCAAGGCCCTCTGCATCCGAAGAGGTACGTGTGGGTAATGCACCCCGACCACGTGAACGAGACGATTGCTATAGGCCGTAGTGGTCCATCCTGGAAGAACCAGAAGACAAAGCTGATTCCCAATGGCCCTGGGGTGGCGTGGGAACCCAGGATGCAGCAGGTAACAATAGACTATGTGTATCCGCAGTGGACTGGTGTGATTCCAATGTATCCCGAGATGCAACGGGAAGGCATAAACACTATGGGAGACATTGCGCATGCCGCGTTTGACGAAGACAGCACCCTAATATGGCGTACGAATTACTTGAAGTACATTGTCCTCGACAAAATTAACTAACCACCCGGTAAGGATCACTAAACCTAGCTGAATCGTAGTCGCCTTTCTGGCCATGGGAACAGTTGCAGATTTGCAGGCAGTCACCGGGATTGATATGGAGAAATCCACGTCGACATTGACAAGGCTGACACATCTGCTAAGTGTGCACTCGGGGTGCTTGATGCAGGGATGTACTTGCGAGCTACAGCTGAAGAGAACGTCGCAGAATAGCGTGCATCAGGAATGCGGAGGAGTCCCAACGGGGCAATGTGCGCTGCTTGGAAATGCGGCCAACTCCCCTGAATGATGTGTATAAGCACACCCTTCCATGACACGTGATGTCGCTGCGAGGATTGCGAGGCTACTTCGTAGTACACCCAGTTGGAAATCACAGGGAAGCATGTATAGCGTTAGTCGTTCAGTACACGGCATTGTTGTTTGTTCACATTGCCGCACACACATTTTAACTTCAGTAACGTGTACGATGGGTATGTTCTTTATGTTTAATGTCAAGTTTTTTGAAATACTCCATGGACACATTGATGGAGTGATGTTTTTGAGAACCCCGTGTATACATTATGCTTGCTGCTAAATTCCCGAAGCGTTATTGTTCTGCGTGTCCGAAATCGCAGCCACGATCTCTAATGGGCATTCACCCCTGACCGTAGTCAATCGCAAGAATCTCTATTAACCCCCCCAACCCGGAAAAATCCAACAACTTCGACCAAAACCCTAAAACCCCTAACATTGCGGAACCAATCACACGCCGATCCAAGACTGGAGCGCTGGACGGAATCGTGTATCCCGCATTCATCGTCGCAGACGTCTGCATCCATCTTTGCCCGACCCACCAATCAGCAACCAACTTCTGTCATCGATCGAATGGCCATCGTCGCACGTCCCAAAGAAGTCGACGTCCCTCGCACCGCAATTCAAAGTCTCGAGGACTGGTCCAAGACTGCAGAGGACGTCGCCGGCGTATGGCGAACCCGAAATCCTAAGGACACAATCCATGTCTGTTCCGAGGGGATCTCGAAACAACGGCATCCACCTATATCGAAATTCACCTGACCTGCCTTCAAAAACCCCACGGGTCATTCCACGTCGGCTCCTTCTCCCTCCCCGGACGCGCGCAGCAGGACTTTCACTCCGACCAATCGCAGCGGCTCACGGGACCAGCGTTCTGTCGCTTGTGACCGTTTCGACTGCTTTTCTCCGGCTTCGACGGGCAACCTCCTCGCTCTGAAACTGGCGCGGTTCCATCCCTTTATGACTATTAACGGGAATGGAGAAACCCCCCTTTGCTACCAGTGCGCAGGAATCGAAGGAAGAGGCAAGGCTGATCGCTCACAAACAGCAGCGAACATCGACATGCATGACAAGTGAGAGCGGAAACGTCGATCACACCTTGAAGGAGCTGTACTAGATGTTAACTTAGCCAGCCAAGAGCACAAGCGAACACTCATGTGAAGTCGGCAAAGTGGTGGTAAACACGAAGGCGTGCTGGTTATATATGACCCTAGTCACCTTACACTTGCACAAGGCATGATTTTCCGATATCGGAACTTTATTCCCACGGTGGCTTGGTCTTCGAAATCGGTGAAAAGTCTTGTTCCCACGGTGGACCACTGGCTCATTGGGTAGCGCGCAGTGCGAGGAAGTGTGACCTTTTGTCCAAGTTCTGATATCGAAAAATCGCCTCTAGGAAAATTCCTTCATTCTGGAGAAATAATATTTCCTTGACTCTGGAGAGCGGAACAAGTTGCAGAGGGAACCTGCCCTATGTTTCAATGTTGTCCAGTACAGCACCCCTACAAGAAAAACACATCATGCCTTTTTGAGGCATTCAAATATTTGTAAATAACATACAATAAAATTGGTCTATGTTATCTTGCAAAATTATCATTCAATTCTTAGCCAATCCCACTCAATTATACCAAGTTTCAATTTCAAAAAAGGAAAATTCTAATTTTTGGTGGATTTATTAAAGCCGGTTTTATGAATTTAGAATATATTTTATTGAAAATAATTGGTGATGACTTTTTTGAATTTGATTGCAAAGATATGTAAGGAACATAGCTACACACATCTTTTGCATTAAAAATCACTCCATTTAGTAACAAAATTTTCCTCTATGAAGAATTCAATGAAAAGTTATTATGTCCAAATTTTGTCAAATAAATATTTCTTTATTGTAATTAGATTTCCTTGTATCCCGATTCCCCACCTTCTTAAAATTGGATTCATACACTTCCCACGCTAACTAGACTTGATGATGATTTTTTTTTTTCAAAGCCATTTTGAAGGCTTAGAGCTTATTTTTTAGGCTTTTTATCATGTTTTTGTAGACATAAGCATGTATGGTGCTAATGGTATTGTTGTTATTGATCAAGTGTTGATACATGGGTCAAAATTGACAATAGGCAATTTGGCAATTTTAATTATTTTTTGAATAAATCTAAATATTACCATGAGATGTTTTTTGATTATGGAATGTGGAAATCAACCAAAAAAATTATTGTTCTTCCTCATAATATGATATTAAAATAATTTTAAAGTTTAGTCAAATTGTTGTACATATGCACGTTCATTTTTTATGAACACAATTCTTGTTTAAATCTTTTGATACAATGTGAATGTAGAGAATTATGGTTTTTTATCAAAAAAAACTTCACCATTTGGTGAGCTTCTCTTCACCGGTACACTTCTTCCGTGGACTTGTCCGCTAAGTTTCTCCTTTAAGTGTTTAGACTACAACCGGTCAAGACTCCTTTTGAAACATTTTATTGCCTTTAATTCTTCTCCGGCACATCCACCATTTGCCTCATATAACCATGTCTTGGCCAAGCATTCTTGACCAACCGGAGGCCTTCTCCAACATAGTATAAACCGGGCATAAGGCAATCTATAATCGGCGATCCTCGCCACTAAGGGCGGGACGGATTGGGGGGAGCGCAGATGCTGCCCCCGCCGTCATGCTGCCCGCATTAGCCCCGCCCTGCAGGCCCTTCCCGCAGGCCCGTCCCTGCAGCCAGCCCGGGAGCAACCATCCGCTCCCGCTCCCGTTGGCACTCGCTCCTCGCTCCCTCGTGGCACTCGCTCCCCGCTCCTGTTGGCACACGCTCCCCGCTCCCGTTGGCACACGCTCCCCGCTCCCTCATGGCATCGCCCTTGCCCGACGCCGCTCCACAGCCCGACTCCCCTTCCCTCGCGGCCTCGGGTTCCCATTAAAAAACTCATTCGTCTGAGTTGTCATAATTAGAAAGGGATATAACATTATCATCATGTCTTCGTTTTCCATGTAATGGAAATATCATGCACCTAAAAAAATAAAAAACTTAACTGAATTCAATTGTACTATCCTGTCTTTGCGGTGTAGCCGCAATAGTTCCCTACGCCGGAACGGCATCTTAGGGTTGATGACTCCTTTGTCGAATATTCTCCATCCTCTTTGGGTTGATGACATGTTTTGGTTAGTATTGTAGGAACTAAACCCTAAACCCTAAACCCTAAACCCTAAACCCATAAACCCAAAGAGGATGGAGAATATTCGACAAAGGAGTCATCAACCTTAAGACGCCGTTCCGGCGTAGGGAACTATTGCGGCTACGCCGCAGGGACAAGATAGTACAATTGAATTCAGTTAAGTTTTTTATTTTTTTAGGTGCATGATATTTCCATTACATAGAAGACGAAGACATGATGATAATGTTATATCCTTTTTAATTATGGCAACTCAGACGAATGAGTTTTTTAATGGGAACCCGAGGCCGCGAGGGAAGGGGAGTCGAGTTGGGGAGCGGCGTCGGGCGAGGGCGAGGCCACGAGGGAGCGGAGCGGAAGCGGATGGCTGCTCTCGGGCTGGCTGTGGGGACGGGCCTGCGGGGCGGGGCCATCAAAAAAATTAGGATTTTCGGCCACGTATGCGAGAGGCGACCCACCAGCACCCGGAGTGGTGACAGCTGGCGAATGACAGTAAATGGTAGTCAAATATTGTGGCTCCCAACTTAAATTTGTAATAAGCTGAGTGGCATCTTTTGTACATGTATGTAAGTTTTAGAGGGAAATGGGCTGGCACCTTCCACGCACAGTAGTAGAACTTGTGGCGACTTTGTGTGGCCACACAGTAGATCGTGTGGTGACTTTGGAGAAATAAAAAGGACTTTCAAAGATGCATCATCCAAAACAGAATTCACTGAAGCAAGCAAACGAGCAGTACTTGCAAGGTCTGAAAACTCGACATTCAGAAGGTTTGAAAATTGCAAACACATTCACACGATGGTAAATGGCAAACAAATTCTACCAACACATTCTAGGAAACCTCATGAAGCAACACATTCTACGAAACCTAATGAAGCAACACAGGGAAACTTGAAGCAATCATATTGAACGTGGACAGCATCGTTTCTAAGACGTGCACATTCGATCCACACTTTGCATGGAGGAATCGAACCTCAGCCATTTCAGGCCCTGCCCATTGTAGCATGCAAACCCCCCACCCCACCCCAGTTAGTAACTGACATACAAATCCCAAGCCAATTGAACTTGCTATCATCATGGAAACAGAAGACTACGCTTACTTATCAGCGCCTCTCCTCTTCCGAGCGTCATGCCACAAATTTATGGCTTTAGAGTACGGATAACTCTCTTGGTTCCACCACGGCTGGGCAAACAACTTCACGCAAGTATCTAGATGTCCACTGAGACGGTTTCTCACCTTTGATTTCATGTAAGCCAAGGTTGAGAAGGTACGCTCGTCTTCCACGCTACCAAGCACAGCACAGATGGCAATTTCACTCAGTTTTATGAACTCCGACAATCTGGATCGCATGAGCCCATTCTGTCCAACTTTGTTCCAAAGTTTTGTGAGAGGGTTCAGCTCTCTCAGCTCGGCCATGGCATCTCGACAATTCGACTTCATAGTGAGCTTAAACAAGCTGGTCTGGAGTCCTAAGGTGCGGGCGTCCAAGATTGGATCGTGCATGCACACTTCAGGTTTTTCCTTCGACCCTGCAGTCACAGATCTTGGCACACAGAAGTGGTCTCGAATTGTTTTCATGTACATAGGAAACAGCTCGTCACAATTCGCTTGCAACCAGAATTGTGGGAAGACAATGGAGAAGGCATTCATCAAATCTGAGTCTGGGAACCGCTTCTCCAATTCGGCAATCAAAAGCTCTGCAGCATCCCGACACTGCCCCTTCACAGAGGCCACGACTTCCTCGAGGTCAGTTCTTGACACAGCCAGCTTGCTCCCTGAAACACTGCAGAACTTGTGTGCTGCATAAGTGTGGCCACCAATCCGGAACCCCAACGACTCACTGCCGTCATTCAAGTCCACAGTCCACTCCTGTGAAATAGTGAAGCTGTGATCGGATACTATGTCGCAGAACTGCTGAAAATGTTGCGGCTGGAAAGAGGAGTCACAGTCCACGTACATCATGTACAATTCGGCCTGGCATATCTTAAGAGCTGCAACATAATCTGATACAAACACATGAGTAGACTGGAAAAACTTCATGAGAAGATTCACCGATTCCAACAATGGCATAAGATAGGGGAGGGCAAGTAAAGTCCCGATATCACAAAGAAGTTCATAGTTCACCCTCGCTGATTCACACGCTGCAGCTTGCTTCCAGGTCATCTCAGGCTCCTTGAGGTTTGAGTCCTCAGACATCTTTGCAATCAGAGTCTTGTACTCCCCCAGAAGTCTGCGTAGTGGATCCAAGAGAGAAATCCACCTTGTCTTGACATTACGAAGCATTTTTAATCCTTCTGTTTCCATGAGGTCAGCAAGTTTGACGAACTCAAGGTGTTTCTTTGGCGATGCACTGAAGTACAAGTACATGGCTTGGCACAAAGTCTCCAATTTTGCCACAATCGGCAAGTTAGATATAGGTTGTACTGCGAGGTTGGTCCAATGGGCCATGCACTGAATCCCAATCATGAAAGGGGCATGCTCCTGCTTGAACCGCGTTGTCACTCCCGATCTGAATCCCTGAAACACAAACACGCCATCTGCTCCAAACGACACTAGCTTCCCAGCAATTTGGGCCGCATCCAGCCCTCCATGGTGCCCCATATGGGCCAGAATCGCATCCGTTACAGAGACAGTGCCATTCCCCTCTACTAGTCGTTGCAAACCAAGAAGTATGGACAAACGCCTATTGCCACTTGGAATGTAAATGTGAACGCTAAGCCAAGACTCATGGTCGATAGTGGTTACTTCATCTGCCGAAATGGAGAAGAAATTTGCTTCTGCAACAGCTTGCTTCGTGTGAGCAGCCAACACACCTGCCAACGATACAGCAATCTCCCAACCGCACAGCACGCTCCAATGCTTGCGAGGCATGTCGGGCACACACAGTTGCTGGAGCAGCCGCTGCACGTCCTCATAGTCCGACATAGGACGGCCATGGCTGAGCAATGAAAACACAACGCAAAATTGAACGAGTTTCTTTTTCTTCTCACGAGTTGTACCTTCGGTGATCAGCTGCACCACAGTTTCGGAACCGCCCCTAGCAAAAAATACCCTCGCGTTTTTGACATGCTGACAAGTGCTGAGGAAGTAATGCTGCCCTTTCTTGAGCTTTCCGGAATCAACGAGGGCTTTTCTTCGGCCTGCATGCTTCCACAAGGAGTTCAGTTTCGGAACCAGAAGCTTCTCGCGGCCCTCCACTTCAGTACAGACGTTGCATCGCACTTGACACACCCTGCCATCTTTTCCAAGCACTGACTCGGCCCATGGCAAACGAGCAGCCCAGGAGTCCTGAAAATGCCGGTTGTTCTCATACAAAACCCGCCTCTGCTTCGCAGCCTCCATCATCGGACTCGCAACAGCAGGGTCGAGCACCTGCAGATCGGAGCTCGAAGAATCAACAGGTTTCGCCGTCCCAACAAAGACGTTCTCTCCGACGACTTCACTCCCGCCACTCGACATCACCGCACCTGCACATTGGCCCACCAAACAACCCTGCTCAAGACTGTCACTCAATTCAATGATACCGCTCAAATTCAGTCTGCCCCCATAGAGAAACTTTGACAAATCAGCCTGCTTCGGAGCCATGTTCAAACCAAACGCTCGGCCCAGTCAAAGCAAATCGCTGAACGCATGCACACACTCAAAGCAAATCGCTGAACACATGCACAGACTCAAACGCACGCAGACTCAAAGACATGCACAAACTCAAAGCAAATCGGTGAACACATGGACAGACTCAAACGCACGCAGACTCAAAGACATGCACAAACTCAAAGCAAATCGGTGAATTCAAGAGTGCGGCTTCCCTGGTTTTATGAGCCATGGCACCGCTCGATGTAAGTGATGGAGCTCTGTTCGCCCCGCTGGCGAGCCACCCATGATCAGCGAGCGATTCATGGCGAATTCTAATTTGGGTTACCCTAAACGGATCCACAAAGCACAGGCACACGATGACGATCTAGAGGTTGGCACTGGCGAGTAACCCGGTACTCAGCGGGGTTGGTAATGGCGAGGAGACTACATCGTGGGGTGGCGGGAGAGGCGAGTCCCCTAAAACCTAAAAGGAGTCTTGGCGAACACTCGACCTAAAACCAGGTTTTTTTTCCCTTGCTCAGTCGCCGGGCTCAGAAAGAGGTAAGCTTGTGGCGAAATTTCGCACGTAATTTTTTCGCTGGGCGGGGCTGATGCGGGCAGCAGGATGGCGGGGGCAGCAGGATGGCGGGGGCAGCAGGATGGCGGGGGCAGCATCCCAATCCGTCCCGCCCTTAGTGGCGAGGGTCGGCGACCCAACCTGAAGTAACTTTCCCAGTTCCACGGGCATCGGGTCCAGAACTACCGGTGAAAGGCCCGGTAAACAAAACGATCAGGAGTGACGAGCCACATTCCAGTGGTGCGACGGTTTCGCCACCGAACTCAGGCGACCCGATTCCGGGCAGAAACCGTCGTCGTGTCGGCTCAACCCGCTCGCACCTTCTGCAAGGCTCACAGCGTAGTGCGTTCTACTGATACCTTTCCTATACCCATGCGATACTGCCTCGATAACCAAGTAACTCCCTCCGGATATTGAGGCGCTCGTGCTGCGAAAACGAGAACACAACGCAAGCTGTGTGCGCGGGCGCCGTGACCAGCAGCTCTCGCGCGCCCCGCGACGAGCCCCTGCTCTCCTCTCGGCGCTGGCTTTCTCCACGGTCTCTACTGCCTCGTCGTCAGGTGCTCCAAGCGGGGGGGGGGTATTGCCTCGCTCTTCCAGCGATCATTCATTAGGGTACGTGTGTTAGGGGTTTGGGTTGGGTTTCCATTCATTTATGGTTTCCAGGAGCTTGCCTTCGCTGTGGTGTGGTTTGGTATGGTTAACTGAGGTTTACAGTAGTTGCGGAGGATTTAGCATTTGTGTTCCTGATGGCGTCAGTCGTGGCTCTTCAGTGTATAGTGATGTATGGTTGTTGTATGCTGCGTATTGGTGTCTAGGGTATGTGTTGCTGGCAAGTTACGTTGCACTTGAGTTTCTAGGGTTCAAGGAAAACAAACTCTGTATGGCGCGCTCTCCATTTTCGACTACCGCACATTTTCTTCGGAAAGCACCGTTAATCGATTAAGAGTCTTTCTTGAGAATGCTTCTCCGCTCCAGTTTCTTGAGAGTTTTTGTTTCTGTTGCATCATTTGCTTCAGGTGCCGAGAACGCGGTGGAAGCCCAGGGGCATCCTGCTGGTATCTGCTTTAGTTGTTTCATGAGCAAGACTGTTGACAAGGCATTTCTGTCGCTGTATTGACTTTGGTGAGTAACTTTGGTGAACCACAACTTCGCTTTACTGATTTCATAACTGCCTTTTCAAGAAGTGTTGGACAATACACGTGAATTTCCTGCAATGTCGGGGATCATACAAATTTGAACACCTCGATTTTGTTCTTACCTGTGCAGCGCCTGTTACGAACGTCAAGATGACTCAGCCTGCAGAGGTGCTTCATGTACGAAATGTGGGTGTTAAGGTATCGGAGGTCTGCTTTCTCTCCTCCTATCCTTCCCTGGAGGTTTATGTTTTCGTTCTGATAGAGTAAATCAAGGCGTGGAGTCTTGATCCTCGCAATTTGTGCTCTAACGTAGATTTTTAGCAGCAGGCTGCTTTGTCACGTTGGATTGGAGGGATCTTGTTTATTTTCCTTTTATGAAGCTCTACGTGTAATTTTACTGAGCCTGATTTGAACTCGTGCTCAGAGAAAGGTAGAGACAGAGACGGTGATAATGAAAGTCGAGGTGGAAGAGCAAGAGGCAGGGAGGAGAAACAAGAGGCCATCTAGGCAGCACTCCAAAGTGTCCACATATGATGAAACTGCTATGGACAAAGTGATCGAGGAACAAATCGAGGGCTCGACTTCTCGGAAAGGGGCTAAGAGAAAACATGACAGTGTGGTCAGAGGAATCGAGACGGAGGCTATGGTTGCTGCTGCCCTGGGTTTCCCTCGAGATTCCCTTACGGAGGAGGAAATCGTAGCCAATGTAGTGAGTACAGTGGGTGGGAAAGAGCAGGAGAATTATATTGTTGTACGCAATCACATCTTAGCTTATTGGAGGGAGAATGTAAATGTGTGGCTGGAAAAGGAGACGGTGATGAACAATATTCGACTTGCGCACAGTCATTTGGTTGCTTCAGCTTATAAATTTCTTTTGAACCATGGCTACATAAACTTTGGAGTTGCCCCGGCTATCAAGGCTAGGTTACCAGCAGAAAGAAAGAAAGCTAAGGTCGTTATCGTTGGAGCTGGACTGGCAGGTCTTGGTGCTGCCAAACATTTGATGGCCTGCGGACACGAAGTATTGGTGTTGGAAGGCAGACAGCGGCCTGGAGGGAGAGTGTATACTAAGAGAATGGAGGTGGATAGCGTACATGCCGCAGCTGATTTAGGAGGCAGTGTTGTGACTGGTATGCATGGGAATCCATTAGGCGTGTTGGCTCGTCAAATGAACTGGACTATGCATAAAATCAAGGATCTGTGTCCAATTTATCAACCCAATGGTCAGCCTGCTGTTAGTGATGTTGATACGAAGGTGGAAGCACAGTTCAACCAGCTGCTGGATACATGTAGCAAGTGGCGAGAGGACAACCAGTCGAAGTCGGTTTTGATCTCGTTAGGCAATATCATGGAGTTTTTAAGGCTCAATTGCGCAATGGGTACCGATCCTGCAGAGAGACAGCTTTTTGACTGGCACTTTGCCAATCTTGAGTACGCCAATGCACAATTGCTCACCAGTCTCTCGCTTTCTGATTGGGATCAGGATGATCCCTATGAAATGGGAGGGGACCACTGCTTTTTACCGGGGGGAAATGTGCAGTTTGTAGACGTGCTGAGTGAAAATGTGCCAATCCTGTATGGTAAGACTGTGAAGAGAATATCTTATGGAGACGGCGGGGTGAAAGTGGAAACTGCGGATGAGACTTTTGAAGGTGAGATGGCGTTGTGTACTGTGCCGCTGGGGGTGTTAAAGAGGAACATGGTTCATTTCCAGCCACCACTTCCTAAATACAAGATAGATGCCATTCAGAGGCTAGGCTTTGGTCTTCTGAACAAGGTGGTGATGCTCTTCCCTAGAGTATTTTGGGACAGTGAGCTTGACACATTTGGGCACCTTGAGGAAGATTCTCATAAGCGTGGGGAGTACTTCATGTTTTACAGTTATGCAGCAGTGGCTGGAGGGCCACTGTTAGTTGCTTTAGTGGCTGGAGAGGCTGCCATTGCTTTCGAGACCACTCCCCCTATTGAAGCTGTGACTCGTGTCATGACTATCCTTAGAGGTACGTTCAAGTTCTGGACTCAGTGGGCTCAGATCACCCAGAGGAATTTGCAATTCAGTTTTATTGCGTTAGGACATCGGGCCTATCTACAACGGATGTTCTGCTCAATTAGTGATAACTGCAATTCGTATATACCTTGTTGATTGAAATTCGAAGTGATTGGTGCAGGTATTTTTGAACCAAAGGGCGTAAAAGTACCAAATCCAGTGCAAACTGTATGCACAAGATGGGGAAGTGATAGTTTGTGTTTCGGTTCTTATTCCAACGTGGCAGTTGGATCATCAGGCGAAGACTACGATACAATGGCACAGTCAGTGGATGACAGGCTCTTTTTCGCGGGCGAGGCAACTATTCGAAAATACCCAGCCACTATGCACGGTGCACTTCTAAGTGGCTATCGTGAAGCAGCTAACATGGCAAGAGTTGCATTAGCCAGATTGGATCCAACTAAACCGGAAAGAACTCAATCAAGAGACTTGCAAACATATTCAACAATCCTGGCAGAGCTTTTTAAAGAACCTGATCTCGCGTTTGGAAATTTTTCTGTGATTTTGAATCAGCAGGTGCTTGACCCCTCCTCTTTGGCGATTTTGAGAGTGCACATGATTTCCCCTGGGAACCCCGTCAAAGTATCTGTAGAAGAGGGTCAGACAGAAAACAAAGCCACTGAAAACTTTGTTCCAGAGCAATTGTTCTTGTACACTACCATAAGTCGCCAACAGGCCTTGGATTTAAGTAGATTGGAAAATGATAATGAAAGGCTACAACACCTTTGTGTTAATTTTGGCGTGAAGTTGGTCGGGCGGAAAGGTCTTGGTCCCGCAGGAGATTCGTTGGTTTTCGCTATCAAGTCAGGTCGTGCTGCAAAGAAGGCTCCTCCACAATAGGTCCAGTGTTCATGGTGCTGCGAGAGGAGGATCGCAGGAAGCAACCGAAGAACACCGGAGAGATGACCGTCGATGGCCAGGTTTTATCTAACAAGACGGTTCTCACCCCCCACAATTTTAAAATAGTCTGGAGTACATCTCTGATTGCACATGACAATACTATTCAATACTGGAGGACCACAAGTGCTTCTATTCACACAGGCTTGTTGACAACCCTTTCTGCGCCATCTGTGCGCCCAATTTGTATCCTGTACAATTAGGAGATAGCGACTTCGATGCCCTTTGCAGCATCTCTGTAATATTAGGTGTGGATCTGAACCACAACTCTTATGATTTTGCACATTCATTTGACCAGATCCCTTCGAAGCGGGATTATAGTTTGATTCACTTGGTTGCGCATCTGCAGTGAGGGATGGTTCTGTCGACATAATCAGTTTGGGCGTTTCCACTTGAGTGTCAATTTTTGAATTTACACTGATATTTATGTTTTTAGCAACAGGGATTTCAAATTTATTTTAAATTTAGGATTTCCCCTCCGAAGTGAGCAATTTTGACACCAGAGGAAATTCACCAATACTTTGTTTTGAATGCAACTGTCGTGAAATAGATTAGGTGCTTGGCAGGATAATCCTGTAGTGACGGAGCATGGTTTTATGCACAAGGATTTTACTGAGATATCGTGTATGCTTTACGGATTGAGAGACTACCGGTAGAATCTTGGTTTATCATCTCTATGGATGTGAGTGTGATTTGACGAAGGATAAGTCTATACATCTTGTCCTGTATGTTGTGTTTGGATTGTCAGATTATGTAACTTCATGCTCCTTGCACAGGGTAACCATTGCAGAACCCCCAGAAACTTGTGTCGGGTGAATATTGGGACGACAAGATGTCTTCTGCGATTACCGGGTGACTTAGAATTCGGGTAAATGTCTCACAATCTCTGAACCTGTGCCATTTCTCCAGAGAATAACCTCCAATCAAGACTTGTGACGATTCCTGTCGTGTGATACGCTATTTCAACAGTCACTTACGCCCGGTTTTCACGTTTTCCATCCTCCAGTAGGACTTCGTGACTTAGACCGACGAGGCTTGTGCCTTGTAGGCTATACCTGATGAATCGTTGCAAGTCTTTCTTTTTCCCTTTGAAAGTAGGCATTGCAAGTCTTTTAGGCAGCCTTGCTGGAAGGTCTTCCTCTCACATAAGGTTCTTTTCACTCACGTACTTTTTCCATGCTGTGTCTTGGTAGAGAGTCATACTCTAAAACTACTTTTGCTTTTATTTTTAATTAAGAAAATGCTTAACCCCTAAACGTCCTCACCCATGTCCAGTTTAGGCAGTTTTGTAAAGATGCATTATAAAATGCAATTAATATGAATATTTAGAACTTGATGTATAAATAAAAGTTATACATCTTGAATTTTAAATTCTATCTATATAGTTAGATCTATAAGTGCTTTTATTAATCTTTTTCTATTAATTTTGAAACATAAAATAAAAATTTATTTTGGAATTCAATTACAAATAAGATATTGACAATAAGTGGATGAAATTTGTTGTGATGGGTTATAATGTAGTACTTTAGGTGTAGTGATTTTTGGAGATTTTTTGGATGCTTGATTTCATGAGTTTATTTTTTCAAAAACACTTTTAGACTAAAATCTTCAAATGTTTGGATGAAACACTGCAACACAAAATGAAGCATAATTTCTTCAAAAATTATTTCCTTTTTGATCCGATGATACATACAAGAAGCTAACTTCCCATAAAAAATCAGTAAAAAAATCACACCACAAAAAGTGCATGACAGATGCCAAAATGCAGATGGAATCTGTACATCAGGCCAAAATGGCTTGCTTGGGCAGTTAGGGGTTAAAAAGTCAGTGTAATTTTAATGCCTCAGAAGAGATATCTCCTCTGTGTCTACCCACTATCAAAGATCCAAACATTGGGGCACGGGACGTTCAATGAACAGACAGTCATTGTAGTATCGTCATCAGAAGTCACGGCATTGAACGACAATGACTGTGACATGAATGATAACGAAAGCGATGGCCCTGACTTGTGCTTCTCAACCATGTCCTCACTACTTGTCCATGACAACCATAAAGTTTGCAGGGCTATTAGTTTCTGAAGCACAGAGTTTTAACTTATATGCTGAGCAACCAGCACTAGAAATTGACAAAATCAAAGCCCTGTTGCTAGTTAAATGGCACATGAGGTGTGACAAAAACACACAAAGTCAGACAAAAAAATAACCAACCTTTTTAGAGTTCTATTGGATTTTTTCATGAATTTCAAAGGTCTAAAAACTAAAGTTCTAATAACCGACCATATGTGTTTTTAAGAATGGTCACTAATTAGCCACAAAAAAAATATGAGTATTTAACTATCAATTGTCCAATGAAGAGTCACTCGCATTGACAATGGAGAGCTAGAAAATGATACCATTATAATTTGATAATGGAAGTTCAAAAACAATTAGTTGTTGGCTCTTTTCAATTAACAACATCCATAACATATCAACATACTGTAGTCATACATTACAAAGACTCTTTATCTAAACAAACCGATTCCTTATCATCACCATGATCAAACTCCTTCCTCATATAATCTTCTACCCATATCTCTTGTCAAAAATCTTTTTAGCAACAAATTCCTCATCCATACCAATGCATGGGGTGAACCGGCAACTAGTTACAATAAACCGACCGAAATTGACATTGAACTAATAAAACTTGAATGTCTTCAAAAATTTATCGGTTGAAATACTAAAAAATCATCCATGTATCATGTGATACTTACATGAGTATCACATGGATACCAATCAAATATTGTCAAACTATCATCCATGTACCATCTACCTATACCAAATGACTTCAGAGAAGAGGGTATTATCTGGGTCAAGTCCAAAATCTCCCCGATAGCTAATACACACCCATCTCTCAAATCCTTGTGCCATAAACAGCATCCAGAAATTATTATTCTAAAACAGAAAGAAAAAGACCCTGAAAGAAAGAGCCAACAGTGCACACAGGGCCCGAGCAGCCGCGGAAGCCGGAACCTCATGAAAAGAAGAAGAAGAGCACCTCTCGCAAACTCCGATGAGCAAATATGCTTACTAGTAAGAAAAGAATTTCATTCATTCACACCAGAAAACACCGCTGAGTCACCACTGACGCAAACTTGGAACCACTGAGGGAACCAAACTCTATCGGACCAGCCTAAGTTAGTGCATATCCGCCTCCCGCATCGCCCGAAATTCCATTCCATTCCATTCCGATCAGACCAAACCTCGCCGGACTCCGGACTCACCAGCTTATCATCTGCTCACTCGCCATCACCTCGCCACACTTGGATCTGTGTCGTGTACCAGGCCATCTAGTGGGCGTGTTCGTACGGGTTGCAGTTACAGTGTCTAGGCGGAGGATCCATCCAAGGGAGCGTTGTTGGTATCATGGAGGGGCTTACGCTGCAGCACCAGCATGGGAAGGCCAAGGTGAGAGTTGCGCGCTTGTGGCGGCTCAGCAGTGGGGAGCACCGTCTGGTGGAGTGGAATGTGTCCATCTCGATCACCTCCCATGTGCTGCCTGCGTTCACTGACGGGGATAACTCCAAGATCGTCGCCACGGATTCCATTAAGAACACGGTAAAGTTCGCCATGGCTTTCTCTGTAGTTGGTTGTGTTCTCCCGGTGCGATGAGGATGAAGAATTTTGGTTGTTTGTTTGTTTGGTTGATTGTTTGTTTGGTTGTTGTTAGCTTCGAGACGTGGTAATTGATGATGTTTCTCTGCTTTTTTTGTTTTTTTTTTGTTGTTGTTTTTTTAATTTTTTATGTATTGCATGTCGGCGTACTTGAAGTGGGGTGGTTGCTGTTTTCTCTGCCTCCTAGTGGATTTTGTATTTTTTTACTCGAACTCGCAGGAACTCCACAATTCGTTCATTTCCGGAGCTTCATTGGCATACCCAGTGCACGCTTGATTTCCTGCGTCCGCAAGTTTGTCGCCTTGAACCAACTCTTGGTGGTGATGTTGTGCAGGTTTATGCTCTGGCTAAGCAGTGCAAGCAGGAGCTTTCGTTAGAGGATTTTGGAGTTATTGTGGGTCAGCACTTTGTCCGCACCTATCCCAAGGTACGGCTTGTCGATTTTTTGGTACACCTCTTGAGTTTGTACATGTCGTTCTCGACGGTGTCCTTGGTGTGTTAGAGCTGCTGGGGTTTGAAACCTACAGATTAATTTCTTTCTGAAGTTGTTTACACAAGTGTGCCTCGCATTGCTGGTACTTCAATGTGTAAACTTTTTGGTTTCTGTGTTCAGATTGTGACAGGCTCCAAGATCATCCTATTCGAGAAGCCATGGGAGCGAGTGTCCGTGGATGGCGCTAAGCATAATCACGGTAATGCGACGAAGTTCTGTCTTTTGCAACAACGCAGAGGGAAATAGTGGTGCACTATACTCAGAAAATATTGTATTTCAGATGAAGGATATTGTTTAGATTTTTGGATATACCTTACTCGGGTTCAGCGTACAATTGTTCCATCTTCACATGTGGTCCTCATCTCATTAGGAATGCAACAATTTCGGTGTTGCAAGCCTTAGTTACTTCTGTAACAAAGCAAATAGTAGCCCAAATCTTATTTTGAGGACAGAGTTGTGGTTTAGAGACAAGCTTCGAGCGTGTGCATAATGTATAACATTTGCTTGGTGACAGGTTTTATGCTGGGCTCTGGAAAGCACACGGTAGAGGTTATTGTTGGCAGTGATGGGCATGCCAAAGTAACGTCTGGAATAGCCGATTTGGCTTTGCTCAAGACCACTCAGGTACTTTTACTGGGAAGACAATTAGACATGATCCTGATTAGTATCGCGAACAAAATGACAGTTATTGATTCTCTGCTCCCGAGCACATACTCACATACTCAACTTGAAAACCTTGCAGTCAGGATTCGAAAACTTTGTCCGTGACAAGTACACCGTATTAAAGGATACGAACGAGCGGATGCTAGCCTCAAGCCTAACTGCATCGTGGAGGTATGACGAGCGTATGACTCTGTTCTTCCATCGAAGTCTTTTGCATTTATTTTTATTCACAATTCTTTGCATTTCATTTCTTCTCTCTCTCATTTACTCCTATTGTACTTTGGAAAGCAGTTACTCCAGAAAGCCTGCGAATTATCACAAACAGTGGGAAGCAGTGAAAACAGCGCTCACGGATACATTTTTTGGTCCTCCCCGCACCGGTGTATACAGTCCTTCTGTCCAGAACACGCTATTCCTTATGGCGAAGGCTGTCCTAAACAGGTACATACTTCGCTTTACCCAGTGAGAGTAAGAACAGCAAGTGCTAAGCGTAGATTGATAGGAGTGCAAAAATGTTGTGACGGAATTTCTGATCATGCAATGCTTAATATGTTTCTAAAATAGACATGCATTATTACTCACAAGAATGTGACCGTGCTTGCACGTGCAGATTTCCAGAAGTTGAGTCAGTGTATTTGAACATGCCAAACATTCACTTCCTGCCGGTCAACTTACCCACAGTGGGCGTCACGGTAAATCTTTATACCTTGAAGCTCCTGCAGGAATGATTGTGCTTGGATCTGGTCTTTGGGTCTCGATTTTAGCTTACAGTACTGTCGTCTGAGGCTAGCTCTGCTGACCTCAGCATGGCAAATATTCCAACCGGAATCGACCGTCGTTGCCTGCAAGCTGTTGTGCCAGATTGTTCTTTTCGGAGCTTTTTTGTATTATAAGAATTGCACTAGTCCGTCTGTAATTCTCCACCCGTCGAAAGAAGTTCCTTGTTGTAGTTAGCTGGAGGGATCCTGTGTTAACGATGTGTTATGTCTATGGGCCGGTAATGATCTAATTGTTGGAGAATGGATTGTACTTATGCAGTTCGACAACGATGTCTTTTTACCAACTGATGAACCCCATGGCTCAATCGAGGCCCGGCTCAGCAGGAAAGACGCCATGCCTAAATCCAAATTATGAAACCGTCATCCAAGCGTCATCGAGGTATGGGTTCCGAACATTCTTCTCGATCCTGGGGCAACCTTCACATGTCAGAATTGCTAATTCAACTCGTCACCTGGAGCCTGTAGATAAGTTTATATAGACAAGTCACATGTAAGTTGATCGCAGGTCCAGTCACAGATAACTTCGTTTGTGCTTTGTGCACAACTTCAGGGATCAACATGCATAGTTAACTTTATTTTTGGTCTACTGGTCCAAAATTTACGCAAGGTAATGAAAATGGAAGTGTCACTAATAGACAATGTTTGCGGTCTTTTTGCAGATAGAACTTCGATCATCGAGAAACTGGTAATAACTGTTGATTCACCCCAGTGCATCTCCTTTGGGCGTGGCGAATGGGTTTCTCTAACCTTAGGGTGTGGCCTGTTGTAAGTTAGCCGTTCCTATTGTGATGCTTGATTCTATCAGGTATGTCTAGATAAGATATCTATCAGGTGAAGGTAAAGGTTAGAGGTGAGCACATTTGGAACACCATCAAGCGTTGTTCCAGCCACCTCCCTGTATAAAGCTTAATATCCATGATGTTATGGAGCATGTGTTTGCTACCATTTGCTACCACCTTCACTCTCAAACTGCTCTAAATGTTCTCGATTGGCGAAGTGTAGATGAAGCCCAACCTCCTACTTCAACCTTTGGGAAGATGTTTGCCCTGCATTGCTGAGATTCACACTACATTTGCCATAATCGCTTCATTCCTTCTATTCATATGCGGCTTGTAAATCCTCACATAGTTGGACCCACACCATATACCATGGAGGAGATTGGCATCTTGTGAATGCCAAGGTTCTGAAGTAAGAATAACTTAATGCAAAAATATCTCTTTGAAGAATATTGGAGACCGTTCTGGTTGGCCAACTGAGGCAGCACTTCTGGAGAAAAAAGTTGAGTTGAGAATCTTGAGTCCGAATATATTCGAATATTGTTCAGCAATAAGGATCTGCTTTTTCCATTTGATAATATTTCAATAACCATTTGCCTACTTTATGCTTCCGGGATCCTGTGTATCTGAACCAAGAATCTCGTGAAAAAGCCCCGGTCTGGGGAACAACTCTTAGAAATCCTTCTCCATATAAAATAGTTCATTAGAAGCTCAGGCGTTAAATTGCCAAGGCTAAGGTAGTGGTGCAGAAAGCCAAGCGAATTTCAGGTTTGCATGGTAAGGTGTGTGATGTAATTTTTTAATGATTTTTGGATTCCCCGCAAAGCTAGTGCAAAAGCATCCAGAAAAAAAACACATGTTTTGAGCATTTCTACAATTTCCTATGAATTTTTAAGCTTGGAAGCATATAGCGGGCATGAATCATCTATTAGTGCACCAATCAGAAGCAGTGAACTTTCTAAACATAGAAACAATTCAAGAACTTTTTGAAACTAGGTTGCGTGGTTTATGCAGCATACCTCCCCAATCTTAAGAGTCGGTTAAGGAAGCTCCACTGTTTTCTGCACTACCACCTTCCAGCATACCCAACATGTTATAGACATATCAAAGTAGTAGAGTGAATGTTATGCAAATTCAAAGATTTTCTCACTAAAAAACTTATCCATCCTTTTCACCTCTTTTTTGACCTCCTCTATGTTAATGATTGGTGAACATTATTCAATATAAGAATTATTCACCACTATATTGATACCTAAAGATGATTTGGAAACTAAACCTTGAAAAGTTCCTTGAAGATAATGGATACATTGATGAACACTCAATCCTCCAAAAATATGAAATTTGAAGAAAATTTTGATCATGAATGAACTCTTTAAAAACACAACATTACTTAAAGCAATGCACCTCATGGTCCTCATCTAAGGCCAATAGTAAGAAGAAGAGAGGAAAAGCACATTAAATAAATTTTAATAAAAAAACTTCTGATAAATACGATAGTTTCATAGACTTTCACTAATAAAGCTCTATTCCTTTTGCTAATAAACTCAAAGAGGATTTTACCCTAGAAAAATATGAACAAAAATCCCTATGTGGCACAAAACAAGCCAACCCTATATCGCTTAAGCTAATATAAAGAGCATAGAGCTTCGGAATGCTATGGATGTTGTAAGCATGCCACTTGCGCACACAAATATCATAGGCTCTCACCCAACACTCTCGCGTAACAACACTGAACCTTATGAGTGCATGGAGGTTTGGTTGCGCTTCGGCACATTGCTTGGCCACCGCGGACGTCGTTGTCATGTCCTTTGGTATTATTGGTCCTATATGGTCGAGAAAAAAAAAAAAAGATTGAAGTTGGAGTTGGAAACTTGAAATGTTGTTTGAAAGGTTATATAGATTATATAGTTGGCTATTCAAAAAGCTATTGCAAAAGTTATTCAAACAATATTTAAAAATCAATTGAAATATTTTAGAAATAAAAACAAAGCTTAACTTCATTCATTTTTGTATAGATTTTATTTTACTTCATTTTTATATGAACACCTTTCATTCCTCACTTGTCAATTTTGATTTTTAAATTTTTTTTCCACAAAGTGATCTTCAAGCAATTTTCAAATTTACACACTACAAACCGTCATTCAAAAAACGAGTAACTTTGTTTTTAACTTTACTTTAAATTTGTCGACGAGGTACTCAGAGAGGGTTTCTATTCAAAGAAATTACAAAGGAAATTGGAAGGCACAGGCGTCGGCTTGGTGGTGAGTGATTGTGATTGTCGTCAACCTAGCCTCGTTGAGCTATCTGGCTGAGACTTCGTAGTCTAATAACAAGGTGTCCCAAGCCTCCAAAAGTAAGTCAAACCAACACTACAGACCAACAATAAGTGATATATCTGAAGCCCAAATTCCAAGGTTCTTAGTCCGCACCAAAACATGCCCAAAACAATGTCTGACCTTCTAATGTAAGAGCTCGCAAAGTTGCGAACTAAACCAAATGCAAATTTCTTAATATTCATCTAAATATAAATTTATTTATTGACTTCCTAAATCATGTGAGACTTCACACTTTTTTGGCAAGTGCCACAATAAACACTTCATTGTAAAATCTTTTAATTTATATTCAAATTAAAAAAATAGATGTAAACCAAAAGTTTGTAAAATTTCATGTGACAATATGCATCTAAAGGCAAATGCCGCAATAGACACTTCATTGTGAAATATTTTAATTTATATTCAAATTTAAAAAACTAATGCTATGCACAACCGTTGAGGTAAATCATAATTTCTTTTAATTTGAATATAAACAAGACGTGTGGGACCTCAAGGTTCACCTATAAATACAAACCTCGGAGCAAGTTGAAACTAAAGTATAGGGTTCAAGATAGGAGTATAAACATATACAAGTAGAAAAAGAAGTGCATCAAGCCTAGAACTTACGACTTTGCATTTCCGGGGTTTCATGGTCCGAAAATTTTGAGACAATTTTCAAATATGAATACAGGTTTCACCATCAATGCATGTTGTGATACATTTTGTGATACATGTTGTGATCAATTTTGTTTATAAGTTTGTAAAGATAGATATCTAGCACTGTGTTGATGACTCAAAGTTGCAGATACATTACTTTTGCTTCTTTTAGCTGTAGTTATCAAATTCATGATATCGAAGATGAAATTGATGTTGAACTTCTGATCATATGAACTGCAATTTGTAATTACTTTGTATATTATTCTTGTGAAGATGCTCCTTAAATCGAAATCAAAATCTTGACCAATATCTACATCTTTTTCAAACAAAATCATTCATATACTCCACATTTTTTATCAAGCATTTACCTTAACTATTCTTTCATAACTTATACATATTTTATCATTAATTTGCATGAACTATTATAATAAACCATTATTTTTATGAACTAAAAAATTATGTTAAGTAATGAAAAACAACTTAGCTAGCTACATGCCCAATTGATGTGCCTTGTTGCCGTTGTTGAATTTTTTCTAAAATTCCACATAAAGACAAATGTTAAAAATAGGGAGTGGAAATGAAATTTTATTTTTAAAACAAAGAATGAATTTGTTGTGAATTTTTGAAGTGCATGCTGTCCAATTGACTCAAAAGAATCTCTACACAATCAGCAAACATAGAAAAAGTTCATTCATAAAGGCCACCTAATTCACCTATAATGGTCACTACATGTGACAAATTCCAACTTGTTTGAACTATATTAAAAAACTTGTTTTGACTAAATATGAGTAATCACCCCAGTAATTTTCAGTGCAATGGAACGATATACAACAATTATTACTTTTCCTAATCATTGCATACGCATGCACATGGAGACATTGCATTTACAAACACCGTGACAAGAAGAGTACTGGCAGCATCAAAATGCTCATAATGCACATGTATTGGACTCTTCAATCACCTTGATTTAGGGGTGACCGTGTTTTCCAAGGGTTTTAAGAGAAAGTTGAATGTTTATGTTTCCATCACAAATTTATTCTAATCCCTATGGATTCTTGAAATAGATTTCAAAAGAATCTAATGTATGAAGTTTTTCCTTGTTTTGGATCCAGTCTAAAATTTCTGGTGAACTATCAGCTTATCAAGCCTACCAATTTAAAATGTTGTACGTCTTAAAAGATGAAGAATGAAATGAACTATCTTTTGAGCATGCCCAACTTCTTCTTAAAGAAATGGACAACTCAGACACTATATCATCGAAGCAAGAAACTATACCAATTCATCTGCAACAAGTTCATCTTATTAACTAAAAGAACTTCAAAATTTTCAACCTCGTTCTAAAAGATCTAGACATTACACTCAGAAGAGTGACAAATGTTCCAAGAATATGTTTTGATCAAACTTCATTGATCAATTTTGTAAACAATTTTGTATTTGTGATTTGTGGTGTGTAATTTCTACCTTGTGATGTTCCACTTCTAATTCTTTAAACACAAATCTATTCTATTCAATTGACGATGCTACATGATTTTGCCTCTATTTGATGTTGGCTTGATGCACTTCTTTCTCTAATTGTATGTGCTCATATTCCTATCATGAACCCTTGTAATTCTCATAATTAGAAATATTTCTTTATCTCATTTGCTTCTTTTCTTTATTTGATATTATGTGCATTCTTAAATTCTTGAAGGATTCGGAGTTACACTACTAAACTTGCTTCCCAATGGTAAAAGACCAAAAGGTAATTGTGTTATGAGTAAATTTAAAAGATCCATGTTACAAAACTCACAATCTTTCCTACAATAACAAAGTTGCCAATTAAAGTTGAATATACCAATTCTAAGTAAAAATAGCAATATAAACAACATCTCTGTCCAACACCTGGGCATGTTGATGCCACATAAGTACATCAAAATAATTGTGAGAGAAGAGTTTACAAGAATCCCGAGCGCAAAGTAAACGTGGCAATAGGACGCAATTTTGGAAGAAAAAAAAAGCAATTCCTTCGAAGGTTTACATCGAGCTACGTATTAAGCCTACAATCACTCCGTTCGTCACTGAAAACAAACAGAGTCACAATAATAAAATTCCCTTCAAAGTAGACTAAACACTTAAAATCCAGTCTTGCAAATCCCCACCGGGGTTTTAAAATGGAAAAAGTAACTAGCCACAAGGGCCGGGGAGTCAGAAACCGGCAGTAGCCAGAAACCAACTGAAAACAATATAACGGATTGAAAGAAACAAGACCAGGCAGGATGCAAATCATCCGGAAGGAAGTCCAGCTTGGGGGGTGGTCTATCAGAGAACAAATCAAAATATACACAAAGAAGAAATAATTCAAGCTAAACTTCTAAGCAAAACAGAGAAAAAAAGAATCCAAATGGAATAACCATCAAGACTCCAATTTCTCCATTTCAAGAAAGTCAAGTAGCTAAGTAGTTACCTGAGTTCCACTGAAATCATTAGTGTAAAGGTCGACTGCTGCTCAAGATACAACTGGAACATATCTAGATAACTCAAAATTAAGTCTCCAATGGGTTTCGAACCTCTGACCTCCATGCCCGCAGCCTAACGCTCCTATCGCTACAGGACATGTCGTGGGACCGATAAACCAGCAAACAATTTTCTGGGAACGTGTCACTCTATTTGGGATCTTGGGGAACGCCTTCGTTCCCAATGTTGGGAGCGTAGGCGCTTCCTTAAGGTCCCATAAAAATGAAAAGTGTTGTGTAAAAATAAAATAAAACAAAATATACACAAAAATGAATGAAGCCAAGTTTTTCTTTTGTTCTAAAAATATATCAATTGCTTTTTAAATATTATTTGAAATAACTTTTGCAATAACTTTTTGAATAGCCATCTATATAACGTATATAACCTATATAACCTTTCAAACAAACTTTCAAGTTTCCAACTCTAACTTCAATCTCTTCTTTCTTTTCAATAATACCAAAGGACATGACGGCGACGGTCACTAGTACAACGACAACAATTTTTTTCAATATTTCTCCGGATTAAAACCCTCTCCAAGTTCCTCATCAACATAGTTATGATTTTCGTCAACGTTTGTGCGCAACGTGTAACCATCATGTTCTAATATGCTCTGGTTTGTGCATATCGATCCATAGTCTGCAAAGACGGTCTTGTAAATAGATGCCATTGTATAAGATTATCACATATGACAAAAGCTTTCACTAAATAGAACAAGGGTCTAACGAACTTTGCGTTAAAAGAACTTAACCTCTCTTGATGCAAGACCAGGATATATTTCTGAGTGCAATTGGAGCTCTGGTGAAGACCGATGAAGTCAAGTGTCGATCATTTTGATCCCATGCGGCAACAGTAAAGAAGTAGTTTCTACATCTAGCTTCCTACTCCGCTTACTATGCAAGTCAAGTTGCAATACTAGACCAAGTCGCGAAGTACTTGCAATTGTAACCATCATGTTCTAATATGCTTCAAACAATGGATTCTGGGATCTGGATTACTAGGAAGAGATACAATCCTACATTGGTTCTTTTCAACCCTAAGTTTACTTAGTGTCGAGTGAACACTTACTCGATCTTCAATCGCATTATCTCAAAAGTTGCACTACCCATCTTCACTCACAGTTGTCAGACCGTCTTCGCAGACTATGGATCGATATGCACAAACCAGAGCTTTCAAGGAAGAAGAATTGATGTCTAAATGTTCCTTCAAGCTAGATACCAAAGATTTTGAGTTTTATTTCTTTTTAAAATTATTTGGACCCTAAACCAGGGGCTATAAAACCCAAAATTCAATGAAACATACATTATAATATTTCCTATATTTGTTAGACATGGTTATTTAATTATAAAAAATTCTACCTTTGCAATATTTCATCACGCATAGTTGCTGTCGGTGGATGAAAACCTAGACATTGCTTTCTCTGCGCAATATTTGGACCTACAATCGTGACCATCGTTGTCATATACTTTGGTATTATTAATCCTATATAGTCATGAAAAGAAATAAAAGGTTGAAGTTCGAGTTGGAATATTTGAAAAGTTCTTTGAAAAGTTTTATACATTATATAGATGGTTATTCAAAAGATTATTGCAAAAGTTATTTCAAACAATATTCAAAAATCAACTAACATGTTTTAAAAACAAAAGCAAAACTCCGTGATTCTCCCAAGTGAATACCACTTAGCAATCCCAACATCAGTACTTATGTTGGTCACTCTTCCCATTGTTGAGGTACTTGAACTTCACATGCTTGACTTCATTCATTTTTTGTGAAAAAAATAAATAAAAGAAAATTTTATATATATATATATATATATATATATATATATATATATATATATATATATATATATATGAATACCTATCATTACTTCCTTGGTTCTATATGGTCATGAAAAGAAAAAAGAGATTGAAGTTGGAGTTGGAAACTTGAAATGTTGTTTGAAAAGTTATATAGATTATATAGATGGCTATTCAAAAAGTTATTGCAAAAGTTGTTTCAAACAATATTTAAAAATCAATTGAAATATTTTAGAAATAAAAACAAAGCTTAACTTCATTCATTTTTGTATAGATTTAATTTTACTTCATTTTTATATGAACACCTTTCATTTCTTACATGTCAATTTTGATTTTTTGGGAATTTTTTTCCACAAAGTGATCTTCAGGCAATTTTCAAATTTATACACTGCAAACCATCATTCAAAAAACGAATAACTTTGTTTTTAACTTTACTTTAAATTTCTTGACGAGGTACTCAGATAGGATTTTTATTCAAAGAAATTACAAAGGAAATTGGAAGGCACAGGCGTCAGCGTGGTCATGGTCGTGATCATCGTCAACCTAGCTTCGCATGCAAATTTCTAAATATACACCTAAATATACATTTATTTACTTCCTAAATGTGATACTTCACTCTTCTTGGGTGAGTGCCGCAATAGACACTTTATTATGAAATCTTTTAATTTATATTCAAATTTAAAAAATAGATATAAACCAAAGGACCTGATGGATTATGATTTTTTTCTACGGTTGTGCGTAGCATGGCATAGCCCTTGTTAAATAAATATTAAAGGAAATACCAGTGCAGTGCAAATAAAGAGTTCTTCGATCCTCCTGTCCCACTAGTCCTAGTGAAAATTGTTTGGATGGAGGCTTCTCCTGTGAAGGTAGAAGCAAACTCAGGCATTCAAATTCCAGATGGCCGAAACCGTCGTCCTCTCGGTCCTGCAACTCCCACCTCGCCAAGGCGCTCACTCCACAAGACTTGCCTAATAACTACCCAACACTCAAGTGATACTCGTATTATACCATGGTAACACCCTCCGGGTACCTGTGCGCTCACGTTGTGAGAGACGACGAGTGAAGCTGTGCATTCACTTTGCTTGGATTTAAAGCCTTCATACAATAACTTCAAAGTGTCTACTTTGCACGAAACTTTTCCAAGTTGTAGAAAAATAAGTTGAGAATACATATTAGCAAAAACAATTTACTTCAATTACATCTTTCCATCACTTTTGTGCAATTTTTGCAAAATGGCTGAAACTAGCAAATAACTAAGCACTTTTTGGGTCCACTTTATTGTGCTTCCTCCTAGGACCACAACACGCAGCCACTGTGCCACTGTGGGAATAAAGGTTGTTGGAGTCAAGGGATGGGCACCCCTTTCTACTCCCACACCCGATCTCCATTCCTTTGCCTTATCTTCAAAATTTATGATCACCATTGTACTCTTTTCCTTCCATCTTTTATTTTTAATTTTTTTTTTTAATTTTTATTTTTATTTTTAATTCCCATTGCAAGATGTCTACAAAAATTTCTTTGTCCCCATTTGGATTCTAAATCTAAATGTTTTTGAAGCCCGAAATCAATGGTGCAAAAACCATTATATTTATGGTTTTTCTTTGACCCCCTTTAGAATATGCAATTTTTTAGAATGCTACAGAGACAATCATATGCTAATTTTTATCATGTATATTTCCTAACTCACGCTTTACAAGCATAAAAAATCTGTAGGGTAAAATACCTCATCAATTTTTCATAATCTTAAAAAGAGTGTCACATCGCATCCCGGGCAAGGCCCAAAAAAATCATTTCAGCGAACTTCAAACCTTATTATCTTTGCAATGACATTGAATCAACGGTGAAATCTTGGTGTAATGGAACATAATGAAGTTATCTGTAAGATCTTACGGTCAAATCTTACTGATTTTGATTTAGATGACAAAAATCTACATTTTTATTAGCAGGGGTGTAAAATGGCAGTTTTGAGGTAGAGGAAGTGAAGAGCATTTAGAGATTAAAACATATGACTCACATTGAAGAGAGAAGGGCAGTAGCTATTCTTAGTTGCAGACACTTGTCACACAATAGACCACATGTATAACGAGTTCTTACTTGCAGACATTTGTCAGTTGCCACACAGTGGTTCACAACGTCACTTATACAACGAAGCGCAACAAGGCACGTGTATACAGTGAAGGTTTTTTCTGAATTTTATTTTGACATAAGGTTGTACAAGTTTGACGAAGTCATATTTTGACATAGTCTGAATCACTGTGCACTTAGAACATATAACTCACATTGAAGAGAGATGCAATGACTGTTCCTATAAGTCCAGGGACGTGTCATTCAACAACCAGGACCACGTATGTCACTCAATGGACCACGTCTACATCGAAGGTTTCCTCTGAACGTTCATCTGTACAGTACGCTTACTAAGTCCAGTTTAGCTGTAGATGTCGCCTAGCACTTAGCAGAGCTTCTGTCTAGGAACGTCATGATGTATGCACACATATCTTCTGTGTAATATGACAGAACAGTGAATGGTCCTGAATTGTTTCAAACGATCGCACAAGGATAACGCAAGAGACCACCAGACAAACTATAATTTACGACAAACTTATATACATGTTTCCATATAGCAGAGCTTCACGGTCTTTCCAACTGTACTAGCAAGAGTATAACAAGAAGGAATGTTATATTTCGGCCATCATTACAAGATCTATTATGCACTGGAAACCATAACAAAATTCATTGCAAAGCAAACTAGTTGACAGATCATGCTTCGATGAAGAGCAGTGAACAAAGCTCCGTATCAAAGCGCACCACCGGGAAGATGATCCTGCATAACTACACAGCCTCTAAGCAAGCCAATGTAGTAAGGCCAAGGCTGGAGAGCTAGGCAGAATCATAATCCCAAGGGCGCGTCGTGAACGCAAAGCGAGATCGGCTAGTATCGGTAGTGTCCATTCTACAGTCCAATCATTCGAGTCCTGCCACTAGTAGGAAACCGGGTTTTTTCCATCGACTGCAGTGGTCAATTTCCATTTTTTTTCTACTCGGTGTGAAAAAGTACCACTAGTTTCAGATGTCCCTAATCTATCGACCAACCTCTTGCGTTCCCGCTCTTCTCAGCGCTCTATCATGTGTCCTCTTGTGGGATCATGTGTTCTCCTTACCACCCTTTCGTTCTAAGGACTGGGAGAGGTAACTACATTTACCTTGTCTCCTGTCTCTATACTTGGATTTGCTCAGTAAAGAGGATAAAATTTTACTTGTGGTCTTTTCGCCAAGCGTGGGTTTCACTTTCTAGTCTGGGTACGGCTGTTCGGAACATGTTATTCCCCTTTACCGCTGCCCACACACCAGGGCAGCGTTTGATTTTTTTTAAAGAGGACTTCCGGATATTGGAAGAGCTTTCGAAATGGAGAACAATGGAAGGAGGTGCTGTTCTATAAGTATCACCAGTTCGATGTGGTCTACATAGGCGTTGTAGGGCCCTCTCACCTCAAGACCTCATCGTTGGGATTCAGGGTCTATGTATGTGTATGTTTACAATGTCACGTTTTTGGACTACGACTTCTTCTTTCTGCACGGAAACATGGAAAAGTGGTTTAAATGTCATTCAATTCATGTGAATACGAAATTACAGATGGCGCTCAAAGTAATGTTCACTACACACGCACAAATGCTGGTCGTACGCCGCTCTTACTTCTCTACGTATCACTCGTATCATTCTCTGATGTCAGCGATTCTAGTTCACCTTCATCTGAAGCTATGTCACTTTCACCTTCACCTTCTCCTTCACCTTCATCTTCTCCTTCACCTTCACATTCACCTTCATCTGCAGCTATGTCACTTTCCTCATCAGTATTGTCTCCGGATTGAGGTGAATCGTTTTCTACCCTCGTTTGCAGGCGCTCCATGTAGTCTTCAGGTAGCACTTGCCAACTGCGATGATCCCCTGCGGACCAGGATAGGACACCCTTCTGCCACTCTGCACGATCCTCAACATACGTTTTCCATCCGGAGCAAACGCATCGGATAAGGCAACACGTTTGGAAATTTGCAACCTTCGTACTGCCGTCCATGAGCTTCGGCCACAGCTTAGTTTGGACGATGTCGTCTCCGAGCTCCGGGAGAAAGGAAGCACTGCTCCGGCAAAAAAGATCCACCCTCTCCTGTTGAGGAATGGAGTTGAGCAACCGTTCCTCTTCCAGAAGGTTCATACCAATGCGGTACCTTGAAGATTCACCTGCACACGCCATGGTGTCGTGTATCGCCAGCGGCATATTTGACCAGAACTTGCTCCTCACCCCTTCCTTGTAGAGGTCATACGGGATGAAGTCACTGTTTTCCATGATAGTGGACGCAGAGCTTCCCACACCCTCAATCCTACTCTGTCAACACACTCTCACGACGAACCTTGTACAGGAAAAACCACTACGCACCACAACACATTTAATGGTCTCGGTAACTCTGTCCAAAGGGATTACTGTACTGGAGTGGAGGAGGGCAGGAATTTACAATCGCAGAACAGGTGAAAGAGGCTCACGGAGGGAGTGACTGACCTGTGTGAGAGCCCTGTACGGTGGCAGCGTGGTCCATTCTAAAAGGGGAAATGGGATGCCTCTGGGTTTTATGTGGCAGGGTAGTGGTCGCCTGAAGCGTCTCCTCCGAGGTCCCCCGTTTAGGGTTTTATGTGACTGAAGTTTGGAAGTGTACATAGCGGGTCCTCGCTAAGTTTCTGAAAGGTAATATCTACAACCGCCTCACCGATTAATTTCGATTCCACAACATTCTGAGTCATGCAATATCCGGAGTCATCGGACCAGGCCATCGACTGAACACTCTGTCCATCGTAAGTGTTATTCTGTCACGCATTGGCAAGAGAGTTAATTCATTTTACGACATTAATTCAGACATTGCCACATTTTATGCTTGGAAGATGCTCTATTGAATATAAACCATGGGAATTACAAATCACCACATCTTTGGATCTTCTCATGTGTTCGGACCTATTTTTAGGGACTTCAGTGCGACATTTCCATGAATCCAACTAACTTTCTGTCCGAAAATGTTACATCATACAGGAGATTGTCTTCGAGTCTAACTCCATTTTGGTGCACTTCTGTCAACAAAAATTACGTATGTCGCCGGGAAAGTGACATTGCTGTACAGAAAATCTCACTTCCTACACTATAGTTTCCTATCACATATATCTCCGAACTAACGCTATAGTTTCTCCTGCTTTGGCCAAAGTAGCTTGCAGCATCAAAATTGGTGCCAGTGTCTACACGGGATGGACTCGGTATCTCCTTTGAAACACCCCTTGCACATCCCATCCCCTTTCCCACTCTCATTACTCCTGCACATCTCCAGACATGATCCGCCTTCTGCCCCGCTTCGTTAGACGGTTTGGTGCATGGAAGGGCCATGTCCGAGGACATCATGGCTAAGCAATCCATGCCCATGCTGCTCGTAGAACGCGTAAGGGTATTCGCAACGGTCGTTCTCGCACGGACATTCCAGGCCTGCCGCGTAAAATGCCGATGCCTCGTCGATATCTTCTCGCTTCAATTGCCGGAAAAGCTCCTCTGCATGATGATCGACGTTCTCATCCCAGACTGTCATAGCTTTCTCAAGCGCCTCGAGCTCAACTCTCAGGCGATCCACATCATTCCCGGTCTCCGTCGCCCTAGCCTCTTCATTGATGCACTGATGCTCCGCCTCGTTTTTCCTTTTCAGCGCCTCCACTTCATCAGCGAAAGCTAAGGCGATTTGCCGCTCTGTTCCGTTTCGGCCTCGAATGTGCGCTGTGACCGCCACCGCCAGGTCGTACTGTTTTCCCAAATGCTCGGCCCGAAGCGACTGCATTCTCCAAGCAGCCATGTCTAGCTTGAACTCCAGCAACACCTCCGACAGTCGTTTCGCTCTCTCGTCCAGGATCTCAGCAGCTCTCTTTGCTTTAAGGTCCACGTACTGTCGGCACGCCTCTACTGTTAAAGGCGCTAAAGCTGGCAGGTCTTCCCCTGTTTCCCAAAGTCTCTGTAAGGTCAGAAATAGTCCTACAACGGAATATAGTGGAAATGGTGCGCGCATTGCAAATTCTCCTAATATCACAGACCCTACGACTTGTAACTGACACAACTTAATGTCCTTAAATGTGCAGTTCCCTTCCGACCTCTACACGAATGTATACAGTACCTTGGTCACGTGGTAGCCTCATATCCTCCCTCCCCTTCTTCAGGAAAGTCACTCGCCATTCCCTCTCCGTCAGATGCCTCTCCACTCTCCTTCGCAGAACGTCATCAGCGTCTTCTCCGTCTTTGTCCAGAAGAGGAGCAGTCCACTTAGGTAGAGTCGGCTCTTCCATTTGTAGGGGAGCATTCATGTAAAGCTCTGGTCCACCTAACTCCACAGCCTCCACCTTCACATGAACTCCTGCCATAGTTCCCACTCAATTTAATTTCACCGCTGATGCAAATTGGAATTCGGCATCATTTGCAAACATGCACGCAACGACAATTTTGGGCAATGGATATATGCAATCCGAAAATAATTCAGGGGAGAACGAGATACTACGGGCACTCACCAGGAATTACACTCTCCACGGGTGTGATGCCAGGCTCTGCCTTCACCGCCACCGACCCAGTCCGTGCACGCTTGTTTGCACAATTACATTCCACTACCAGGTCTCCACTGCCACACCGTGATGGTATGCGATCCGGAGCGTCTAAAAAAACACAGCCGTCGCAGTTAGTAGAATACACCAGCTACTCTCTGTTCCTGCTTTAGGAGTGGCCGTGCATAAGCTGAGCTTTGTACATCACGTTTCATCACAAATTGACACACGATACTTTCACTCAGAATGACAGCGAAGATTAGAGTCTAAGTATAAAAATTACCTGCGTTAGTGTCGCCGACGGAAAATACTGGCTGCGAAGCCGGAGACGGTGTCCGTGCTTGCTCATTGCTCGAATTTCTCGACTTGCCCAGGCGATGTAGAATAGCCCCATCGTTCTCGTCCGGCATGAACTGGACGTTCACTTCCCAGTCAGAGTTGTGTCCCTCCTCATCCTCCGTTTCCGACCCTGCTTCGTTTTTCGGCCACTCCTCGGGCCTCGTACGTTTACGAAGCTCCTCCATAGACACGAAAACAAATGGCTGACCGTTCCTTCGCAGTTCCCCGGGCGGAATCTCTTTTTCTCCCAAGTGGGCTCTGTCACCCGTACCGCGGTGAGTCATTTTCCGAGCGTATGCCGCCCAATTCACCGGGTGTCCATTCCGTTCCGCGAGTAAACCACGCCCAAAATGATACGGGATGGCCTCCGCAGGACCCACGGGTCGTTGAAAACACAGCTGATACAGATGTCGGATGCGCCTTGTCATTCTCGGAGACACTCGGTGCTTGTAACGCCCACCGTTGTGGTAGTTTTTCGGTCCCCAAAAATCGACATACTCCTGTCGGGAGCAGTGTCGAGCTTCGAGCGTCGTCCCCGGAACAACCCCGTGCCCGTTTAGACCCTTCTCCTCTCTGAACCACCATACTGAGCCAGCGGCACGATCCTCCGACGCCGAGGCCACGGCGTCGAGTTCCTTCCTCCATCCTTCGCGTCTCCCTCGCGTGCACACCATTCTGTCAGTGTGTGTGTTGCGCCGCTACACTGAGGCTGGCCAGATACGTTTCCAGAAAAAAACAGTGAGTGCGGGACGAAAAATGGTGGGTGCGAAATACTTATCAGCAAACAGACAGCACTAAATCAGAACACTCTTCCAACCCATCTACCTCCGAAAAAACGCAAATGCCTGGCCAACACAGCCTACTTCTGTAATTGCAAAATCAGATACTGTACCGTTGATGATACCAATGGATGTCGCTTTCCCTCCGCGATTGTAGCCGTGACGCCAAAACAGATGCGAACGAGAGTCTGCGCCAGGGAAAACCCAACTTCACCATCAAATTACACGCGATTAAATTGAGCGTCCATGAAAAACCTCGAAAACGGAAAAACGTGGAATCACAGTTCAGTTCTAATGAGTGGGAGGGGCTGCGCCACACATTTAGCCGCAACCGAGGCCAACACTCGGAATACTGCTGCTCTAACCAGGGAAAAATGTAACGAAGGATATGGAAGTGAATACGAACATATAAAAACCAAATGTGAGAACCTGAACCTACTCCGACTGCTCCTTCAAGTGCCTCGTTCGGTGCGCACGAGTCACCGAAATCGTGTATCCAGCATACCACCCAGCGCCACAAGCTCTCAGCGCTCTCTCACACACCCCAGCGTTCATGGCAATGACACAATAGTGGAGCCTGCTTCACCCAGACCGGTATTATACTAGAAGCCCAATTTGTGACCGACGAAGTGGAGGAGTGCGCCGTCACCAGATGTGCCAGACCAGTTTCCCACATCTCCTTCATCATGAGCTTTGCGTCTTCTCCACAGCGATACTGCTTGCACTAGAGCAGAACAGCATTCTGTCCTGCGTTAAACTGCGTCAACAGTGACGTAAACCTGAAATTATGTAAATTAGTGTGGAAATGTGATCCAAATAAACATACTGCATGTTAAACGTTTTAACGTGCATGCGTCACTTTTGACGTTGTTTTAACGGGTTCTGTCAAAGAGTGTCAACTTGAATATTGAAGTGACGGTTCGATGTTAAAGATAACAAAGCGACACAATTTCGCGTCAACTTTGACATAGCTGTGCTTTGTGGAAA
Source organism: Ceratodon purpureus (assembly GCA_014871385.1). Lineage (NCBI taxonomy): Eukaryota > Viridiplantae > Streptophyta > Bryopsida > Pseudoditrichales > Ditrichaceae > Ceratodon > Ceratodon purpureus. The sequence goes on along the minus strand of CM026422.1, from coordinate 16,754,010 downwards.
GTAACTTTTCCGGGGAGTTTTTTACCTCAGGGTAGTTTAGTGATGGATGAATTTAGTCACATCCCACGTCAGCACGTTTCTTTTAACGTAGAGGGTGTTCAGGTTGACATGGGAAACGTTCAACTGCGTTACTAAAAACGTAGGTCTAGAGTTTAGGTTCTGCTGACGTGGCGGCTAGGTTGTCTGTAGGGTATATCGTAGGGGGTGTCGACAGTGACGCTCGCGTTTAGAATGACATAAAAATACGTCACACTGCGTTTCAAGAAACATATGGACGTAGTTGACGTGTCCCCTACGCAAGTAAGCTACGGATGACGTGGCGGCTAGGTTTTCACGGGGTCTATGTTGTAGGGGGAGTCAACAGTGACGCGCACGTTTTGAGTGACATAAAAGTATGTCTAATTGACGCGCGCGTTAACTTAAACGTCGGATGCATTGCGTAATGTTTTGATGTGAAAGTGTCACTATTGACATGGTTTAAACGTCTGTGACAGACTGTACGCAGGTTTAACGTGATAGCGTCACTATTAACGAATTTGTAACTATTACTGTACTTCTGATGTTCACACGTCATTGTTAACGTAGCTTTAGCATGCATTGCGTTGTGAACGTTACTAAAAAAGACAAGTGCGTTTCATTACACGTGCAACTGCGTTACGTTAAACATCATTTACAGTCATTTGACATCAAATCTGTGGAGGGTCAATGCTCACTATCTGATGAATCGCCGAGGAGGTGGTTCGCTTCCTCATCGTCTGTGTCCGCTGCTAGAGGACCAACCATGTGCCTTTCTACAAAGGACCCGTTTACTATGAAGTCCTCCGAGTCTGAAGCTTCGGGCCTGCTGGTGTCAAAGTTATTGGCACGTGATGAAACAAGGCCAGTGATCTGTGCATCTGCGTCGTCCTCTTCTTCTGCGAATGCGCGACCTCCACGGCTGCCTCGAACATCAACCTTGCAGACCACCTTCCACGGCCCGTCGTCGGTCGCAAAAAACACTTGCTGTACATGAATGGGAAAAGCAAATGACTGGGGACCAAGAGGTGCTCTGTACTGATCTGCGAAGTTCACGGAAAGGAACCCGTGTTCATCCCGCTTCATTGTAGGAGCAGCACCCCCTGTTCTTCCTTTAACCCAAGAACATACAAGAACTACGACGCACGTACGCCTGTAGTCCAATTCGAGTATTTCTTCAACATGGCCCACGTACTCCTCTGTCTCTGCCCCTCCATCATCTGTGAAGGATGCATGCACTCCACTGTCCATGGTGGTGTTTGAAGCTTCAACTGAGCGGCAACGAAAGTGCATGCCATAAGCCTTCATTGACCGATACGCTGTTGCAATAAACGATGGAGGCCTCGACAAATCGAACGTGGTCTGGTCGACGCGCCTGGAGCCAGTGGCACGGTCGGTGGCAACCGCAGCAGTCAGCCAATCTGAAAAGGCTGGCAAAGCCCGCAGCTCTGAAGGCGTATTAGAGGGCCTCCGTCCCCTTCGAGGAGGTCTTCCACGATGGCGCTCGCGGCGTAGTGACGACCTAGACTCCTGTTCCCCCTCGTATGCTCTGAAGTGCACAATTATGAAGACATGTAACAGCTGTTGCGTTAGGTTTAAGGGAAACAATGTACGCAGTGACACGGTTTAACGGATGTTAACATGAATTCCGGTGACGTAAACGTAAAAGCATGTTTCTAAAGACATTAAATCATGTTTACGGACGTTGAGATATGAAGGGGAAAAAAAAAGGGAAGGGTCACAGCTATAGTTTAGAGTGGCACCGTCTGTAGTGTTGAAGTGAGGCGGCGTTCGTGATTACGAAGTTGTGAATCCATTCACGAAGAGTGCGGGACATCAGTCGCCTTACTCCCTTCCCCTCCACCATTTCATCGTGCATTGCCTGCTCTTCATTTGCGTCCCACACTCTGCGGGACGTAGCTCCGTAACGTTCCATATACTCTGAGCAGAATCCAAGTGTTTCTTCCATAGAGTATGCCTCTGCCATGCAACCCTCGGGCCGAGCGTACGAACGCACATAATCCTTGAGGGTCCTCATGTATCTCTCCATTGGATACATCCAACGACTCTGAACTGGGCCGCATAGAAATAGCTCCTCCATGAGATGCACAAGAAGGTGCGCCATGATGACCATTGAACCTAGAGGAAACTCGCGCTCAATCATACAGAGTGTCTCGTTTGCGTCTGCAACCCATTCCTGTTCTCTGGCCGGGTTGATTGTGCGACTGCACAAGCGCCTAAATACCCTACTGACCCTCATGATGCAGGTCCGGACTTCGCGATTCATATCGACATTCCTCAGTGACACGGGTAGTATCTGCAAATGCCAGAAAAAGAGTTAAATAGAATGTCAGAAAGTACGGAATTAATATTCTGTTTACATACTACAGAACGGTACAGGACGGCTCATTGTTTTCAAGGGACATGAATCTGCATACGTGCTTTGTCTTCACCCTGGGGTTACCCCTTGTTTCCAGTAACGCGGAATTGCGTTTCATCAAGTTCAAAATAACAGGAAGCAACATGTTTTGACATCAAAGGTACCTTACTCATTGTTTCAAGTAACGTTACACTGCGTCTCCGAGGAATTTGGCATAACACAAAGGAACATGCTAAAGTGTTAACTTAAACATTCCATTGACAGGGATTAACATATTGCTTGTATCTCTGTACCTGACACACATTCAATAGGTCAACTTAAACATAATAGCAACGACGAATTGAAATTTGCGCACCTGTTGCATTAGGATGTGAAAGTCATGGGATTTAAGAAATCTCAATCTCCCTTCAGACACCCTTTTGTGAATGGCGCCTGCATAATTCTGTGGCACCTTCGTCGATCCTATTACGGCTAGCATGTCAGTCTTCGCTTGTGGAAGGAGAACATAAGGTGCGTGTGGCATGAATAGCCGGCCGTCTCTGCCGTCAGTTTGTCTCAACCATAAGTTAGGCCTCACTCCCATATCTTTGAAGTCCATGCGTCCTCGAGGAAAGTCAGTCTCCCCGAACAAAGTCTTTATTATATTTTCACAAAGGTTTTTCTCGCAATGCATGACGTCCAAGGTATGCCTGATCAGCAAGTCCTGCACCACATTGACGGCCACGTTTAAAATTCTAAAATTCTATATATTTCTGTGGGATGACAGAAAGTGACGTTTTCAAGTGACATAGGTTGACAGGTTTTAACGCTGTTCAGTGTCTAAAGTGACGGTACTCTATGTCGCACGTTCATCATTTAAAGACTTTGTGGTGACACGGGATAACAGAGTTTCACGTTACAAAGCATCTCTTGCACTTAAACGTATCGACAGCTGGAGCAAAAATAAAAAGTAATGAGCGGCATGGCCCAAACCTTCCAATATGGAAGGGAGAAAAGCGCGGAAATTCTCTTCACTCCGTGCCTCCTCACAGGATCGCCTGGACCATCTGCCCTGCCACCAGAGGCAATGTACGCCTCCCTTTCTTCTGCAAATTGCAGGACATCGCTGCCTGTCATCCTTGAACATGAACAACCTCTCTCTTCAAGGCCGTTGAATCGCATATCGGTACGGAATGCATGGTCCTCCGGAAGACGCTGGCGTGCACCTACGTACACTATCTTCTGGCCGTTAGGGCCCCTCGCACTTCTCGAAACAATGTTCGGACCACAAACTGGGCAAGCCCTGTAGCCCTTCGTTTGTTGTCCAGAAATCAATCCATAAGCGGGAAAATCCGAAATTGTCCATAATAAGAGGCCACGGAGGGTGAAGGACCTCTCCGGTGGATCTGCTGAAGCGTCCACGGCTGGTACGCCTCCCCAGAGGGCATTCAATTCTTCCAAAAGTGGCGCAATGAAAACGTCTATGTTCTTGTCCGTCGGTGACTCCTTGCCCGAAATTAAAATGCTCAGCATGATGAAAAAGCGTTTTGTGAGTAACCACGGCGGTAAATTGTAAATTACTAAGAGAACAGGCCACGTTGAATGTGACGTACTACGAACTGAAAAAGGGTTCAGTCCATCAAGTGACAGTGCCAGGCGCACGTTCCGATTTTCTGCTTGAAACGTGGGATCTATGACTCCAATGTGTCTCCAAGCGGGACTGTCGATTACGGAGTCCATTACCGGATCGCCATCCACGTTCGTGGTCAACCCACGCTCTGAATGCCATTTCAGAAGCTTTGCAATTGCAGGAGAGCCAAACATGCGCCTCAATCTCGGAATAAGGGGAAAGTGCCTTACAACCTTCGTCGGTGCTGTCTTCGTACCTTCATACACATACAGAGAACACTACATCACGTTACAGATGACAGAAATTGTGTGACACATGACACAAACAATGCGTCTAAGATGACATGAATGTATTCTTAATGGTGACATAAAGTGCGTTTAAAATGACATAGACTGAGTTACTCATGACATACAATTGCGTTTCCAATGACATATACTGACTTATAGATGTAGAAAACTGAGTCACAGATAACATAAGGTGCATTACGGAGACGGACACTAAAATTCCATATGACATACACTACGTTCCAAGTGACACAGAGTACCTTCTCTGTATCTGCTTTTCCCGCAGCGAGGACATGATTCGCAGTCTGCGTGCTCTCCACGAAATAGAACGCAACCTGCAGGACAAGCATGTATAACACTGTACGCTAGTCCGAGTGCCTGCAGCATTATCTTTGCCTTGTAGTGCTTCGCAGGCAAGACGTTTCCCTTCGGAAGAAGCTCCCCCGATAGATAATGAAGCAGCTCTGTTACAAATGCGTTGCTCACCCCATGCGTCGTGCACAGTGTCATGATGACAACCACTGCTGAAATTAGGCTTACAGAACTACCTGCATACACTGGATGTGAGGCCTCCGAATATAGTAACTCCAACGCCTCGACTGTGCTATCTGCAAAGTCTGCTTCATCAGTGTCATCGTTGGGCCTATTCTCAGAATCTTGTGCAATCTCCTGTAATTCTTCAGCGGTGCGCAGAGCGTCTTCAAACTGCTTATGAACATCGTGGTGGCCAGGCGGATCATCACCTGCAGGGTTGTCTATTCGGACGGACATGGGCAAAATTTCCGGACATAGACGGACGGACGGACGGACGGACCGGTCGGTCCCCGGACATACTCGGACATTGAGGGGAGGAGGAAAATTACTAAGTTAGTTTTTTTTTTTTACAACTTACCTATAGGGGAAACATATTGATGACATGGACAACGAACGATGACGGGGAATTCCACATATGCAAAAGGGGTGCCAGCATGTGTAGGGGGCGAGAGCGGGTTCAGGGGGGCGCGAGCGGGTTCAGGGGGGGGGCGCGAGCGGGTTCAGGGGGGGCGCGAGCGGGTTCAGGGGGGGGGGGGGCGCGAGCGGGTTCAGGGGGGGGCGCGAGCGGGTTCAGGGGGGGCGCGAGCGGGTTCAGGGGGGGCGCGAGCGGGTTCAGGGGGGGGGGGCGCGAGCGGGTTCAGGGGGGTTCAGGTAGATAGTAAATTTTTGACAATGCAAAAAAACCTAACATTTTCATCAGAATAATATATTGGGGCTAAGCGCAATGACAAAAGTGTAAATTCAGCATAGAAAAAATGAGATACTCGTGAGCCAAAATACATGGACTTTGCAAAGTTGTATACATTTATGAAAGTAAAAGCATTTCATTACCAATTCAAACCAAAACATTACAAAAACTGTAGTATATGAAAACTAGTCACTTAGTACTAAGTTGTAACTATTCCTATTCATCTGCATCTACTCCCGCTGTGCCACTTGGTCCCGCTCCATCGTCCAGCGTCAAGCTGCGCCTGGCTCTCGTCCGTGTTCGCCGGAATGGGCCATCACTTTCACTGAGAGAACGCAAAATTTGCGAGTTCCTCAATTCTCTCAATGTACGCAATGTCTGTGGAGAGTGTTCCTCCAGAAGAAAGTCAACAGCCTCATGTTTGAAAATTAACTTCCACTCCGAAAGAGACATTTGGACTGCATCACGGGCGGTCAAAGACATGAATTGACCTTCGAGGTCTGTAACCAATTCCCCGTCCTTGTTCCATATGAGGCCTTTTGGGTGATTACCAAGTTGGAACTTCCTATGCTTCGGATCCCAGTATCCATTCAAAGTCTGATAGAAGAAATTTCGTTTTCCTTGGTCCTCCTTCTTTGATCCAATTATCTTCTTTGCCACCCTCACAATTTGATTGGGGTCATCCTCCCATCCCAACTCGTCACTTACATTGCTCTTGAAGACCGAGTGAGTCTGGGCCCGCCAACTCCAAATCAAGTCTTCCCCCCACATGTTGCGGTACTGTTCACCTGGTGTGTTTTCGGGATTTTTCTCATGGCTTGGTGGCATGTATGGAGTGAGTCCAAAAACCTCGTACAAGCGTTCATGGAACGGGGATTTGCACACCGGGCAAAATCTCCTTACCAAAAAAATGTTAATTAAACACATAGGATGGAACATGTGGGTACATGATCCAACTGCCCATCCACCCTCAGGACCAAATGGATTTATACACACAGGGCATACTTTTGAACCATCCATCACCCACGGTTGAGGATTTGGCCAAAGCTTTCTGCTATTAACTCCTTCCTTCATTTGAAGATCATGGCACGAAGTTGCGTTTATATCGAAATTCAACTTGGCCCAATCTATGAGTTCAGGATTCGATTCTTGCTTTGCCATGGTATCTGGATACATATCATCTGCGTTAGTCCATGAAGTGAGGCCAAAATTCCTTCGTTTGTTGTGTTGCAAGTACGATTCGTCGATCTTCTTGAACTCTAATGCAATTTGGCGCCCGTGATCAACGCTGAGAATGGTTGCTACTTTCCACTCGTAGTATGCTTTAGCAAACTTAGAAACAAGGAGCCGCAAATCATTATTGGCTCTCTTCAATGTCTCCACTTCTCCCGTTAGAGCATCGGGTGGAAATGACAAGGAATCTTGACTTAATGGTCCATCGATGTCCACATAGGCTCGCGGGTATGGGGCTGGTGGAGGCAATATCACTCCAACTCGTCGTCGTTTTGCTGGAGTGGAAATATTCTCCAACACACCGGCCGTTGCAACATCAACCGTGTTGTTGATGTAAGATTCATCCACCAACATTGGATCTTGAACTACAGGTATTTCATTGGCTTCAGAAGACTGAGGTCTTTCTCGTTCTTGCAATTGATTGCGCAAATCTGATATTACTGCATCTTTTGCTGCTGATTCCAATCGTAGTTTTCGGATGGTCTCTTGTAACTCTGCAATGAAGCCATCCTTTTCTATTAGCTGTAATTGTAACTCCCCGACCTCCTCGGTCTGGTTAGACTGGTCATTTCTAACTAGAACCGGCATGCCAAGAACCATCGTAGGTTCAGTTCCGACCACGTCCAAATTAGCTGCCGTATTTGGATCGTTTTCCACGAAGATGTTGTTCGCATCGTCATGAGGTTCTATGACGTCCGCTGGATGGTTCATTGGAGGCTCTACAGCCATATTTGCTGATGCTGCAATTCTACGTGGTGGACGTTCTCCACGACGACCATCGGAATCAGAATCAGGTTCAGACTCTGCTGTATCAGGCTCCCGCACTTGTGTTTTTTCCTTCATTTTTTTCCCCAGGCCACCATCTGCGTATTTCCTTTGTTTGGGAATGTCACGCTCTGTCGGCGCCCTAACACTCGGCGTGGATTTGATGGTGGACCAATCCACCACTTTGTGAAGCACCACCTCAGCATACACCATTCTGCAAATGAACAATGGTACTTCATTGCGTTCAACACATCGTTGCTTGTATAGATGCTGGTAAACTTGTATAGAACGTTCAACAAACTCCGCATTCAAGCAATAATAGAGGTTAGCCTTGTCTGAGATCCTGTGTTTTCTGTGCCGATCATGTGGAAATATTTTTGTGATGTGGCACCACTCAATGAATTCCTCGCATGTGGAATATTTCCACGGTTCCGGCTCATCTTGCCAACCTCTAAATGCCAACTTTGTGGGGTTGTTCAGCACATGGAGCCGCTTCTTCATCTTCTTGCCACCACGCTTCCGTTCACGATCTCTGATTTTCTTCTTTTCGGCCTTGGTGAGTGGCCTTTCCTCCGCCGGATCTGGGTTTCCCTCCATCGTGGTGTACTGGTAAAGTTTTCTGTGTTAAAAAACACACCAACTCCTCAAAACTTCCCCCAATTGATTTTAAAATTTTCCTCCGTGGTTGATTATGGTATTGTAACTATACTTTGTGGCCCACCCAAGTATTCAGCAATAAGCCACCATGAGGTAGTTTAGGGCCCGAATTCCCGGATGAGCGTACAAAATAAGGCTGAAAGCTGGTACGTGGCGTTGTCAAAATACTGTAGACCCCACCCAAGTACTCAGCAATAAGCCACCGTGAGGTAGTTCAAGGCCTGAGTGCCAAGGTGGAGCTAAAAAAAGTGGGGGGGGGAGGGCGCCCCCTTCACTTATATAGTCGGGGGGGGGGGGGGCGCGAGCGGGTCGGGGGGGGCGCGAGCGGCTGAGGGGGGGCGCGAGCGGGATTAAGGGGGGGGGCGCGCGGGTTTGGGGGGGGGGGCGCGAGCGGGTCTCGGGGGGGGGGGGGGGGGGGGGGGGCCGCGAGCGAGGCAGGGGGCGCGAGCGGGTATGGGGGGGCGCGAGCGGGTATTGGGGGGGGCGCGAGCGGGTTCAGGGGAGGTGCGCAAGCGGGTATGGGGGGGCGCGAGCGGGTTCAGGGGGGGGGCGCGAGCGGGTTCAGGGGGGGGCGCGAGCGGGTCCCCCCATAAAACAAACTCTCATTTCCTTAGGAGTACCATTGAAGAAGGTTGGAAGACAATAATAAAAACAAATGCAATGGATTTTTTCACCATTTCTCTCTAAAATAAAATTAAAAATTAAAAATTAAAATGGGATATGAAAATAAGGAATACTGATTTCAATAATTTGGGGATGAGAAATCAAATTATAGAAAAACAATCATGACTATAATAAGGGACTCGGGATAAAAAGGGATGAATAACATGGGATGAAAGAAGTTATCAAGATGAATAAATGTCATGGTGGTTAGAAACTGAAATATCCCATAACGGAATACTGATCTAATGCACCATGAATAATATAAAGTTGACTACAAGAAAATTAGTGTATTAATATTAGAATAAAATAAAAAGAATAGCATGGTGTGGAAGAGAGTTCGATTAGAGTTTACAAAAATAAAAAATATAATGCATTGAACATATGGATCCTACAATGCTCTAACATATAATAAAAAAAAAAAGAATCATAAAGAAGGGCTCGATGCAATTGGTTTGGCATATAAACGGAATAAAATTAAATCAATAGCATGGAGTGGAAGAGATAAAGGGATTAAAATAAAAAAGAATAGCATGGTGTGGTAGAGAGTTCGATTAGAGTTTACAAAAATAAAAAATATAATGCATTGAACATATGGATCCTACAATGCTCTAACATATAATTAAAAATATAAAGAATCATAAAGAAGGGCTCGATGCAATTGGTTTGGCATATAAACGGAAAAAATAAAATTAAATCAATAGCATGGAGTGGAAGAGATAAAGGGATTAAAATAAAAAAGAATAGCATGGTGTGGTAGAGAGTTCGATTAGAGTTTACAAAAATAAAAAATATAATGCATTGAACATATGGATCCTACAATGCTCTAACATATAATTAAAAATATAAAGAATCATAAAGAAGGGCTCGATGCAATTGGTTTGGCATATAAACGGAAAAAATAAAATTAAATCAATAGCATGGAGTGGAAGAGATAAAGGGATTAAAATAAAAAAGAATAGCATGGTGTGGAAGAGAGTTCGATTAGAGTTTAAAAAAATAAAAAATATAATGCATTGAACATATGGATCCTACAATGCTCTAACATATAATTAAAAATATAAAGAATCATAAAGAAGGGCTCGATGCAATTGGTTTGGCATATAAACGGAAAAAATAAAATTAAATCAATAGCATGGAGTGGAAGAGATAAAGGGATTAAAATAAAAAAGAATAGCATGGTGTGGAAGAGAGTTCGATTAGAGTTTACAAAAATAAAAAATATAATGCATTGAACATATGGATCCTACAATGCTCTAACATATAATTAAAAATATAAAGAATCATAAAGAAGGGCTCGATGCAATTGGTTTGGCATATAAACGGAAAAAATAAAATTAAATCAATAGCATGGAGTGGAAGAGATAAAGGGATTAAAATAAAAAAGAATAGCATGGTGTGGAAGAGAGTTCGATTAGAGTTTACAAAAATAAAAAATATAATGCATTGAACATATGGATCCTACAATGCTCTAACATATAATAAAAAATATAAAGAATCATAAAGAAGGGCTCGATGCAATTGGTTTGGCATATAAACGGAAAAAATAAAATTAAATCAATAGCATGGAGTGGAAGAGATAAAGGGATTAAAATAAAAAAGAATAGCATGGTGTGGAAGAGAGTTCGATTAGAGTTTAAAAAAATAAAAAATATAATGCATTGAACATATGGATCCTACAATGCTCTAACATATAATTAAAAATATAAAGAATCATAAAGAAGGGCTCGATGCAATTGGTTTGGCATATAAACGGAAAAAATAAAATTAAATCAATAGCATGGAGTGGAAGAGATAAAGGGATTAAAATAAAAAAGAATAGCATGGTGTGGAAGAGAGTTCGATTAGAGTTTACAAAAATAAAAAATATAATGCATTGAACATATGGATCCTACAATGCTCTAACATATAATAAAAAATATAAAGAATCATAAAGAAGGGCTCGATGCAATTGGTTTGGCATATAAACGGAAAAAATAAAATTAAATCAATAGCATGGAGTGGAAGAGATAAAGGGATTAAAATAAAAAAGAATAGCATGGTGTGGAAGAGAGTTCGATTAGAGTTTAAAAAAATAAAAAATATAACGCATTGAACATATGGATCCTACAATGCTCTAACATATTATAAATAATCATAAATAAGGGATCGACGCAATTGGTTTGGGAGATAGACGTTTTACAATTAAATCAATAGCATGGAGTGGAAGAGAGGCTAGAGCTGCATGAGAGGTTGTGCAAGTATAAAATCCCAATACTCTGTATTTTTAATTTGTTTTATTTCATTTTTTTCTCTTAGAAAGTAGTGTAGAGATTTCACTATTTCCAGAAGAGAAATAGAAAATAAAACATGAGAGAGAAAAGAAATGGAAGGGGGGGGGCGCGAGCGTGCCTGAGGGGGCGCGAACGGGTTGGGGGGCGCGGACGGGTATGGGCGCGAGCGGGTTCAGGGGGGGGGGCGCGAGCGGGTGGGGGGGCGCGAGCGGGTACGGGGGGGGGGCGCGAGCGGGTATAGGGGGGGCGCGAGCGGGTACAGGGGGGCGCGAGCGGGTTCAGGGGGGGGGGCGCGAGCGGGTCCGTGGGGACTATATAAGGTGGGGAGAAGCTCTCGCCCCCCTCACTCCTTCCCACTGCGGCTCCTTGTCCTGACGTGTGAAAACACGCCTTGCTTGGAACTGCTTATGTGGGAAGTCTTCATTGGGGCGGGGGGGGAAGTTGTTGAATTTTTTTTTCAGGGATTTACTTTGCCATGTCTTCTAGACAAGGCTCCGGCAAGCGGCCTATGTATGTGGACTTGGATGCTCCAGATGCGGTGGACCCTATGAGTTGCGTAACACCTCATGGTTCTAGTGGTTCTACTCCTTCATCTAGCTCGAAGGGTAAAAAGAAGAAGAGTATTCCAGCGCACGAGAAGGATGACGGTTATCCACCATTGGAGTATACGCATTTCATCAGGAAGGTGGCCGTCGAGTACTACAAGGCCCGTACCATACGAATGTTGAAGGCAATGTACCTTGATCACGGAGAGGATGGTATCTACAACCTCCAACGTGATTTGGAAAGGGAATTTTGGAGCGCATTGGAAGGATCAGAGATGTACATGGATTGCATGACGAAGTATTTTCACAGCCCGAAGTGGTTGACACAACAAGTGAGTAGTGCTACGACAAATGTCATTCATGTGTTTGAATCACATGTCAAGAAACCACAAGGCGAAGAATGGAGCAACCAAGACAAAGTCTTTATTCAAAAACTGACAACGGTTCAGGAGGCATGTCAGAGATGTTCTAAGGGGAAAACAAAGACTATGCCTTGGAATGAGCAAGCATTGAACTCAGCATTGGAAGCACACATGTATGGTGCATTGATATGGATTCCGGTTACGGCCAAGGTTGTGCCATTATCTGGCTTCAATGCCGAGGGGGGGTATGGCAAAGTGCGAAAAGTGCGAATAGCCAATATGAAGAAAATTCCAATTCACATAGAATTTGCGGGAAAACTTTCCAAGGCTA